>CAJVOY010000088.1:299862-392731 GCA_911197225.1 Penicillium salamii | reverse complement strand
GTTGCTCCAAAAAAAAACTGTAATTGGAAACCAGGTTTTCGAATGTAAAAAATTTTAGAAGACCCTTACTGTTTCCCTTTCCCCAAACAAAGGAAAAAAAGCCTTTTTTCATTTCTCCCCCCCCCCCCCCCCCCCTTCTGTGTTTGCAACTCCACTTCCACACCCTGCCACACCCACACCCCAGCTCATCTCCCAAAATCAAGGACTGTATCTATCGAAAACCCATGAGGCGGGATACGATCATCTCTCATCGAAAAATACCTTTGAGCTGGCGAAAATCGTCAGAGTTCCAAATGCGACGCGGTCGACCAGCGAACGCGACGCGAAAGCGAGCAGAGCAAGAGCCTTTTGTGGTGCGACCGAGATCAACCATGTGTTGGATATTACAGAGCTGAGGTATGATTTCTTTTGTATCAGCCTATACCATTGATCTTACACAGTCACATCCTTAGATTGGGTTCACGATGGAAGAATCTGTTGGGCTTTAGCTGCCGTAACCGGCTTCTCTTGACCGGTACGCCAATTCAGAATAACATGCAGGAACTGTGGGCTTTGCTTCATTTCATCATGCCGACATTGTTCGATTCACATGACGAGTTCAGCGAATGGTTCTCCAAGGACATTGAGTCCCACGCCCAGAGTAACACCAAGCTCCAATCGATGGTGGATGGACGACGCATCACAAGGGGTGCTATGCGCATGAGGCACAGCGGGCAGCGAACCAACACATATGTCTCATAAACTCAGCAGTCCGATAGAGCCGAGAAAAATGGGAATGCCGCGTTCAAATTGTGCCTTGATATGGATCAAAATGGGCCTCACGTCAAGTTCGCCACTACCACGGTCCACCCGCCGCTCAGGCTGTCCGGTACAGACAACACCAAAGATATGAGTGCCGAGAAAGGGAGTGGGACTCCATGGTCAATGCAGTGTAAGACTGAGGGCGACTCAGATATCTCTCTCGCCTTGGAAAACGGGGATGAGGCTCGGGGTGAGAGCCGTATCACCAACCAAACATGGGACATTCCCTCCAAGAGGCAGCTGCCATGGCTCATCCGGGCCATAGTTGCCCTCGTGGGCCATATTGGCGCCGCAGTGGAGCTTGTCTGGGCAAGAGATAGGCTGATAAAAAAAAAGCAAGACTCGGGGCCAAGCTCGAAGAAGAATGATTGATTTTATCTACAAAGCTTGTCGATAACGAATGGCATCCGTCGTTGATCGAATCATTTTCCAAATGAGATACCGCTATTCAAAACTGCGGCTTTTGTGTTGGACCTATTCCATCTATCGTGTTATATTCAACAGTCGGAACGGTCTAAGGAAATTGACTAGGCCGTATTGCTCTGAGCAAACGCTGAGTAAAGTCTCAAATTCTACACTTTGGTTGAGCCTCCAGGGCAAGAGAAGGCGAAGACTGACTGAACCGATTGATCGACTGCTCAGGGGGAGAGAGAGCAAGAAGAGGGAAAGCCTAGGGAGGAGGGTTTATCCACACAAACAGCAAACGAGGATTGGGACGAACTTCCATCTCATCAACATTCCCTTTCTCTTCTTCTTTCTATTTCTATTCATCCGCTTGAAGCCTCATTCAAGATGAACAAGAACACAAAATCAACAGCTACAATGTCTGCACACAAGAAACAACCCAAGCCCTCCAAGGAGATAGACTTGAACCATGCCTTTCTTCTAGAGATCGTTGAAGATTTCGGTCAACCGGTAGGCCTCTCTCCCATGCTACTCCAACATGCTGATCTGACACAATTGCCTCTTAGGTCGACTTCGACTCACTGGCACACCGCCGTGGGACGACCAAGGATGCGGTTCGCATGAAATACAGTCGCCTGAGGGCGAAGATCTATGCTGCCACTACCGTCGAGCCGGAAACCGACGAAACCGACGATCTGGCACCCAAAGAAGACACTGGAGATGGTATCAGACAGGCTGCATGCAAAAATCTACACTGCGACAACCGCAGAGTCGACAAGTAAAAGCAGGGCAAATGTGCAGTCCAACGACGACAAGAAGAATGGTCCGACTCACAGAGAGAATCTTGAGGATTAAGTAAAATGAAATCACCCAGCGACAGGCCGTTGGGATCAAATACAGAGCAGTAGTTTCAAAAAGGCATTCATAATATGTGCCAGCTTCTTGGGGTTTACAAGCGAAAAGACTTGATTTAAGGACCTTCCTTTTCTCTTCTTCTTTCCATTTTCTCTCTACTTCCCATTTTCAATCATCCACTCCAACTATCTATCAATATGAAGAAAAGCTCAAACACCTCCACTACAATGCCTCAACCCAACAAGGAACTGAAGCCTCTCAAGGAGATCGACTTGGGACATGCCATGCTGCTGGAAGGGCTTGAGACTTTGGATGTCCAGGTAGGCCTCGTTTTCATCTTACTCCATTGCATTGATCTGACAACATTGTCTCTTTAGGTGGACTTCCAAATGATGGCTCACCGCCGCGGGATTAGCGTGGATGCAATGAGAATGAGATGGGGCAGATTTCGACAAAAGATCTATGCGGCAACCGCAGTGGAGTCGGAACACGCCAAAAATGAAGATACGGGGCCAACGAACGAGAATGGGAAGGAGCCCGCTGATAATTCAGCTGGACAGAATCACGGAGGCAAAGGATATTAAACCACGAATAGGAGGAGTTCATGGATGAACTGGGGAATGTATACCAAGGATGGCGGCGAGAGGTCTTCCATGAGACTAGTCATGAATGTCAATTGACTTGTCCATTTCAATGAAAGAGGGAAGCTCCCTCTACTTTTACCTGAAATGCTATTCCGGAGCATCTGGGGATCATGTAGCCCATCTCATTGAGTAATTTCGAACTTTGATATCCAGCATGAGATTCAGAGTGGCCGTTTCAATCTGAGCAAACGCGGACTATAAAGTCTCGCCCTTCACACTTTCCCTTTCTCTTCTTCTTTCCCTTTTCATACATCCACCCAAACCACTTCTCACAATGAAGAAGAATCAAAATCCACCCGCATCAATGCCTCCTCCCAGAGAGCAACTCAAACCGTCAAAGGAAATCGACCTGGATCATGCACTTTTGTTAGAAGCAATCGAGGATCTGGGAGTCCAGGTATGCCTCATTCCCATATTACTTCATGACATTGATCTGACTGTATTACGCACCATCTAGCCAGATTTCGAGTCGTTGGCACATCGCCGCGGCATTAGCAAGGATGCCATGCGAATGAGGTAGGCCAGGTGGCGCGCCAGGATCTACGCGGCAACCTCGACGCAGCCACTGGCCGGCGAAAGTGAGGACACGAGGAGAAATGAAAGTGAAGCATAGATTGGATGCACTGGGCCACAGGATACCCAACAATGAGGTTTCAATGGACGGAGTGAGTTAGGGGACAGATACTTGGTATTAAAGTGACGGGAAGTTTTGCATATTACAGATACTTTTATCGAAGTGGTTGATACATGAAATTAAGGAGGATGGCCATCCTTGAATTTGCCTGGACTGGAACTCCGGAGCCTCTAGGTGTAATTTATCCCATCGCATTGAGTACCTTCGCACATTATCATTCTTATCATGCTCACTCTCTTTTCTTTGGTTCTGTGGGATGAGACATCCGTTGTGCATTTCGCGGGAAATTCGAAACTCAGTCGGTTCCCGTGGCACCGGAGACTGTTCTAGACTTTCAACGAGCTCAGTTTGACAGAAGACGGGATCTCTGATTTTTGTCGATGGGAAAGGACCAAATCCGCGCGACAGCGGTACAAGACGGAAGAAAGAATCAGCGTGCAGGACACCACGGCCCAGTCAATCCGAGCGACATCTCCCCTACCTGGACCCTCAAATGAAATCCTTCACAGACTATCGTGTGCAGAGAAAGGAAGATCAGACGACTGGATGAACAGGAGACCTTGACGCGAAGGCCGAGTTAAGGGCGAACCGGGCTGCTTTACTACCAGAATCCTGGTGCTTTGCGGCTCGAATGAACCCGAGAATCCAGAGGGATATGAGTCCAGAGAGCCCTACCCTTTGACTGACTGCTGGAGCTTTGATTTGGGAATCAAACCAATCCCTCTCGTGATGTGTTCAGATCTTAATGCAATCATTTTTGCCAGCATATCAAACATACATCCTTGCGCTACCTCGTTTGCATCGTTACAGCACCCCCACTCGTCTTTTGCTGCGAACGCATCCCGATTCCATCGATAAATACCGTGGGAATTATGAGCATCTTCCCCATCGTGACATTCAGCCATTACTACAACTTAAGGGGCGCATGAAGCCTCGATTGCCCCAGTTGGGTAGGAGAGGGCCCCGAGAGAAGAGAAATTCCTAGTGATTAAGACCGTGGGTAGGCAGGCTGATCTCACACTCTCGATACATCCCGGGTAGTCAAACTTCCCATACAAGTCATTTTCTCGGAACTTTGAGGCATACTTTCACTGTTGTTCGAATGGTTACGATGACCGGAGACGTCACCGAAAATCCTGCCCTCAAGTTCGAATATAACAGCAATCTCATATTTGCATCCAGCCCTGGCGACATGGTCAGGCAACTCGATTCGTGGTGTATACGTCCCATCACGCTGCCAGCCATGACCAGGGCTAAAGCTAGAGGCTAGCAGTATGTTGCAGCTGATTGGGGTACGGCCGGTCGAGGTTGAAGAGGACAGTGCCCCTCGCAGGAAAATTATCGTGAGGCCCCTTGCTAATCCCAGATTCCAGATTCCATTGGTGACGTTGATCTTCCCGTGCCTATCAAGAAGCTATTTCAATACCTCTTCATGCAAAGTTGTGAGGGGGTATATAAGAGAAGGGTCCGAAGTTATATAAGGGGTCATTCAGAAGCCCGGGAAACCCGGATAGATATACAATTCTGAAGATTTAGTATGAGAATCGAGTATGGGTGTTTGGGCTCTGGGATAGATTACTTGCAGAGTTTAATTGGAAATAATATAAATGAGGTAGTTCTCTATGGTTACTGAGAACGAGCTGCCTAAGCACGCTATTACGCTGAATGGTGAGAGTCAAAAACGCCAGCATAAGTTGGTGATGCGGCAACCCACCTGGGATTCGGTCTTCTTTTTTTTTTTTTTTTTTTTTGTTAAACCCGAACAAGAGGAATCAAGACGAGGGCTCAAGGTCTTCTCTCTCTCCCTCTTTCACCCCTCCACCAACACCACAGTGAGCCCCAGCCCCCACACCACCTTGTGTACCCGATACTAACATGTTGCCAATTCATGAGATATGGCGAGTATCGAGAAATACGTACATGCGGTACATGGAAACGACAAAAGGCGAACTCCAGCTCCCACCTATCGCTCGTGGCCCTGGAGGAGTAAGAGAACGAACATCACCTCAGGGGCGAGAATCGAATGCTAACCATTGATCTCTCTGATAGAAATATGAGTTGTTCCATGGGGAGATCTACTGCCGAGCGCCTGACTGCAAGAACCAGGTCCGAAAACTTAGATACCGTCTGCGATCGCGAAAGTGAACAGGACTGACACATTTGCAATGGATCAGAACCAGTTCAGTTCATACCAGAATCTGAAGACCCACTACAAGAGTCTGCATCCTGAGATATTCGAAGGCATTCCGACTGAGAGACCGGGTCGTCCTAGAGACGAGATATTGTACAAAGCCCATGCTGGGTGAATCGGTTTATCTTGCATTATCGGTCTTGAACTGACAAGGAAAGCATTCTTTGATGTGATTATGAAGCGATTCGATGAGCGCAAGAACCCAAAGCCCCAACCTGAAGAGGTCCTCTGTGTGAGATGTTCAGCAGTGATGCGGGCTGAGGAGCTAGCCGGCAATGACGACCAGCCTGCAGAGTCGTCGTCTTCCACAATCAGCATCAAATCTGAGATGGACGAGTGATACTCACCATCTGATGAGCCACACCCCTTTAGGAAATATTCGGAAATGTATTTCGACTTCAAGGTCCGGTAACACAGTCGTCGAGTGGACGATTCTGCAACATGCGAAGCTGTAGTCGTCAGAGAAGGCAATATTTCTAGTGAAACCTAGGGTCTGCGCAATGAACTTTTACACAGTGGGCTTTCAAGAGTCTGAACTTTTCTTAGTAGATCGGATCATGCACCTGCCAAATGAAGGAGAGCAAGCACGAACTCATTAATTCATCAATCACAACTATTTTACTATTCCTTCTCTTCTTCAGTCCTTCCCTCCACTTCTTCTACAAATTGCGCTCATTAAAACCCCGGCCTTCGTGGAAACTTGCGCTCTTCCTTCCTTCTCCATTACATCTACAACACAGATCTACCTTCTCAACCTCGTCACATACTCTGAGAACCAACAAACATGCCACCCAAAACTGAGAGTGACCAACCTGAGGTCAACTACACCAAGAAGTCGCGACCACCGACAAATTCAAGCCAAGCTGCCGAAGGCGCCGCAGAGCCACTCACTCTGGAAGGCTCGAAGCAGCCAATCGATATCAACCATGCGATGCTTCTAGAGGCCATTGAGGATTCGGGGATCACTGTAAGTTACTCTTACTCTACAGATATCTTTAACTAACATGATTCCTTGCACAGCCCGACTTTGCATCAATGGCAGCCAGGCGTGGCATCACAACGGACGCGATGCGGATGAGATATGTCCGCCTCCATCAAAGGATTTACGCCGCAACGACGGTTGGGTCAAGCCAGAACTAAACGAAAGACGCGAAATCCAAATTTAGCCTTGATGCTCTTGAATCTCTCACTTCACTTCTATTCTTCTACTGAATTGTAATCAAGAAAAGCGCTGAGAGTGATTGTCTCAGGTCTATTGTCCGAGAATCCGGTGACTTGTCATGAGTGCTAGGGTAGTCATATATAAGACCAACTTTTTCTCGAATTTCTCTGAATTCGGAGGGGCACTTTGGATTTTGGACGGATCGAATTGAATCAAGAGCAACAGGCTGAGTGTTGCGGTCTTGAATAAACTAAACTGAACAGGTAAACACTTCTTCCATCAATAGATATTTTCTTTTGTTTACCTCTACTTCTTCTTTTTGTTTCTCTCCTTTCCCACTCTCTTTTCTTCTCTTTACTCATCATTTACTTTAGCTAACATGACCAGAGCCAAGCCGAAAATAGCCCGCGCCCGTGGTGCAGCTCCAAGCGCGCTGAAGATAGATAGAAATATCATCTTCCTGCTCTCGGTTATTGAACTGTCGCCTTTGGAAGTGAGTCTTCGCGACATACCCAACAGGGCGAGCTACATGACTGACAATTCATTCCGCAGCTCGACTTCAGGGCCATGGCCCATGTCAACTCCACAACCCCACAACAGGAGAAGCTCAAATTCGAGGCGCTGAAAATGAAAATCAAATCGGCAATGAACACCACCAAACCTGGATGGGTTCCCGGACGTGGATCGAGGACACCTGTGGATGAGACGTACATCCAACTGTTTATGGCCATCGATCTGGCAAAAAACAAAGTGAGTCGGTGTCCACTTCAGACTTCTTATGAGATAATTGCTAACCGTACACTTTTCGAAAAGCCTAACTTTCGCAACATTGCGGCTGCCAAGTTCGAAACAGTGGGGGCAGCCAACACGCGATACTACCACCAAAAGAAGGCCATTCTCAAGGCCATGGAAGATGGCAAGGACGATAATGAGCAATCTATCCCCTTTGCCAGGAAGTAATGTTGAGGTAGACGGCAACTAGGAGAACAAAAGGAAAAAAGTATGCATGAAGGAACCCTCTCTACAGTAGATAATCCATCCTATCGAGTCTCACGGCTCGTACTAGTAAGCTTCAATAAGGGTCTCGCCTAGATAGAGTCCCTAGAGGATGTCTTCAGGGGCCCAGAAATGCCAGTGAAGTCCTAGACTCCATTCAAAATTGGAACTGTCCAACATTGAGGAATTTGGAGGTAAGCATTCACTCCTGAGCCAAGTCAGATGGATACTCAGTACTAATACAAGTACTAAACAATGTCTGCCTCGAGATCGGCATTCCCCTCATCGAACAGACAGGGGACTTTGGCTGGACTTCTAGTGCTGTTTCAATAGTTTGATACCGGGCGCATCGCCAAAGGAGGTCGACGATTGTATGCATCTACATGTTAGAAGCATTGGCCTCAATTTGCCAAGAGACACACGCCCCCGCAGACACAATACCAAGCCCCCGGGAGCTCGGCATTTAGCCGAAGCTTTCCAAGCCGAGGATTTCTTCGGTTTACTATCCGAGGGACTTCAATCGAAATGACCTATCTCTACAAAGACAACGAGTTCAAAAGGCGATTGTCGCATGCCAAATCCAAGGACGCGACAAAGGTTTCCACGACCTGCGGGTAGATTGTACTTTTTTCACGGGCGCGTGCACGTTAGGTTCATTTGAGAATCATGACTTTGCACTCGTAAGGAGTAGCAAAGATTAGAGCATTAGCTGGCAATACTCGCTATAATTTAGCTTGATGCGAACGCAATTTCTATAATTATCATTGATTAGTCGGAGTAATTGAGGTTACACTGGCTAAATACACCGGTGTTATGCATCGGGGCCTGAAGTAACAAACGCTCTCCCCATGCCTGCAGACAACTTTGAATTGGGGAATTATCGTCAAGCAAAATTGACTATGGAATATGGTATACTAGGTCAATTTAGAATCAGAAATGACAACAATTACAGCTTCGGAAGGCCCGGCATAGCTGTGCAGCTCAGCCAAAAGCGACTTAATCAAAAGGGACACCAGGATAGGACTAGCGCAGCAAACAAATTCGTGCTAATTTCAGCTAACTGAACTAATTGAACTAATTGACATCTATTTTAAGACTCAAAGTAGCTGTTATGCAGGCTAATTAAGGAACAATCAACCCTGTCAAGCGCAAACCAGCTGCAGATCCCCTCACCTCTGCATCACCTCTCAGCGGTAACACGGCCCCCTCATTGGCTACTGTTGTTTACAATGGCAATGCATGAAATTGTCAGGCGCAGCTGGCACAGAACTGGAAGTTCTGCATCTCGGGAGAACTAAATTGACCCGGCGGTTGCGAAGACCAAGCTTTATATCCGAGCGCCTTTCGCAATGAGAGCAACAATTCTTCTTTCATCGGGAGATTTCAGGGACTCAGGTGGATTTTGTCGTTTTTCAGCTCGACGATTTGCTTTTCGGATTCATTGGTCGTTGACCCCTCCATCGCTTCTTGAGACCCTGCTTGGTCGTGATTTTGTTCATCCAATCCGAGGCTGTCCTTGGTGTTGGTTCTGGGATACTGCAGGACGCGGGAGATCCTCGGTCGTGAAGGTCGCCAAAAATCTTGTTGTCACTCTGCTGAACTGCGGGCTTGCCGGTCGTCGTCATCGGCCGTTCGCTGGTTCTTATTAGAACTTATTGTCTTGATATTCGCGCTTTTTTCCCTTGGTCTTGCATTCTCCTTCAAACGAATGTTACTCCCTGTCCCTGCTGGAGGGCAATCTCAATACTTCAATATCGTGAAACGCACAACTCACCAAAAATGGCCGGAATTGTCAACGGACCTCTGTCCGTCTTCCGCAAATCAGACTCCCCCAAGCCGCTTCATGCTCGCTGGGGCGATGTCTCCATTTCCGTTCCCACAGATGGTTCCTGGAATCAATACGACAACCCACATCGACCAGTGAAAGAACGTTCTTCCTATGGGCCAGGCTATGTGCCCGATACATCTCCACAAGACCGGACGCCCCGTCCGTTCAAGGAAGAGGCAGACGATGATGATGCCAGTGTATGCAGTACATCATCTACAGCATCACGTCGCAGCTCTCTGTCTCTCTCGGGCTTGAAGTCAAGTCGGCTCTCAGTACGCCTCGCCTCGCGCCCGAGGGCCCAAAGTGATTACCGAACAGACAAAGACGCCCGGCACTCCAGTCAAAGCCGGAACGATTTTTCTTATCGACCAATTCACCAAGACTACACATCCGAAGTTACCGAGAAACCAAAACAACCCAGTAACCGATTCAAATATATCCCGACAAGTGGCCGCTACCTACAAGACTCCGGCGCACTCCCCCCTCGCAGCCAGTCTGTTAGCTCCCATCGCAGCCATTCATACCGAGACTCATACGCCGAGTCCGTTGATGAAGACCACTTCGATCGTTATGGCTCAAGCTCCCGGTTCAGTACCCACGAAGACAACCGTCGCAGTTTCCGCGATAGCATCGGAGATGTCTCAGATGGATCGCGGCGAAACTATGGTTTGCCTCCGCGTCGGAGAACCTCGCCTTTTGTTCCGGCTGATCGAAATAGAGCTTCTACTTTGAAGCCGGTCACTATGGCTATGGTTCCTGATCCTGATGAGCTTTATGAGTGATTTATTTTATTTTTATTTTTCATTTAGCCTGTTGGGGGATTTTTTGCTTCCTGTCTGTTGTTCAGCATGATTGCGTGGCGTTGGCATCTGTGGCGTTTTTGGTCATTAGGATTGCCTCTTGGGCCTCAGAATGAACACATTTTCTTTTCAATCAATGAGGATTTCTTCTTCTAGTTTTTGGTCAATCCCTAAACCCCCAGGGATCTGAATCCATGACAACTGTGAATTTCTCGCTGAGTAGGGTCCGGCCTGTAATAAGTATATTTCCTAGATTCACCCTCCACAATATTCTTCTAGATGTACACAAAGATTGCACCGGGGGCAAATCCATTCATTGGCGGACTCATTCTTCATTTGCGAGTGGAGGTCTGATGCTGAATGTAGGCGACGCGGTTTGGCGTACTCTATAACGCCCCAGTATGTATCATGCTGACGACATCTGAACGCCTCAAGATGGGCGTTTTGAATATTTCGAGCCAACTTCTCCCGAGATGCTCGAAATCCATTCCACCAATTCTGAATACAATACGAATTTCTCAATTGCTTGATCCAGTGAACAATGGCGGACGCAGTGGTTCAACTTCGGTGCGGTGTTAAGGTAAGAAAACGCCATACAAACTAACATTCCACAAACCGTGTACTGACCTCTCACTTGTAGAACGACTCGTGGGGAAAGAAAGGCAAGGAATCTGTCGTGGCGCAGCTCTGGTCTAAATCTCCAAGAAACGAGCCAATCGATGAATCCAAACACTACTCAGAGGTGGGATGCCAGTATCTCAATTTTGAACAATATTGACTTTCAACAGATGTGGCTGGGCACCTACCCTTCAAACCCATCCTACCTGCTCTCTACTGGTGAACATCTCGGGGAGTATCTCGAGAAGAACCCTCACTTAGTCGGCAAATCGGTGCACGATCGGTGGGGACCAGAGATCCCTTTCTTACCCAAGGTATCTGCATCTTCCACGGTCTACGAGATCTCTACCTAACAGTTATCAAACAGATCCTATCCTTCAGCAAGGCCCTACCTCTCCAAATCCACCCAGACCTCAAACTCGCCGCGCAACTGCACAAAGAAGACCCGAAAAAGTATCGCGACACCATGCACAAGCCCGAAATCGCGATCGCATTGTCCAAATTCGAGCTCTTCGCCGGCTGGAAACCACTAGACCACATCGAAACATTGTTCAGACTAAACCATCTGGCAAAATACATGCCCCAAGCGAGCGAGTTCAACGACGAGGCCTTGCGCCAAGTCTGCAAGGCTCTACTAAATGCACCTCCAAAAGAAGTAGTTCAAACAACCAAAGACCTCCAAGCAATCCCAGAGTCACACTTCGGAGCCCACTCCTACATTCCAAGTCTCCTGGGCCGCCTCGCAAAGCAATATGGCGAAGACGACAACGGGAACCTCGTCGCCGCCCTGCTGATGAACTACCTGACACTCGGACCTGGCGACTCAGTCTTCGTCCCAGCAGATAGCATCCACGCGTACTTGGAGGGAGATATTGTGGAATGCATGGCGCGGTCAGACAATGTCATCAACACGGGATTCTGTCCCGCGGCCGACCGTGACAGTGTCGAGTTATTTGGCGAGGCATTGAGTTTCACGCCGCATAAAGCGGATGATGCGCTTCTTCCGCGAAGGAAGAGTGATAAAGGTATGAAAGGGAAGACGGATGTTTATGCGCCTCCTATCAGTGAGTTTGCGGTGCTATGTACCACTCTTGGCAAGGGGGAGGAGGAGACTCATAAGGCTATCTTGGGCCCCAGCCTGATGATTGTGACGAAGGGATCTGGACAAATGAAGATCCCTGGTAATCAGACTGTCGAGCTGAGTGAGGGGTGGGTGTTCTTTGTCGGGCAGGGTGTTGCCTTGGACTTTGCCACAGACAAGGGCATGGCTGTTTATCGGGCTTATGCGGAGTGAGAGCCTCAGCTGATAGTGAGAAGACTAGTAGATGCTCAAGTGGTAGGTGGATATGCAAAATATTGAAATGTAAAGAAAAATCCATTTTCTGCTCTCATCTGCAAGTCTTCATGCGGGCGTTGCCAGCCCTAAGTAGCCGATTCCGGATTCGGCAGGAGCCAACACGTCCGAAGGGGAAGTGAACAACTCAGAGACCAGTTCCTTGCTAATTCTAGGCGGTGATGCCCTTATATACATGTTCGAAGTAGATTGTTGGACTGGAATGGGTGTTTGATTCGTCAATCTCGGGAGCGCTTCCATCGAACCAGTCACCGATCAGATAGATTGTTGGTGACGCCAGGCTGACTGACTTGATTTGTCGACTGGTGAAGCCGAATTAATTTAGGATTTATGGCGCTTTTGAGGGGGTCTAGCCCACCGGACTCATTCGGAGATGCAGGTTAAGTGGACTAAATCACACTAATCGAGCTAATGCTGGCTAATTAGCTCGGTTTTGTCAATCTATCTATAGCTAATTGATACTATCTTTGTTTTCCCCGCGAGTCGCTCAAAATATCTCTTGAAACAGGGCCCGTGAGGATGCGACTAAGCTTTGGTGATCCGTTTCAGGGTCTTATATATCGTTATGTCGCTGGTTTCGGGAATCTCATCGGTTCACAGGATTGAGGCTGATTACCTTAAGTCTTGGATATCGAGGGAAGTGAAGGTCTGGTACTTCAATTGTACTTTCCACTCACAGGGCATTGGTCATCGTGAAAACATCTTGCCCAGCTACCACGAATCGGGCGATGTCAAGTAAATTTACCACTCGCTCTGACAATTCCCCACGCACACCAGTCATTATCATTGGAGCTATAGCCGGCGGTCTCATATTACTTGCCAGTAAGTTACCTAACAAGCTCCAAAATCCCCAAGCCAGTGGCTAATTAACAATAGTGGCGGGAAGCTTGTTATACCTCTTTTCGCGCAAGGAACGGGCCCGGCGACGCAATGCCCAGGAGTTCTCCCCAGTCCAGCCGCCCCCGGCCTATAAGGAGGAACTAGGGTCGCCAAGAAACCTCCAACCCCAGCCCCGGCCGCTCTCCTCTTTTGCTCCGGACTATAGTCGCCAAGCCCAATATCACCATCACCATCACCATCAACTGTCTCGAAACGAACAGCCCCCACCGTACCCCACATTGCCCACGTACGATCCATCACAGTACCAACCCATACGGCCAACTTCGATGGTTGGCGACATGCGTACTTATTACCAACCCGGCCCCTCCTCCCGGTTAAGTGCAGTTCACTACAGTGATGCGAGACTGTCCACCTATCATCCCGTGTCATTAGCCGACCCAGGGCCTGTTAGGCCGGATAATGCAGGGAGTCGAGACACGCGGGACATTCGAAATATTCAAAACGTTCGAGACAATCGAGACAATCAACACAGTCATCACCAAGATCGAGGGCGGGGCCGAGAGGGAGAGGGTCGTGAGAGGAGTCACTCGGAGCCAATGCTTTCGGGCCAACCCGCCCCTAAACCGCCTAAACCCGTTTTGTCGCGGCTGATCACCAATTTCCGTTGATTTGTGGCGGCTTGTTTTTACGACTGTCACGATCTGCTTTCTTTTTCTTTTTTTCTCCTTTTCTCTGTTCTGGTCCGGATAAAATATGTGGCTTTCTTTCGGCTATTTGCCTATAAACCATTGGGGTTTCCGGGTTATAATCACAAATACAATTATTCAGTACCTCTACGGCTTGATCAGGAGCAACACATTTATTATTCTGGTAGACCTCAATCTGCGGGAGATTGTCGGATCTGATCTCTGTCAACGGTGCCGATCATCCTCGCACTTCCTTTTTTGCTTGTCCAGCGCTTAGAAGCAATATATTCAAACGCCTCCCACGAGAGTGGCGGGGAGATCTTCGGCCAAGAGGTGAACAGAGTAGAATCTCGTCACGAATCGCTCTGCACGTACTTCGGTTTACGCAGGTTTGTGAATATTGATCCTTCAACCCCACTACAGGGAAGAGGACAGTGTGAAACCGCGTTCGCTAATCTAGGATCCACCCCCTCTTTTAATCCCTGTCGTTCTCCCTTCTCTTTTCGTGTTTACATCTGCTGCGAATCAGGCGTTACGGAGCACCTACGGAGTCCTCCGTGCCTGTGCTTGCGCGGCCCGGAACTCACACTCCATCAAATTCCCCGAACGGACGGACTATGAAGCACAGAGCTCAATTCAGGTACCTCACAGCATTGATCTCGTAGATCCCTCGACAAGCGTCACGCCAAGATGGCCAGAATGCAGCACAAATGTACTCGTACGTGACCCGCGTCAAAAGGGCCAACGCAAGTTGACTGCGCCGCATCAAAACTCCTACCCTGAAAACGACCGGGGGTCGCAGGGATCGTGAAAACCCACTACCCCTCCTGCCTGCATCCTGTGCGCACACTGCAGCTTTTCGAGCCTCCCATTTATGGCCCGCTTGGATCATCCAGTGGTGATGCCGGTTGATTTGTTTCCCGTGAACCGCTGTTGTTTTTCGAGACGTTGTCTCAATTCCCACTTCGCGCCAGAGGGGGTGACCCAGGTTGCCGGGCTCTCTCCCGGGTCTCTAATCGCTCCCTGGGTCTGTTGGCTCCCAACTTCCAGCTCATCAAGCAATCTGGGAGAAGATCTTCGCTCTTCTGGGTCAAACACCGTGCAGTCTTTGACTAGTCTTCATGGACTGCTGATATAACTTCACGCGGCAGTAGACGTGCCCCTGTCATATCTCTTTGTTCCCTTCTGTGATTGAGTCCTGCTTGAGTCATATCTCATGCTCTCGGTGGGGAGTTAAACCAGGTTTGGGATGAACACCTTGTGAGGGAGTGACTTCTCCCCCGGTACATTGAGACCCCGAACGCGTCAAACCCCTCCAACCCACATGGGAGACTTTGCGAAGGCTATGGCGACCTTCATGAAGAAGTTCAAGAGGAAGCGCAGATTGTCCACAGAGTTACACTCTCGCTGGGGTGATGTTCAAATCACCTATCCCATTCAAGGATCTTGGAATCAATGGGATCAACCATCCGGATTTGGTGCAAATGCATCTGAAATGGCATCCCCAAACATACACGAAGGACAGCGACATGTCTCAGCTGGCTCATTTCGAGAGCCAAGTCCCAGCTCTCCTATCCGGCGGTCGCGAAGCACAGGCACAGAGCGTCCATCATCTTCTTCCTCTCCATCATTTCCAACCGGGCATTTCAATCAAAACATCCGCCATCGCGACCCAGAAGACCGCCGCCCATTCCAAGGCCTGGGCATCGGTGACCTCCGCCGCGACAGCCACCACGCTTCAAGCATCATTCAAGACGACAGCTCCAGCTCTTCCTGCGACGAAGATGACGAGTACAGAGACGTGCTCGGTCCAGTGGGCTTGAGTCCTCGCATTTATGAATTGGGAGATACGTCGCACACGCGCGATACAGAAGATTATGACATCCCCGCGAAATCCCCGCCTCTCTCTGTTACTTCGCGCATGCGGCGCTGCAGTGTTCAAAGCTGTGCGACTGAGCCTGTGGCATCTCTCTCGGGCTCCAATTCCCGCCGCACAAGCTATACCGCCGCCTCTTCTATCTCGGCCCCTTCTATGCCTCCGTCCACGCCTCGGTATGGTCAGCAAACTCCGAAACCACCTTTCACTGAAAAGAGATATCCTCCTCGTCCTCCCGCCCGCGAGCCTGAGTCGACAAACCACGAGATGGTGCCCTCGTATGATGAGCTTTACGGTTGATATGAACGTGGCTAGAATTCTCTATATGATATTCCGTATTTGCCTTGGTTATTCCCCGGAGGACGTATTGAAATTCTCTAAGATTAATTTTGCATTTCGGCGGCTTTTTGTCTTTTTTTTACAATCGGCGGAACAGAAGCAATTTGAGCATTATTTCTTGATTCAAACAGTAATAATTTGATATTTTTTCCCTTTGACTTCAAAGATTTCTCAAATCTCTACGGCGTACTCGTAAATCATACGCGCTAAAATGCCAAGTGAGGGGCGTGCATCTATGCAGCCTCCGTCACAATCACACACCAATCAAGCGCCTAACTCCCGTCACACTCATCACAATTCAGCAAATAAATGAGTCGATCATTTATCCTCTCCTTCACCCTAAGATGACCAGGATGTCCCTCCCCAGCCTGTAGGCGGTGCTCTCTAAGCGCCCAACGGGAAGTGCCGTGCTTGATTCGATTCTTTCTCCATTAGCAACGCTGCAGCACACCCTGGTCTGGAGCTCAACCACTCCACTTGGCCATCACAGAGAACGAGCACCTGGGCAGTTCACAGTGAAAAAAAGAAGCTTTCCCGCGGCCTCGATTAAATTGAATTACTTACCCGTTGCTCATGCAATCTTGACTGTATTCTGGCCCTTTGCCTTGATCTCGGCGATTGTAAAAGAGATCGCTCGTCATGATCGGGCGTGTTGGCACTTCGTATGCCAGAATGGTAGTGCTTTTTGCGATCTGGCTGTTGAGTCCTGCGATTCTGGCGCTGAGGACTACGTCCGGGTCGCCCTGTGCTGGTGTCTGTGGAACTACGACAAACACCACCTCTGACGAAATCACCTGTCTGGATCGATCGTATAATGGAACCAAGACAGGCAAGAACTTCGAAAATTGCATCTCTTGCCAGTTGGACAGTGAATTCCACGATGCCAACACTGGGGAATCAGACGTGAACTGGGGTCTCTGTATGTCGATCCGTGTGAGGTGCAAGAATCAAATGCTGACAGGTCGCACCAGATAATCTGCGCTACGCATTCTCAACCTGCGTATTCGGGTATCCGGATTCAATCTCGAATGTTTCGTCTCCCTGTCCAGTGGCATGTGATGGCGTTCGCTTCGCTGTAGAAACCGATATCGAGGAGCCGAGTACCTCCAATCTGGACGCTTGGTGTGATACCCCAACATTCGCAGATAATGTCGTCAACACATGCGAGTTCTGCTACAACCTCACCACAACCCAGGTCTACATGGCAAACTGTATGTAGACCATGCCCTTCGCATTAGCACTTTGAACTGACAGACCTTCCAGTCCTCGAATCAATCCGCTACAACTGTCATTTCAAAACAGTCACAGGCAAAAGATTCAACATCGACCCAACCAGAATCTTCACCCAATCTCTCCTCCCCTCCAGCCTCTCCCTCACAACCCCAGGCTCAAGCTCTTCAAACATCAACCTAGGCGTGGTAATAGCCGTGCCTATAGTCGGATTCCTCCTCATCCTTGTCTCCCTGACAATATGCTGTT
Source organism: Penicillium salamii (assembly GCA_911197225.1). Taxonomy (NCBI): domain Eukaryota; kingdom Fungi; phylum Ascomycota; class Eurotiomycetes; order Eurotiales; family Aspergillaceae; genus Penicillium; species Penicillium salamii. The sequence goes on along the minus strand of CAJVOY010000088.1, from coordinate 375,223 downwards.
TCTTCTTCATCCGCCACCGTCGCAAGAAGGCCCGTCGAACACGCCAGTCTGGCCAAATGTATAACCGCTGGAACGACCCCAACGGCCAATGGGCTGAGCAGTATGCTTCGGGCGGACATGGGTATGGTCCTGGATTGGGATTCATGGATAATGACGGGCGCGGACAAGAACTACCCTATGGTCATGGTAGTCCCGAGCAGTATCAGCATCAGTACCAGCAGTTCCAGGGTCATGATAAGTCGGGTTTCTCGAATCAGATCACGGAGCAAAATCAGGTTCCTGTTCAGTCGCCGGTCTTGGATCCTGATCAGAAGAGACCCCAGCAGTGGTGATGAGGTCTTGTATTGAACCTCTTGAAACTTGAATGCACACCTTGGAAGAGCTGGTTGCTGATATCGGACCGAGCTTAATGAAAGATATCAGCTCACATCATTGGCGTTTGTTTTGATTTTCGATTCAAGTTTTGCCCGTCAAATATCCCATGTCTGCATGTCTGGAGTAATGAAAGTCGAATGAACTCTCCCACCCCATTCCCTGAAAAATAATCTGATGCAAAGTCAGTATCGAAGCTGGAGTCCTGGAGTCCTCAACCCCAGCAAAGTAAAAAAAAGCGGGCAGGACAGGCCTACTTATTCCACCGTTCACACAGATGTCTCCCAAAATAGCAGCCGCCCAGCAACGCCATAACGGCACGGGCAAAACCTACACATGTCAGAATGCCTTGTAATACGAGGAGATCGGCTGCTTTGGCCTTCCGGCCGAAAGTCGGGCCAATTGCAGATGCTGATGGTCTTCTGCACGCGTTTCAGTACGCACTGCCAAGGGTTCAGGGCACTAAGTGGGTGTCGATCGGGTTATTTTTGGATCGAGGGCGGGTTTGGTGCTGACGGGCCTGTTGACTTGGCTGGATTTTGGTTGAGATGATAGAAAATCAAGATGATTGAATGGATATTCTGTCGTGTATTCTGACAGATACTCTGCAGTGATGTTGGTCAAGGTAGACAAAGAAATGTACTGCGCTGGGGTTTAGCGGCGTGCATTTTGTTTTTGCCTGAATTGGCCTGATTCTTTGCACTTTCTCGCAGTAAGCAAAGTACCAGGCCTCCCAAATATGAAGCTATTCACAATCTCAAATTCCTGCAATTTCCTAGATGTTCCCTTCTTTGTCTCTTTCCTTTACACGTCCACACACTTTTCCGTGCTAACTTTGTGCTTATCTCCAGGGTTGCTTATCGCTCTCTACATCCTACACCGCCCTAACATTCACAGTAGCAGGGATGTAAGGCGGTCAATAAGTCAGGCAAAATGCATGCCATTCGCATTCTATAGATCTGCTATCTCCTAGGAACTTCAATATTCACCCTCACATTCACAACATGGCTACCCTCAATCAAGAACAGATCCAAGTCCTGGAACAGTCCCGCCAACGACTAGCCCAACTAAACAACTCACTGAACTCTCTAATTGCAAGTCTAAACGAAAGTTTCACCACCGACGATATCCTCCCATCATGGTACACCAGCCACCAACCACCAATCCAAATGCAAACCCCACTAATGCAACCAGGTCCTCCCTCCAAACCCAAGCAAGCATCATCTCCAACAACCTCGTCAGTGTCTCTGAACAACTCTCCGAAAACAGCGACCTCTTCACCAACCTAGTCGCCTACCCAGGCCCAGAATACCCAGCCCGCACCGAAGCCAACGCCAACATTCTCGAACAACTTCTCCGCACAAAACTCGACCCCCGCGTCGAAGACTGGCTAGCTAGTGGCCGAGAAGGAGGGACTGAAGAGCCTGCCTCAGATGACCTAAGCGACGACCAGCTCGCGCAGTTATGGAAGTGGGCGCCGCTGGAAGCGAATCTGGAGGCGAGGCGGAGGAACTGGGGAGGCAACTTTACGCTTGAGGAGCGGGAGAATGGGATTGAGAATGTTGTTACAGGATTGAAGAGACAGCTTGAGGATGAGGAGGGGAGTATTGAGGGGAGTGAGGATGAGGAGAATGAAGAGGAGATGGATGTTGTGGGTGTTCATCGTAAACCTGGTGCTGCTGGGTTGGAGTTTGATATTGCGACTCATCGTCCGCACCCTGTGCATCCTTTCTTAGCCTTCGAAGAGGTTATGCGCCATATGTGTACTGCGCACAAGTGGTAGTTGGGTTACAGTCTACGGTCTACGTCTTGGTCTATGGTTTTTGCAGCGTAGTCCGGAATGGATGGCATTAAAATGATGATAATCAGACAAGAAAGAATTGAAGTCGGACTGGATCCCTAACCGCGTCGACGGGTGGTGGGGGTCTTCGCGCCTGGTCGCGGCGAAGCTCCAGTGGATACACCAGTGGCCTGTGCGATGGGTGTCTTCTCGGGATGGGCACGAGCCTGCTTCTTGGTCTGGGCAGGGGCATTCCAGTACCAAAGCATCTGAGTGGCGAGGATGACGTTGAGGGAGAATCCAGCGATGAATCCGTACAGAATGAGCTTGTCGTCGACTTCCTGGAGAGTGGTGAAGATGCGAGACAGGGAACCGGCGAGATAGTTGAAGACCTGGTTGATTAGCGTGCGAAATGAAATGGAATTCGAAAAAAAAAAAAAAAAAAACTCACAGCAAAAGCGCTCAGTTGGCCTGTTCCACCCTCACGCCAGATAGTGTAGATCTGAGGAGCCTTGCTAGCAACACCCAGCGCACCCGCACCAGCTTGCAAATACGCCATAGTCTGCGCGTCAACAAGAGTCTGATCGAACAACAAAGCGTAAATGCTAGCCGCCACCACGGCCACGAAAGTCGCCGCGGCCGCAGTCCGCCCCGCAAAGTGAAGCACCAAAACCCCGACCGCAATATCCTGCACAGCAATCAAGGCTGTCTCTCCATAAGTGCTGAAGGGGAACTGGTTGCGCACACCATAGGAAAGGGTAATGAGCAAGCTGGCAGTTTCAAGGGCGTACGAGATGAAAGAGACACCAGCGGAGGAGCGGGAACCGATGAGCTTCAGAATCTGCGGGACCTTGACGATAGCACTAGCGCCCACAATGGCGATCCCTAGTGCCTTGGAAATAGCCAGGGTGGTGCAGGCGGGGTCCTTGGTCACGTCGAGGTCGAGGAGGAGTGCCTTGTGGCATGGTGTTCCGATCAGGGAGATCACAGCATCGTGCACTGGTTCGGGAATCGCTGACACGATGGGAGCCAGGTATGGCTGGAGTGGTGTGATCACGCTGTTCTGCAGGGTATCCATTGTGTTTGCTGGTGTGCAGTGTGTTGGCCACGATAAACAAAGTTCCCGAATGTTCGTTATTCGCGCTAACGGCTTTGGGACTAGCGCATTCTTGATCTATAGACGTCTGCTCGGCTTCGTCTGAGTCGCGCCAGGGCTTCCATGGCTTATTGGGTGTTATCTGGCTATGTCTCTTGGGATTTCCAGTCATTCTGTAGTCCTGAGGTTGGTATTCGAAGCTGGGTTGCCGCTTTTTGGTGCTGAAGCGACTCGAACCTGGTAGTTGACTCCAAAATATATATGCAACGCCCATGTCTTAGGCTGTTTACAAATGCATTCAATTGCCTTGGGAGCTATCTAGGTGTATATACTGTGCATTATGCATGATAATTCATTGGAATACGCTAGTTTAGTTGACACAACAGGCCCTGGGGCCCTGGAGCGTGTGCTGGCGAGCCTGGAAACCGAACAGCGGATACAGAGCACCAGCTACGTGCCGACGGAACCAGCTTTTTTCTGTCTACAATTAACATCTTGAAATGTGCCACCGAGATATATGGTGTTATGAGTACCCGTGGGCTGTGCTCAGGAGACTGTGATGGTTTATCTCGCCTGTAGAAAGATACTAACGTTGAAACGGAGGACGCATGTAAGTGGATTTGACGCCATGTTTCTACCGACACTCGCTGCATGGATCATGGCAGTGCACCAGGCTTAGAATGCACTGATATCTCTTTACTGGGGCGAGCTTGGATAACGAGGGCATACCAGTGAGGGTTGGTGTGGGGTAGCAGGCCGTGAAGACATTGGTTCAAGCTCGGGCATGGCGTACACTGATGATGGACTTGCTGTCCTGAGAACCCAGGCTCCTCATGACAAGAAGCGAGATCAGTGAGCCCAGATCAGAGCTGCCAGACCAATCAAAACGACTGAATCTTCAACCAGTGATCCTCAGTCCATGATGCCAGATAGGTAATCAGAGACTGGCGATCCTAGATCATCCAGTGTAGGCCAGTAACTCTGGATCAATAGATTTCGGTTCAAAAGCCGAGATCAGGCAGGATCAGTGAGTGAAGTTTGTGGGATCAAGATCATGGACTGCAATTGAGGCAATCCAGATCACAGAACTTCCAAATCAGGAAGGCACGGGCAGGAACAGCTCGTTCCTTCCTTCTTCGAATTTCCTTTTCAGTTTAGGGCGCTTGATCCTGGGTTGATCCTGAGGGTATAAATACAGGCTCCCTCCCCCTTCTTCTTCTTCTCTTCTCTCTCTCCTCTCCCCAGACTTTCTCTTCTCCACTTCTCCACTTCTGCACGTCATGTCTCTTGACAGCTGCACCCCACGCCACCATGCGTCCTTACCTCATACATCTTGACATTGTTTACTATTTACAATATTGTTTGTGCCTTCCACCTTCTCTTCCTTTACCCTATACCCTATACCCTTACCTGCCTTTACCCTTTACCCTTTACCATATACCCTTTAGACTTTAGACTTTACCTTATACTCTTACCCTTCACTTAACCTATACCTTTAACTTGTCTTGTCTCTTCACAACATGCTTCACCCTTCTCTTGTCTTGTCACTTGGCTCACCATACACAGTCCACTCCACACACCTCACATCCCATGTCTACCATGGCATCCGATGTCCTTACCTACTTGGTCCAACCATGCCTGACCAACCTGACTTCTCTTGGTCTTCCATACCAACAACAACACAACACCATACCCTCCATGGGTTCCTCGGCCCATGATACCGGCCACTCAGGTTTGTCCACCCCCATTGTTCATACACCTTGCCACTGATCACTGTATCTCCAGACTCCCCGAGCTCTGCATCCTCCTTGGCCTCCTCGGCCTTTGCTTCAACTTCTTCTTGACCTCACACTCCTCTGCGCTTTATGCTTTATCTTTTTTTCAATGCTCAGTTTCAACTTCAACTTCGTTCATTTCGTCCACTGTCTGTTTCGTCTTCCATCTGCTTCGTTTTCGTCTACCGTCTGCTTCGTCTTCGTCTTTGTCTACCGTCTGCTTCGTCTGCTTCGTCTACTGTCTGCTTCGTCTGCTTCGTCTGCTTCGTCTACCGTCTACCGTCTGCTTCGTCTGCTTCGTCTACTGTCTGCTTCGTCTGCTTCGTCTTCGTCTACCGTCTGTTTCGTCTGCTTCGTCTACTGTCTGCTTCGTCTGCTTCGTCTGCTTCGTCTACCGTCTACCGTCTGCTTCGTCTGCTTCGTCTACTGTCTGCTTCGTCTGCTTCGTCTTCGTCTACCGTCTGTTTCGTCTACTTCGTCTACTGTCTGCTTCGTCTTCGTCTACCGTCTACCGTCTGCTTCGTTTCCGTCTGCTTCGTCTTTCGTCTTCGTCTACTTCGTCTTTCGTCTTCGTCTACTTCGTCTTTCGTCTTCGTCTACTTCGTCTTCCGTCTTCGTCTACTTCGTCTTTCATCTACTGTTTACTTCGTTTTTGTCGTCCTTGCTTCTACCTTTCGGCCACTCTCATTGTCCACTCTCACTGTCTACTTGTTTCTGTTCACTCTCCACTCTCCACTCCTACCTCCTACTTTCCACGCGAAAAGGAACAGCCTGCGCAACAAGGGTCTCCGCCGGAGAGTCTCTACAGGAGACGGCTCAAAAGAGGCGATTCGACTTGGCGCCCACCTGATAGGAGACCTGCAGGCTGTTCGCTTTTGTGGCTTCCCATTTCCCCTCCGGGTTCTCACCCACTGTTTTCTTACTATTTACTGTCCACTGCTTGCTGCTTGCTGTTTACTGTTTGCTATTTACTGTTTACTGTCCGCTGTCTGTCCACTGTCTGTCCGCCAACCACCGTCCACTGTCCACCGTCCGTCCACCGTTCGCCGTTTACTTTCCACCACCGGGTTATACTCAACAATTCCAAGATCTGTGAGCTGTGTCGTGGCGGGCCTTCTGGCTTCAGGACAATCGGCATTGCCCACATGATCTTGGAACGACACCACTCAACTTAATCCTACCTTCTTATTCAATTTCGTTCCTCCTCGTTCCACCTTCCATCGTCCAAAATCCACCACCCACGCGAAGGGGAACAGCCTGCGCAACAAGGGTCTCCGCCGGAGAGTCTCTACAGGAGACGGCTCAAAAGAGGCGAATTCGACTTGGCGCCCACTTGATAGGAGACCTGCAGGCTGTTCGTTCTTGTGGTTATCGACAACTCTGAGGTCCTGTGAACTATGTCGTGGCGGGTCTTCTGGCTTCAGGACAATCGACATGGCTCACATGGACCTTGGAGCATCAACGCTCGACCTCATTCCACCGTCCACCGTCCAATCTCCACCATCCACGCGAAGGGGAACAGCCTGCGAAACAAGGGTCTCCGCCGGAGAGTCTCTACAGGAGACGGCTCAAAAGAGGCGATTCGACTTGGCGCCCACTTGATAGGAGACCTGCAGGCTGTTCGCTCTTGTGGTTACCGACAACTCCGAGGTCCTGTGAACTGTGTCGTGGCGAGCCTTGCGGCTTCAGGACAATCGGCATCGTTCACATGGATCTTGGAACAACACCACTCAACCTCAACCTACTTTTTCGTTCCACCACGCTCCACCTTGTCGTTCCACCTCCACCGACTTACCACGTTTTGGACCTCCGATCCTGTGAACTGTGTTGTGGCGGGCCTTCTGGCTTCAGGACAATCAACACAGCTCACATCGATCTCGCAACGACACAACTTGACAACCTCTATCTTCAAATCCCGGACATTACGACAGTGGACAGACAGACAGCCTAGCCTTTTGACCCTTTGCAATATTCCCTGTATTGAGAGTGACAATGAGAGTGCGCCAGATAGATGATTCCACTGAATTGAAAACACATTATTTCCACTTCCATTTCCTTCGTAGAATCAGCCTCGAGTACTCTGTAAGCATGTAAGCAGTGAATATCAGATGCCAAGAAGTGGTACGACCAGTGAGCGGATGTGGCCCGTGCACCGGGGAGATTCAACTTCTCTCGTCCAACATTTCTTCTCTTAGGACAGACACGTCATGATCCCTCTGCGGCCCTCCCTGCTACGGAGGCCTCGAGAGGCGCTTCTATGCTCATGTTTGAAGCCCACTCTGTCCCCACAAATCCGGGGCTTCCTATCATCCACGAAACGACAGCCCGGCATCGCGGATGAGTCTCCTTCGGGATTTCACAAATCATATTTCTCGGCGAATCGACTATATGAAGGACCAGGCGCGAAAGGAAGCTTTGTCTCGTCACTTGCACCAACCAACGCGAGCAAGAACTTCAATTTCAAGTCTCAATCTCCCACCGATCCTCCCGCAAGTCAAGCCGAGTCGCCCACAACAATTGGAGCAGAAGCAAGCCCAGAGGAATTACCGCACCGCAGACGCAAGCGCTTGAAGGAAGCGAACACCGAAACAAGCAATGGCAGTGGAAACCCAGAGCAAAGCATCCCGCTCGATGCATCTGCACAACTGTCGAACTTCTCTTCCGCACTCCCCACCACCTCCCTCCGTCGCAAGCTGGCGGCTTATCTCGCCCTGACGAAACCTCGCCTATCCTTCCTGATCCTCCTCACCACCACCTCCGCATACGGAATGTACCCGATCTCGTCCCTGCTCACCCTCGACCCGGCCATGACCCCACTCCCTACCCTCTCGACCTCGACCCTGACCTTCATCTACCTCACCGCGGGCACGTTCTTGTCATGCTGCAGCGCAAACACGCTGAACATGATGTTCGAGCCGAAATACGATGCGCTGATGTCCCGAACCCGCAATCGCCCACTGGTTCGCGGGCTCGTTTCGCGCCGCGGTGCTCTGTTTTTCGCGATTGGAACCGCAGTGACTGGCCTGTCACTCCTCTACATTGGCACGAATCCTACCACTACGGCTCTGTCTGCCGCGAACATCTTCCTATATGCTTTCGTCTATACCCCATTAAAGCGAATCCACGTCGTGAACACCTGGGTCGGCGCGATCGTCGGTGGTATCCCACCCCTGATGGGATGGATTGCGGCAGCAGGTCAGACCGCCACCATTGGCCACGATAACTGGCGCGATATGCTATTCAGCGAAGGCAGCATTGGTGGATGGCTGCTCGGTGGAATTTTGTTTGCTTGGCAATTCCCCCACTTCAACGCTTTGTCCCACCTCATTCGTGATGAATACAAAGCTGCCGGATACCGGATGATGGCTTGGGTGAACCCTGCTCGCAATGCCCGTGTCTCACTCCGCTACTCTCTCCTGATGTTCCCTATCTCCATTGGTCTCTGGTGGTACGACGTTGTTGGGGCTGGCTTCCTGGTTCCTAGCACCTTCGCCAATGGTTGGCTGGTGCGCGAGGCGTACCGCTTCTGGCAGCATCAAGGTGCGAATGGAACTGCACGCGGTCTGTTCTGGGCCAGTATCTGGCAATTGCCTATCCTGCTTGTTGGTGGTCTTGTCACCAAGAAGGGCTTATGGGACGGTGTTTGGAGGAGTATCTTCGGGCACCCAGATGAGGACGATGATGAATATTTGTACTACGAGGACGAAGAAGAGCTTGAGGGCGAGAACTCCCAAGGCCAGAACTCTTTATCCCGTACATCATCTCGGACAAGCAAATTGTCCACTACTTGAGCGGGCTTGAAAAGCCTCTTGTGTTTTTCCGGACGCCACTTTCTTGGCTAGGAGCCTTTGATTCCTTTTGGTTTATTGCATTAGATATCTTCTGCTTATATTTTCGTCTTCAACATTTGTCTTATACAGCGGTTTGGAGTGGCGTTTTCTGACTTTGTACAACACCATTCCCAAATGGGACCCATACAGTCTTATTCATACATTTTCTCATCTTCTCCAAAGCTCATTTTCTTCTGAGTGCCCCGGCTTACTGTTACAGCCATCCTGTTGAATTCGGATGCGATCTACGTTTCTGAACAGTTGGAAGGGGAGACATCGCAGATGTCAAAAGATTCAGACTAAAGGTGTCTAAAATAACAAAACATTATCCATGAGCACCCATTCCAATCCAACCATCCCTATCCAATCATTCCAATTGACTCCACATTGATCCAGCTCATCATTCCATCAGTCACTTCAACCAATCTAGGCAACACCAGCAGCCTTAACAAGGAACTGCGCAGCAGTCTTGGCATCAGAGCCATAGGTAATGTGCGCCATGACATTGAAACCATTCTCGCAAACGGGGTCACCAACAGCACAGAACTCCTTGCGCTTGTCATTGGACAAGTGAGCAACAGCCTGGGCCTTGAATGGGTCACCGAAGAGAACAGCACCAGAGATTTGACCAGCAGAAAGACTCTTCGCGGCGTTGTGGACAACCATAGATCCCTGGGAGTATCCTCCCACCACGACCTTGGTGTTGGGGCACTGGCTGAGAGCCTGCTTCACGAGCTTGGCCATGGTGGGGCCACCAGCAGCACCCATCTGGGCGTTTCCCTGTCGAATTGGTTAGTTGATTCGGGTTGGGGGTATAGTCTTCAACTTACGGCCACACTGGCGGGGTAGGTCACTCCCTGCACGGCAACCTTGTTACCAGTCAGGGACTTCAGTTGGGTTGCGACCTCGGGTCCAACGACGGCACCCATGTTACCGGGCTCGGTGGTACCGCGAGCAAAGATGAAGGTCAGCTCCTTGCAGGCGGCCTTGGAGGTAACGTCGTTGGCAGTCATGCCACCTTGAAAACAATTAGTTTTTGATCGACGTTTCGAACGACTGGGAAGAGAATGGAACATACCGAGCTGACGCTTCTCGACTTCCTCAGCCTCGCGACGACCAAGGCCGCCGCCTGAGAGGAGGGAGCTAAGACCACCGCTGCCGGAAGAGCCGGCGCTGGGGATGAGAGACTCCAGGGCACTCAGGCCGCCGGTGGAGGAGCCGGAGGATCCGCCCAGACCGGGGAAGAGAGAGCTGAGGCCGCTGAGACCGCTGCTTCCGCTGGAGGAGCCAGCGCTGGGAATCAGAGACTCCAAAGCGCTGAGACCACCGCCGCCGGATGAGCCGCCTAGGCCGGAGAGGAGAGAGCTGAGACCGCTGCCGGAGCCGGAGCTGGAGCTGGGAATGAGAGACTCGAGAGCACTCAGACCGGGCAGCTGGCGCTTGTCGGTCTTAGAAGCACCCTTCTCCTGGATCTCCTTGATATCTTTCTCGATGAGATCAGAGATGCTGGGGAGGTCGGAGGGCAGGCCGGGAAGGCCGTCGAGGTGAGGGAAGCCACTGAAGTGAGGGAGGCTGGGGAGTCCACTGGCACCTTGGCCCAGCTGGGGAATAACGGACTTCAGAGCATCGAGACCACCAGTTCCACTGCCGGGAAGCTCACGGCTCTCGATGGTGGGGGTGGGGGCCGACAGGGCAGCACCGGCCAGGGCGAGGACGACAGCAGCCTTCATTTCAACGGGATGAAATGATTGAAAAAACAAAGAATGACTGTTAGAGACCGGCTCTAATGTATATGAACGAAAGAATGGGAAGGCTGCGTTGGAATGAGTTGGAATGGCTCAATGGTCTCTACATCGACGGGGACGAGTGCTCTTATATTTGGGTCATTCGGCATTTCGATGATCAATTTGCATCCTACCGAGGCACGGCAATTATCATGATGAAATTTTGATCAGTCTACGGCCCTATAGATTAATTTGCGCAGTGAAACGGGGGACCCTGTTTCATGATTCTCTATTGGGGACTCGTATAGTTCAGTGTGTACGAAGGAAACGGCCGGGATCGGGATCAGTGGACTCAAAAATGATCTTCGCGTCCGTTCCTGACCCAAAAACTGAGCGCACGGCTAATCTAAATTCCAGAGATTGTACTCGCACTTGAAATCCAGAATGTCCATGTCGGCCGAGGATACTCCGTACAGCCGTTATGCTTCAATCTCAAACGCCAAATCTGACGTATCACCTATATACTATACTGTAGAAACAGCACTTTATTACAATCGGATATATCCAAAGAACCTGAAACAAACTATGACTTTGGAATACAGGGTTTAAGATAAATGAATCTGCAAGATGGAGTGTTCTCAAAAATGGGTTTGCGCCAAATTGGGCAATTTAACCGTTGGGGCGCAAAATGGGGATGCGCTACGGTGCGCCTTTCTCCACTGCAACTCCAGGCACACCCAATGTCCCTGCTGTCGGCACTTTGGATCCTTGGGTATACATTGCATTCTGTTTCATGGACCCTGCGCCCTTGGTGTATCAGATTCAGCCTTCTGGGCCGAAGCCCTAATTTCCCTACAGTGCACCAACTTCCTACTTCGTGTCTGATTGTGAGGGACTCTGGTTGAAGTGATTAACATGAGATAATTGATGTAGGAGAGAGATCTCAGATATACGAGTAGCACAGTGTGGTGCCGATAGGCCCTTTTTGTCTGAATCTGGTCTAGTTCCTGGCTGATGGTGCATCGTTCAGGATCAGTACTTTGGTTCGGAAGGATTTTCGTTTGGTCATGTGAATTTCTTATGAAGGTCTAGGGTGTCAAATCATGCCATAGACCACTTGGGAGACCATCTATTGAATTTCGTCGTTGATCTAGATCCGGGTAACCCGAATACGAGTACATACTATGATCCCACAACTGCCATCAGATTTCGCATGTGGAGCTGGTGGTTTCAGGTGGATTTTTATCTTGGCGATCAATACGAGTATGAGGACTTCTCTGCGATATCACACGGAGCTTGTTGACTCTAGGCTCGCCCAGAACCTTGGAAGACTTGAGCTTCTCAAGGAACTGGTTGGTCTAGTTGCTTCCTTGGTGGTTTACCAATCCGTCTTCCAACTCCGAGCTAAGGCTGAAAATGATGATCAAATTTCTGAAGCTATTAGCTTTTCACACCATGCCAGGTCCTATTTCTGCGCCATCTTCTTCATAGCCTCGCTCTTCTCGTGCAAAACCTTCTGCACCTCCGGTCTTTCCTTCATTCTTCCCATCCAAGCATTAACACCGGGGAACTCGCGCGCGAGATCTCCGACCTCTTCCGCATAGAACATGCGAACCAGATCCTGCCAAGGCACAAAAGATAAGTCGGCATAGGTGCACTTGTCCCCAACCAGCCAGTCCCGCCCTTCCAAAGCTTTCTCCAAAACACCAGACACGCGTTTGATTTCATTGGCGTACCGCTCGGTAGCAACCGGTTGGGGGGTTGGCTGTCTTTTGAACCAGGACAGCTGACCATAGTAGGGCCCTTGGCCGGACATCTGGAAGTGTAACCATTGCTGTGTGTAGTACTTCTCGGGGAAGGTATCATAGCTCAGTTTGTGAGAGACATCGTAGGTGTCGATGAGATATTGGACGATGGCGCCGGATTCCCACAGCGTGATGTTGTTGTTTGGGTCGATGATGGCGGGGAGACGGCCGTTCGGGTTCACATCGGTGAAAGGGGGGAGTTTGACTTCATCGAAGCTAATAAAAATGGTCTTGTATTCGAGTCCCAGGGCCTCGAGGATAATGGCCACTTTCCAGGGATTGGGTCCGATCTCGTGGGAGTATAGAGTGATTGGTTGCATTTTGGTGCTCGTTGAGTTCCGCTGAAGATAATCTACGCAGTTTTGGTGTTTGTGCCTTGAACTTATATAGTATACGTGGTTTAAATGTCTTGAATGCTGGGTTCTGAGATCTAATGCCGACTTCGCCGACCATATGGATTACCTCGCCGTCCTAGAATCAAAGGCCGAGACCAGACACCGAAAAGAAGCAGATGAAGTTACGGGTCAGGCGGGATGCGATCTGACAGTCCACCTCTTTGATTTCTGCTTTTAAATCAGTCGGTCAATCTTAGGCTTATCCAAGTTCAGCTCAATTCCCTTCCTCTGTGAAGGATGCGGGGACCGCCACTTTCAATTTAAAAAGAGCCATTGTACTGTCTTTGCGCTTCGAATAGGGTAACACCACACTAGATGACCTTGGAAGAAGTGTCCAAAGACCTCACCCTTTGCTTCATTAAACAATTACTGCTAGGCCTCTTGTGTGATGGCTTGCTTCCTTAAGATAGTTGCTTGCTATAATAGCTCTCCGAAGCTCCATGGCTCCTCTTCTTGTCTTACGAAGTATTGCATATCTTTGTGCTTTGAGCCTTTCCCTGGACCTAAGCTTAAAGATCAATGAATATGGTCCTGATCTACATAGGCAAGTCATTTCTTTCCAGTGGATGCTGCAATGTATATATTCTCACCGTATGCTTTGGAGTTCCCCGCGTTCTCATTCCGCACAATTTTGGCTCCCCGTTCCCTCTCAATTTCTTCCAGTTGTGCAATTTAAAGGGAAGAATACAAATGTCATAGGCATCTCGAAGCCTCCACATCCGAAGGAAGGTTGAATGTGGGAGTATCAGCCGTGGAGATCTGTTTATGCCTTAATCATCGGGCAGCAGGTGTCAAGACCAGGCGCCTGGAGTTTTGGGGGTTCCCTCATCCGTTAGCTTTCTCCTCGAGTACCTGTTGACTTTGTAACTAGAAACCAAGGAGTCTGCTATACAATCCGTGAGTGAGGGCTAGATAACCAGTAAGAACAAAGGTTATATGAAGAAAAACAAAAAAGAAAAAAAAAAGAGTGCCCGATCCTGGATTCGAACCAGGGTCCCCGGAGGGGAGGCCAGCACACGGTTCAGAACCGGGCTGGCTTCGACCCCCGCAGTGCCTTGAACCACTCGGCCAACCAGGCTTTGTATATTTATTACAGGTGGATCTTGTTACATATCCACTTCTGTGCGCCCATTGGGCCATCCAGGCTCTTGGCAGCCACCTAACATGGGGCTGTATTACAGACAGCCAATTAAATTCCACAAAGACCTGCATAAGATACCAGATTTCAAGGTTCGGAGGTTATCTGAAGATGACATACAGTACATAGTGTTAATGTGCTGCAGGAGTATACTCCAACAGCAGAACACAGGGAACATGGGATTCTATAAGCCCTGTCTGTTCTGAATCACTCTCTCCTGTAAATACTACCCTATCACATTACCAGCGGCAATTTGTGCCGAAATCAAATGATGTTACAATTAGCAGCCAGGCGATATTGGATCCGCAAATCGGCGACTGCAGGCTTAAACGTGCTTTTTATGCAAGGGAGGTTGCAGCGCTGCAGGTAAACAGCAGAACCATAACATCATGCAACTGCATGTCAAGACAAGGTACGTACATCCTTGCATTTAGTCGGCGAAGCTGTGGACCATGGAAATCATATCGCCAAAGGATACTGCGTACAGTTCGAAGGCAACCTACATAAACTCGGCTACGCTCATGTTCCAGATGTGAGCCATTCTTCACAGGCAGGACTTTCTTCCAGGTACATCCATCTACTTAAGGGAGTATTGTTGGGTCACCAGGGTCAGGTGATTGTTTGCTTGCTCTAGATCTACCCAGCTCCCTTTGCCTCACTTCCTCCTGTTTTTTTTTCTCTCCTGCGCGTCAAGCAACCAAACACACTACGTGATTTGCCTGTTACATCCCTCGTGCTCTCGTCAAGTACTCTTCCGCGAACCCACGCATCATCTGGAACTATCTTCAATCGCAGTCCGACCTCACCATGACAGAATCATACTACGACCTGGGATCCTATCAGTTTCCCGTGACAACATCCTCCGCAGACTGTCAGACCTGGTTTGATCGCGGGTACAGATGGGCCCAGGGATTCAACCATGAAGAAGCGGCCCGTTGTTTTCAGAAGGCAATCGACTTCGATGAAAGCTGCGCGATGGCATATTGGGGTTTCTGCTACGCCAAAGGACCAAATTACAACAAGACCTGGATTAGATTCGACGATCTTGATGTGGAGGAGACCATTACGGCCGTGAAACCATTTTTGTCCAAGGCCATCGAGCTCAGCTCACAAGCCAGCCCACCAGAGTCAGCTCTCATACATGCTCTCGCATCCCGATTCCCGCCGCACCACGCCTTTTTGCTCGGGAATTCTCCAGATACGGCTAAAACGCTGGATCATGAATACTCCCAAGTGATGTGCACGGTTTACGACAGATTCCCGAGCCACCTGGATGTTTCTGCACTGTGTGCGGAGGCACTGATGTGCATTTCCCCGCGGGCTCTCTGGAGCCTACGTACTGGGAAACCAAAAGGTCCTCACACCGAGAAGGCACGGGAGATTCTTGAAAAGGCCATGAAGTTCCCTGGCGCGGATAACCTTCCGGCATTGTACCATCTCTACATCCACCTTATGGAGATGTCACCCTACCCGGAGATTGCCTTACCAGCGGCGGATCGGCTGCGATTCTTGGCTGGAGATGCATCCCACTTACAGCACATGCCATCACACATCGACATTGCTTGTGGTGATTATCGCCGAGCCGTTGACTCGAATCATCAGGCTATTCTGGCTGATAATAAGTACTTTTGCCGCGAGAATGGATCAGTCCTTTATGTCATGTATCGTGCACACAACGTCTACGTGAAGCTTTACAGTGCCTTGATTTCTGGGCGCTCCCAGGAAGCCCTTTCGTCCGCGGCGCTCTTATCCGAAATCCTGACCCCGGAAGTCCTCGCGATAAAAAGTCCCCCAATGGCAGATTGGACAGAAAGCTATCTCGGCGCAAAGGTTCATGTTATGGTACGATTTGGAATGTGGAAGGAGATTCTGGAACTTCCCATCCCAGAAGACACCGAGCTGTACTGTTCTACCACAGCAATGATATACTATGGTCGTGGAATTGCGCTGTCGGCCCTTCGTCGAATTAAAGAAGCAAAGGTGGAGCAGGAAGACTTCGAAAATGCCAGGATTCTCGTACCAAGAACGCGCCTCAACAGTTTGCCAGTAGTGGAGGCCGATGTCCTTGAAGTTGCCTCTCTTATGCTCCAGGCTGAAATTGAATATCGCCAATTTTCTGGTGACGCCTCCTTCCGAACTCTACGATTGGCTGCAGTTAGGGAAGATGCACTGCCATATGCGGACCCACCGCCTTGGATGCAGCCAACTCGCCATGCTTACGGTGCCTTACTTCTAGAGCAATGTTGCTTTAAGGAGGCAGAAGTGGTATACCGGGAGGATCTAGGCATTGGAGGCATCTTGCCCAGACGCCAGGCGAGGCTGAATAATGTCTGGGGTCTCCATGGCCTTCACGAATGTCTGGTCAGACTTAAGAAATGCGATGAGGCCAGAAGTGTCAAAGTTCAAATGGATATTGCTTTGGCTTCTGCGGATATCAAGATTGAGGCCTCTTGTTTTTGTCGGCTTTCGGCCGTTGAAAATGGGGATATTCTGAAGGAAACTGATTACTGGAAATATTGTCTCTGATGTCGCAATTGCTACCTCTACGGATACCTTGCATTCAGTTCTTACACTCGGAGATTTCAAATGACATCAGACATTCAATAGTGGCTTTTTATTTAAATACAAAGTCGTGTTTGACCCAATTCAGTCATCGAGAAGATTTAAAGACTAAGCATTTTCCACAAACTCTTCTCCTTCTCTTTTGACCATCGTGATATCCCCAGGCATCTGACAAACGTGGGATTTGAATGCCCGTGTTGGCACCTTATCAAGGAACATCTCATCAATCTGTTCCAGAGAGCGCTGTTTCACCTCCGGCACGAAAACCCATGTGAAAACGCAGGAAAGCACCGAAAGAGCACCATAAATAAACGCAACACGACCACCAATCTGATCTTGGGTGAAAGGGTTCACAAACACAATGACCAGACCAGTAAGGTAAGCACCCATTCCTGAAAGTGAAACCGTTTTCTCTTTGACTTGGGTGGAAGGTACCTCGGCTGTCAACACCCAAGCCAAGGGTCCCCAAGTGAGTTGGAAAGAGAAAAACCACAACATCAGCATTACGACCGCTGCAACTTGCATTGCATATGACATACTCGCGGGCCCATTCGCGGTCAACCCACCAATCGTGATCATGCAGGCTCCTAGCATCGCAGAAGAGTATAACAGCACGTTCCGACGGCCAACACGGTCGGTAGTACTCATGAAGATCAGGTTGGCGGCCATACCGATGACATAAACGATGACTGCCATCAGGAGGACCTCCTTGAATCCAATTTGTTGAAGGAAAACAGCCTGGTAATTGGCAACAAATGAGATGCCTTGGGCCTGAGAGAAGATCTGAGATCCAACAGAAATAATCGTGCGTCGACGATGTACCGAATCACTGAAGCAGACCGCCCATGTTGCGCTAGCTTGTCTTTCCCGCTGCTCCTCCAACAGCTGTTGCATGTTGGTGACCTCAGCCTCTGCCGGGTAAGAGGGGCCTCTGAGCTGTCGAAGGGCAATGACTGCCTCGTCGAGTCTCCCGCGAGAAACAAGCCAGTATGGTGACTCGGGCAAGAATGGCAGACTGACCCAACTGGCTGCCGGGATGGCGATCTGAGCAACGACTACCACTCGCCAGGCCCAGTTGCTAGGGATATGCTGACAGAGATATACGATCAGTGTGGCGAAGAAGCCACCGACCATAAGGAAAGCGTTGTATGTGCCGGCCATCATACCGCGCATGGATTTCGGAGCACATTCTCCTTGATAGGCAGGAATGATACTGGTCGCGATTCCACCACCGAGGTACACCAGGATCTTTCCAACAAGGAACTGTGCGTAGCTTCTCGTAACTGTGGATTCAATGATGATTCCGATTGTGACGACAGCACTCTGAATCCACAAAGAGTTCTTTCTTCCAAAACGTTCGTTGATCGGTGAACCACCAAATACTCCGATGATCACACCAACGTATCCGAGACCAGTTCCAAGTGACTGCTGCTGGGAGGTGAGGGCCCATTGCTTGGTTATCGGATCGAAAGCCCCGAAGTTTTGGACAAATTGAGATGAACTCATCACGGCTGACCACCATCCTTGGTCAAATCCGAATCCAGCGGACGAAATTGATCCAAAGATAACCATGACCCAGATAAGCCATGGCAAATTGCGGATTGAGTCATCCGCTGCTGTTTGGGTCATGATGGAAGACAGGGGGGAGGTTGGTGGGAGTGGAATCACTTGGTGAGATGAGATTGGAACTCAAGACCTCGACTTTCCATGACATTGGGGCCTTTTTAACACCTGCAGTTCCTATATGTGGATGTTCTTGGCTCATCTCCTTCCTCGCGGGGATGTGATCCACTGTTACGAAGCGATGGGGGCTGATTGAAGACCCCGGGCTACAGAGGAATGGAAAGCAGGAACGAAGCCAATTCCCTCGAGAAAACACATTGATTGGACCATAGCAAAGTTCCGTCTGACTTCAACTAAACTCCGACATCTTGTTTTCTCGAACTAACAACAAAATCCTTCCACTAGTTATATCTAAGACCTTTTAGCCGAACGCCACTGCATGTCAGATTCCCAGGAGCCCCATATTGGTGAGATTCAAATGAGGAAAGAGTTTCGACCGAGGCTGATTTCCGTATAGAGTGGCCGATTTGAGGCCCGTTCGACTCTTTCCCCCGACTTTTATACCGGGGCCCCACATATGCGGCATGTGTCCTCCACGAGGTGACCGAATCTGGAGAAAATATCGGGGTATCTCCAGTCTGGCATCGACACTGGAAATGATGGGGTAAACGCAATGTCCAAATGCGAACAAAACACCCGACAATCAACTGTGGAGGGAACAAAGTTCAATTCAATTGAATATAATCAGGTCCCACTGCTTCGGCGAGTGGCGCTTGAACCACGCCGAGAATTCGGGTCCGAATGCCGTCTCCACTATGTCGCCGAATACACCCCCGAACCAACACAAACTACGCGAAATCGGCGATGAAGTCAAATCATCTTGCTGTGGTTGTCGTGGGCTACTTGGATTTGATTATGGGATAACAAGATTAGTATCTCCAGGTTTTGATTCATGCGCTTTATCCCAACACCAATCTATTCTTCGTTGAGACATCACACACAGATCAAGATGGTGACTTCTGAGCCCGTCAGTCCCCTTGTGGAGCGACTCATTCGGGATCTTACCCTTAAAGAGAAGGTCTCTTTAGTTGCTGGCCAGAACATGTGGCAGACTTCAGGGGTTGAACGGCTGGGTATTCAACCTCTTCAAACCACCGATGGCCCTGCAGGAGCTCGCGGCACGAAGTGGAACTATGGCTCCCTGACTACTTTCATTCCATCTGGGATCTCGCTTGCAGCCACGTTCGATCCATTGATCGTTGAGAAAGTCGGCAATGTACTCGGCGAGGAGACCCGACGCAAGGGCTGCCACGTCTTGTTGGCCCCGACAATGAACTTCTCACGCTCTCCACTAGGTGGCCGAAACTTTGAAAGTTACGGAGAAGACCCTTTCCTCATTGGCACCATTTCCACTGCGATCATCCGCGGTATTCAGAATCAAGGTGTCGGAGCATGCATGAAGCATTTCATTCTCAACGATACCGAGACCCGGCGTTTCAATGTCGATCAGACTATTGACGAACGCACACTGAGGGAGGTGTACATGAAGCCATTCTCTATGGTTCTTGAAGCGGCTCCGTGGACTGCCATGGTCAGTTATCCAAAAGTCAATGGCGTGCACGCCGATATGAGCTCTTTTGTCCTTCAGAAGCTCCTTCGTGAAGAGCTGCAGTTCGACAGACTGGTCATGAGTGATTGGGGAGGTTGCAACAGTACTACCGAGAGCCTCATTGCTGGTACAGATCTTGAAATGCCAGGACCGGCTATTCGCCGAGGAGAGTTATTGATTTCCGCTATCCGAGATGGACAAGTCGATGAAGCAAAGCATTTGGACACCAGTGTGCGTCGCGTTTTGCAGCTTCTTGAGCGGGCTGGGCTTCTTCCTTCTCTGGCATGGCTGAATGGAGAAGCGGAGCTGCCACAGGAAGAAGAGAAAACCCCAGAGCAACCATCTGATGACAGCGCATTCCACAAAACCGTTCGAGACGCCGCGGAGGGCGGCTTAGTCTTGCTGAAGAATGACAACATTCTCCCACTCCAGCCATCCAAGCTGAGCAAGGTCGCTATCCTGGGACCCAATGCGCGGAAGCCAACGGCAGGTGGCTCCGGTAGTGCTGCCGTCAACCCATTCTACGTCACAACACCGGAGGAGTGCCTGACAGAAGCCATTCATCAATCTCACCCTGGAGTTGAGGTGTCCTACGACCAGGGAATACCTTTCACTTTGCGACCACCTTTCTTCGACAGTGCCCTTCTTGTGCCTGATCGCTCGAAGCAAGGACTTCAGGTAGAATTCTTTGCAGGTCACGAGTTTGAAGGCCCCGTCATCGATACCACATTCTGGCCCAACTCTATGCTTTACATGATGAGTGATGGGGATGTGCCTCCTTCTCTCAAGCGCAAACCATACTGTTACAGAGCTACTGGAGTCATCGCTCCGAAGGTATCTGGTCAACATACTGTCAGTATTGCGAACACAGGAAAAGCCAAGCTATTTATAAATGGTGGACTGTTCATTGACAACACCGACTGGACAACGATCACTGGCGGTTTCCTCGGCTGTTCAAGTGAAGACAAGACGGCGTCACTGCGCTTGGAAGCAGGAAGCTTCTATACCTTGCAGGTAGACAATGTTGTCACATTGCCACTTGTGGAATCCTTTGACAACACCCTCTTCCCGGCGGTATCTGGTCTTCGCCTCGGTCTTAGCCTCGACGAAGATGAGGATGAGATGCTCGAGCGTGCCGTGCAGTCTGCCCGCGAATCAGACGTTGCTATCCTCGTTGTTGGTCACAACAAGGACTCTGAAGGCGAGGGTGGCGATCGCCCAGATATGGAATTGCCAGGACGTACCAACGAGCTTGTCTCCGCGGTATGTGCCGCCAATCCCAACACGATCGTTGTTGTTCAGGCAGCCAGTGCGACCGCAATGCCCTGGGCCGACAAAGCCAGTGCTATTGTGTTGGGCTGGTATCAAGGCCAGGAGAACGGACATGCCTTGGCCAACGCCTTACTGGGTCATTGCAACTTTTCTGGGAAGACTCCCATTACCTTCCCAAAGAAATTGGCCGATCATGGCTCCGATGAATGGTTCCCCGCTGAAGCAGCCAAGGACCGTGCCGTTTTCGGTGAAGGGGTTCTGATGGGATATCGGTCGTTCGATGAACGCAAGATTGAGCCATTGTGGCCCTTCGGGTTTGGATTGTCTTATACCACGTTTGAGTTGTCCAATATCCATGTCGAGGGTCCATTGAGCTCCTCTTCATCGGAGGTCAATGTTCATGTCACCATTAAAAACACTGGTTCGTGCAGTGGACACGAAGTCATCCAGGTATATGCTTCACCTTCTGTCGCTATCCGTGAGAATGGTCTTCAGAGCTTCCAGAAGACACTGGTCGGCTTCACGAAAGTACAAGTACATTCTGGTGAGTGTAGGGATGCAAGCATACCTATCCGAAGTGAAGACTTCAAGTGGTACGATGCGGAGGCTGCATCGTGGCGCCTTGATGCCGGAACTTACACTCTCTTTGTCGGTACGAGTGTGAATCATATCCAGCAGGAGTTGAAGCTGGACATAGTCTAGCGTACTTGTTTAGCGCGCTGGGATGGAAACTCTTTTGGATGTCGGAAGGTGCCTGGAACTGTGTGGGTTTGGCTTCGCCAAAAAAAAACCGAAAATATTGATACCACAGTGGGCAATGTCATTCAATTTTTCAAGTCATTAAGTCTCAAGATCCGTCTAGAAATATCCCCATCGCCGAGGTTCTGCCGGAGTCACGATTTCTGGTGATCTGAATAGCTTCACTGCCACCAGGTGTAATACCAGGTATTGGTCCATAAATTCAGGACCACTTTGTATCGTAAAACCCTTTGGATTGGCCATCTCTGAGTCTGGCCCACATCGAGCTTCTGCCAAGAGTGCAGGCTGTCCAATGGTTGTGCCCATTGAGGTGGAGATGTGACAAGATCCACTTGTAATAAATATAAAAAGCCTGGTTGGCCGAGTGGTTTAAGGCACTGCGGGGATGTACCAACCCGGGCGTGTGCACCCATAAGCGAGTGCCCCGAAGGTGTTGGCGCGTCCTCCAGAGACCCCTGGTTCGAATCCAGGATCGGGCGTTTTTTTTTCCCTTTCTCTTTTTCATTTGATTCTCTTTGGTCACCGGCTCCCATTTACTACTGACCAGTCGACGGGAGGACTAGGCACAAGAGTGAAAATGCAGGGGTGGCTATCTAGGGGTGCTCGCACTCGTCTGCGGGACTTCTATATCACACTTACCTGCTTTGGACATGAAAATATTCGGCGAATTTGAAAACAACGTGGTCTACATGGCCACAGGCAAGACATTAGCAAAAACACACACGAAAGTAAAAAATTCTAAAACATCCAGGAAGGTAACCTCGCCGAAGCTGTGGGCCCTTGGTGAATACGAGGACCCAGAGCCCCACTGGATATACTAAGACACCTGGGGGATAGACAATCTTCAGGGACCGACTTCCAGAAAGAGTCCGGGGCGATGAATAATCATAATTTCCAACAACCGGAAAGTTGGTACACTTGGTTGTTAGCTGTGGAATCCTCTTGGGGGCGAAAAAGTCACTACGAGTATCTCAAGCCAGAACACGGCAATCAAGTGTAAACGGCTCACCATCGATCCACATTTCCATCGTCCAATCCTTTGGCCGCGATGGGCAAGAGAAAGCGAGCAGAGAACGTATAAGTAGCCTGACAGACGACATTGTTCTCTGTAAAGCAATCGGTTTCAAAAGCATCCTGGGGAAACACGACTATGAGATTCGAACATCTTGTCAGCTTTGGGCTGTTGCTGGCCACTTCGGCAGCAGAAGATTCTATTGAAGCCACGAGTGTGGTTGAATCAAACCATGTCGATTCGAGCACGAAGCCCAACTTCCTGTTCATCATGACAGATGATCAGGATCTCAAGCTGAACTCCCTGGACTACACCCCATTGACCATGAAGCACATGGCCAAGAAGGGAACCACCTTTTCCAACCACTTTGTTACAACAGCTCTATGTTGTCCATCTCGCGTCAGCTTACTCACTGGTCGTCTGGCGCACAACACCAATGTCACAGATGTGCTACCACCGTGGGGTAAGTTATCCTGTCATCTCATCAGCATCTCTTTTATTAATCTCTCATCAAGGCGGATATCCAAAGTTCATTGACCAAGGCTTCAATGACAACTATCTACCAGTCTGGATGCAACAAGGAGGATATGACACCTACTACACTGGTAAACTGATGAACTCGCACTCATTGGAGTACTACAACCATCCACACGCCGCGGGTTTCAACGGCTCTGACTTTGTCTTGGATCCCTATACCTATGACTACATGAATGCGACTTATCAACGCAACCATGATGAACCTGTCAGTTACCTTGGTCGTCATACCACCGAGGTTTTGCGTGAGAAATCGATGGGCTTTTTGAATGATGCCATAGCAGGAGAACGTCCCTTTTTCCTGACTGTCACGCCTATCGCGCCTCACTCAAACATGAACGGAACTTACGGAGGTGGTGCCGGACCTCTGTGGATGGATGAGCCCATCCCCGAAGAGCGCCATAAACATCTTTTCCCAGATGCCAAGGTTCCGCGGACAGCAAACTTCAACCCTAAGGAGGTGAGTGCAACTCATTTGTTTCACAGCGATTCCTAGATTTTTCAACTGACTAACCACATCCGCAGCCGAGTGGCGTGAGTTGGATCCATGATCTTCCCCATCGCAATCAGTCTGTAATCGACTACAATGATCACTACTATCGCCAGCGCCTTCGAGCCCTCCAAGGCGTCGACGAGCTAGTTGATAACCTCATTACACGCCTTGAAGAATCCGGAAAGATCAACAACACCTACATCATCTACACCTCGGACAATGGTTTCCATATCTCCCAGCACAGACTACCACCTGGAAAGACCTGCGGCTTTGAAGAAGACATCAGGGTTCCCTTCATGATCCGTGGACCGGGAATTCCAGAGAACCACGTCGATGACACTATCACCACACACATTGATATTGCGCCAACTCTGTTCGAACTTGCTGGTCTCCCCCTGAGATCGGACTTTGATGGTACACCTATACCAATCTCCGAGCCGATTGAGGGCGCTCATGAGCATGTTACGGTCGAGTATTGGGGACGTGGAATGCTGGAGGGTGGATTGTCGAACCTTGGTATGTCTCTGTTCCGTCTTCTTTGGACTACACAGGCTTGAACTAGTGATGCTGATTTTTCCAGGCGTTCCCACCGTGCCGAACAACACTTACAAGGCTGTCCGTGTGCTTGCTGATGATTACAATTTGTTCTACTCTGTGTGGTGCAACAATGAGCATGAGCTCTACGATATGACTGTAAGTGATCTTTGAAAGAGCATCTGGAAATCGGACTGACAAATTTCCAAAGACGGATCCTTACCAGGTCAACAATCTGTGGAAGAAAGACCTTCGAGACGTTGAAGTTCTCGGGTACCCCATGTCCGAGGTCATTCCCAGACTAGATGCACTTCTCATGGTGTTGAAGTCATGCCATGGTTCGGAATGTGTCAAGCCTTGGGGAACGCTACACCCAGATGGCTCGGTCTCAACCCTCAAGGATGCATTGGACGAGAAGTATAACCGGTTCTATCATTCACAGCCGAAGGTCTCATTTGACCATTGTGTATATGGTTATGAGATTGGGGTTGAGGGACCTCAGGATGTCTTCGCTTACAAGAACGGATACAGTCTGGAGTCATGGGTTTGAGCAGGGATATGCTGGAGATGAAACAGATCGTCGTGGCGATCAAACTCAGGATTGGTTGGTATCCAGATATTCGGCTGTTTTATCAGCCAGGACTTTTCTAGAGTTCTGGACTTGAATGCTGTTCACGCTTCCTACTCCAGTAACATTGTTTCTATCAGTCTGTTTTACAGTTGCTATTCATATTTATAGATTTCTACAGCGTTAGAATGGAAATGTTCCCGAATCCATGAACTGTGTTGATTTCCATGGTTATGACATAGAATTTCAAAGTTCAACGAAACGAACACTTGAGTTCAATGTTCAAAGATCCATATGCATCCGGCTCTCCTTGCAGCCATAGTTTATTTGCTCCAAACCCAAGTTCGCAGGAAATTAACGTTATGTCTTCCAGGGTCGCAGATGGCTGAGCATGGTTCATTGGTCGGGGAACTCGGAGTATCTAGATCCACCTCACCTAATTGGACACCGCGGTAGCGGATTCCTGTCCGCATTGGTACAAAGACCCACTAGCTGTGGAGAGTCTTGCTGTGGCGTGTGGGGCAGTGGATCGCCAAGTTCGCCGACTAGTGGGTCTCCTGTTCCACCTCGATTGAGAGTTCGTTTCCAGTCTTTGCAAGTCCTCGGATGGACCCCTTGCATTGAGTCGGCTTTCTATGTGTCAAGATCAATTTTTAGATTCAAGTGAAAGAAAAGAAAAATTCAAGTTTGTTATTGAGTGACGTAAATAATGAATTTGCAGCTTCAGCGACATATGAGGATTCATATTGGCAGTACCGATGGCGTTGACAGATTCCCGACTAGGCCTTGGTTTGCTTCCGTGGAGGCCGTTTCAACCTCGCGGACGACAGTCCGTATTTTTTCCTGGGAAGAGGCAGCGATACCCCATACTCTAGCCATAGAGTTGAGAACTCCAATGTTCAGTGCTAGGTACGAGCAATGCATGCCGATGGGTTGTTCGATGCGCGCTGATCGAACAGTAACCTGCACAATTGAGCTCAGAACCAGTGTACATGCAAAGAATGGCGAGTGGCTGGTCACACTTGTAGAAAGGGAGGCAAGTTTAGAAAGCTCGATTGCAGCATTTATAACCTTGGCCGTGTGTAGTTGTGGATTGGTAGTATGGGAACCCATTGGCGGAGGCCTTGAACAGAAAATCCCGCGAGTATCCGGGAGATATGACATCAAGAAAGACTTGGGGAAATGGAGGTATATGGCGGCGCATTGCATCAACATCGCAGATTGGAAGTCGATCTGGTGCACTTTTCCGTTAAACTGGAGGATGGTGCTTTTATCGCTAGGCCACCTATGAAACCAGGCCGAGATCATAGAATCAAGCATGTCGATGGTTTCTTCACTGGCGAATGTTTCACAGGCGTTTACGCACTGCCGGAGAATAATCGTCGCCTCCACACGATAAGCAAGAGATGACATGTTAGTTTCGTCGGAAAAGGCGCGTTGGCTAAGGTTTTGGGCAGAAATTGAAGAGCCGCCGGGGTGACCTTCTTCGAAGATCGTATCCTCAGAGGGAAGAGAGACATCGGGTGTCTCCATGTTGAATTGTAAAGTGCCCCCAATTTGCACCGCAGCCAGGACAGTGTCCACGACATAGATCTCCCATAAGGTTCGCCTCATGCTCTCCGCACGGACTGGGTTCTGTACCCCCACAGTATCGGAAAGCTCCCGACAGTGGAGTCCTAGCATCAAGCTACATTGAATAGCAAGACCGATGCATTGCTTTGCACCCTCAGGTGCTTGGCGACCATGCAGAGCAATGCTTAGAAGAAGGTAGGCTTGTGCCTTTTCTAAGCCAAGTTCTGCGGTGTCGATAGCCGTCCACAGCTCAGTCGTGAATTCGGGAACTTGGCCCGGTGAAAGGTAGTGCGAACCAATGAATTCGATGACATTCACCAGATACTGGGGAGGTGATAACATAGCCCAGGTATTTAATGGAGGCAGCACAGGGTGTGCAGCGTGGAAATATTCGTAAAAGACCTTGACCAGGTGAATCCTCATATGTGGGAATTCTTTGGGCTCTGGCAGCAAGGGTGGAGAAAGGTCGTTGGAAGCCACAAGAGGGAGTGAATCTTCTACCGAAAGAGCAGCATCATCCATAATCGGGGCACAGCACATCTCGAGGGAATATTCACTGGGCTGTCCTCGGCGCCCGCGACGAGATGGAACGAAGTGGCAAAAGAGTGATAAAGTGCGACATCGACGACAGCCCTCTGGGTTGCCATCGCATTTGAGGTGTTTGTCTCGACAATTAAGACAGGCCACAGATGCAGCTATATTCGAACCTGTATCAGGGACATCCATCGTGGTGGTGTGGTGAAAGTTGAGGAAGAAAGAACATCTGAGGGCAAGTTCGCTCAAACCCGACCACGTGATGAGGGCACAACTATAGAACCGCATATAAGTGAAAGCGAACTTTTCAATAGAGTCTCTGAAATTGAAACGAATTTATCTTTGCAATTATGCATTCTTTTCTGAACTTGTCAGAAGACTTGCCCGAAAAAGTGAGCAATAATTCATTTGGTTAGATACGACAGAGCAGTTTTGAAGCGATTCTCGACTCACATCTCCATTCATTTAGCCTGTGAAAAACAGTTCGAGATCAATTTGAACCTCGACTTGGTCAGTGTTTGGGCTCCAGTAAGTAACAGGGGTGACTGACGGGAAAGGCTTAGGTCGCCTGATCTATCAAGGATTAAGCAGGCTTCCGTGATTACGGCCACCTGCTTCCATTCGTCACCCCATTCACCCTAACGCCATTCCCCTTTTCTCGTCATGGAGAAGCCATATTCGTCAATGGCGTCCTCGTTCATGGTTTCAGCACCAGGCAACGTTATCGTCCTGGGTGAACATGCTGCCGTGTATGGAAAGCCAGTCATCGCGGCTGCCATCTCCCTCCGATCCTACCTTAGCGCCAAGACCCTTTCCAAGTCCGAGCAAACCGTCAGTCTCAATTTCAAAGACATCAAAATGCACCACACATGGGACATCGCCAGCTTGCCCTGGGAGGCTTTCCAGCAGGTGCCCGACAGAAAGCTGTATCATTCACACATCGACTCTCTGGACAAGACCCTACTAGCCGCCATTGAACCACATGTGGACCTCGTCTCCCCAAATCTTCCTGAAAAGGAGCGCAAGATCCATACAGATTCTGCCTCTGCCTTTTTGTACCTCTTCCTATCCCTCGGTTCTCCAGAATGCCACGGATTCGTGTACACGCTTCGATCGACTATTCCAGTTGGAGCTGGCCTGGGTAGTAGTGCGAGTGTTAGTGTCTGCTTGAGCACGGCGCTACTCATTCAAACACGGGCCATCTCATGGCCACATCCAGACCAAACAATCAGAGAAGCCGAACAACAATTGGAGCGCATTAACAGCTGGGCATACGCCGGAGAGCTCTGCATTCACGGAGACCCGAGCGGAGTGGACAACACTGTCTCATGCCAGGGCAAAGCTGTGCTCTTCCGCAAGAACGTGGTGGACGGTAAAGTTGAGGATAAGCCATCAGTCGTTACCTCGATTGATCACTTCCCGAGTCTACGCCTTCTTCTTGTCAATACCAAACAGCCACGTACAACGGCTGACCAGGTTGAGAAAGTTCGTAGGCTAAAAAGCGAACAGCCTGAGCTGTTTGAGCAGACCTTGGATCACATCGGCCAGCTCACCGAGAAGGCGTTGCAGATCTTCTCCAGCTCTTATCCAGACCACCATCATAACAGACAGGATACTGTGAAGACTCTGGGGCGTCTATTCTGCGACAACCAGAAGCTCCTTGTTAGGCTCGGCGCCTCGCACCCCCTCTTCGACCGCGTCTGCAAGCTCGCAGCGATTACAAATGTTGGCTGGGCAAAGCTTACTGGTGCCGGTGGCGGTGGATGTGCCATCATACTGACTCGCCCAGACATCAAAAAGGTTGATGAAGAGGTACTCGACCAGGCTTTGGTGATGGAGGGATTCGAGAAGCATGAGATGGTCTTGGGTGCCGCTGGGGTTGGAGTGCTTTTGCCTGCCTTGTTCAGAAACGGCTCCCATGGGGAGCTTGAGGAGGTTGATTTTGACGTGTTCGAGAACGCTGTCGATGCTCGGTCTATAGAGGAGCTGGTTGGGATAGGAGGGCAGGTTGACCGGGAAGGATGGCTGTTTTGGAACAGGAGTTGACCGCTAGCTTCCCTTTGTTGTATCATGAGATGACTTCAAGCAGTACATTGGTAGATAATCCAATTAAATCTAGAATGATATGGATCGTATCCTCGTTTATTCATGGTAAAATATTGGAAACAATGTTAGTAATTGGAAATCTAAGAAATCCAGTAGAAAGTGTATTATTGCTTCTAGCAAAGGAATTCAGATGAACCTGGGAACACTGAAGATAAATCTATTTACAAGAGAGAAGGGATAGCAGTGAAGTGGCTGTTTGAATCACGTGTGGTTGACTGTAGACTGGAAATGATTGATCGTAACCCTGGAATTTTGTCAGAAGTTTCTGCCATGTACCGGAGATGATCTCTCAAATCGAAGGGCATGGCCTTTACGCAAGTCAAGTCATCCTATTACCACGGAGTCCGAATTGGACTCGAATTCGAGGGAAGCATGAGAAGCACACAGTGAATGATCACCAACCAAAACTTTCATCAGCCAATCTAACTTTCGCACCATGACGACCAAAGGCTGCAACATGAAACCGGACATCATCAGACATAGACGGAGGCCCACACACCATAACAGTTGTGCCGGTACTTCCAGATTGAAGCAGCTCATCCGACAAGACTCTCTTGATATCGAATCTCTGACCAACAGACACTTCTTGATCAATGTGACTCCACTGGAGACCTACCTCACTTCGAACAGAGTCAACCAGGGCTTGACTTCGTGATCCCCAGTAGAGTTTGGTTCTAGCGCCCATTGTTTGAATACTCGACTGGCTCAACAGGAACGGCAGAAAGGCTGTAATCCCAACACCTCCCACGATGCAGATGGTGTTTGGATACTCTGCCGTTGGTTGATAATGGCCTGCAGTTCCAAGGGGATTGCTAGGGGCTGACTCGATGAAAACTGGTAGTCCAGGAATTGACCCCGCCCTGGAGGCGAGGAGTGAAGTCATGCCTGTGTGTCTTCCAACATAAAGCACGATCCCGCGTGACTCGGACGCGAAAGAGATAGGTGGCGTGGAAAATAGCGCCTTTGGCTGTGTGTCAGCCCGAAGTGCCTCCGAGACAGAATTGCTGCCGTTTTTGGGCTGAACAGTCAAGTCAGACTCATGAAAGTCGGTTTTCGGAATGATTGAGAAGGGATGACTGTCCCAAAAGCGCCAGGTTAAAGTCGGGAAACAAAAATATGCATGTCCACGACAAGTGACATTCGGTATCTCGATTCTCAGGTAGCGATCATCGACTTCGGTCACAAACGCTCTTTTCGGGCCAAATCTGGCAATTCTCGCTAATCTCATGAGCCTGTCGAAGCCCCATATTGCCATTGCCATGTAGAGCCAAGTCTCAAATCCCCACTGTTTATCATAGCGATACTTGATATGGTACCATGAGCCAACCATAGCAAGGATAGCAAAAGCGATGTGTAAAATCAAAAATAGTTCATACGCCACTCGACGGAGTGGGAGAATCGAGAATGGAAAGATGAGCGAGAATGCCAAGGTTGCAATAATGCCCCAATACCAAAATGCCAAATGTGACTTGATCTCATGGTCTTTTTCCCAGATCACGAGCGCCAGGTAGATGAGAGAGTGAAGACAGGCTTGCAAAGTGCAGATGAAAGCAATCCAACGATGGATCAGCAGGAATGTTGATCTTGACCAATCTGTCATCCATAGCAAGATGTTGTTTCTTCCAGAGTAGAGTATCAAAAGTGGCAGGTTTGCAAAGCTCAGAACGCCCAGGCGATTCGAGACCCATGCAGCAAGCTGGTATGACAGGTTCGGATGCATTGTTCCGGGCCTAGAGACCTGGTATCCAACTGAGCTGAGAATGATGTTGGCAATCACAATGTACGCAATGAAAAGAGCTTGGCCCCTGGTTGGGACGATGCCTGCGCTGAGGACGGGCACTGCATGGTGTTTTCCAGCAAGTGGAGGGTCGATGAGATGGGCGTTCAATGCAATGAAGAACTGCGATGGGAGCGGTAAAAAACGTATCAATGAGATGAAGACTGGTGCGACGCAGCCGGTGATGAAGATTATCAGGCTAGGAAGAGGGTCAGAGGGATTGGAAACTCTTTGCCTCATGGAGACCATACCCATATTTTGAACTGTTTGTCTGGACGTTCTCGTAGACTATTTGCTGATGCTGATGAGCGCTATAAGACTCGTTGGACACTCTAACTGTCCTATTGAGCAAAGCCCCCTTTTCGAGGATCTCTGTTGGTGGTTCCTTTATCAGTGACAGTGCATGCTGATAAGTCAACCTAGGCAGTGGTTGATCTACCTGTCTTCCAGGGATGTTCAATCGCCACCAAGACTCAATTTTGGAAACATCAACTTCACTGCCACAGTGAACATGGATACACCATGCCATTGACGTGAGGAAAGGCTCATTACTGGCAAGACATTCAGGGCTTGGGGTAGAGAGGTAAGAACCATCTTCGTCGGACTTGCGGCACTGTAATGTTGTAGGGACAACC
The DNA here is from genome assembly GCA_911197225.1 of Penicillium salamii. Taxonomy (NCBI): domain Eukaryota; kingdom Fungi; phylum Ascomycota; class Eurotiomycetes; order Eurotiales; family Aspergillaceae; genus Penicillium; species Penicillium salamii. The sequence goes on along the minus strand of CAJVOY010000088.1, from coordinate 343,778 downwards.
TCAGCGCAGGTAGTCGCACAAATTGGATCATAAACAGAAATGCCATATCCAATCAAGCCATGTCCGGGGCGGCCTGTGAGATCTTTGAGATCTGTGCTAATAGCTGGAGAAACGAGTATAGACAGCGTGATCAAGGTGTTGAAAACGCACATTTTGGCCCTGGCAAACAGAGTGCCAGTGGTAACTGATCAGCCCGAGACTAAATACCCATCCATATCCACGGCCGATCAGGAAAACATCCTGCTGTCTGCAAGCAGAACAAATGCCAGACACGCCTGAGATCGAGATTTGCGGCATGCAAGGTCTCGGACATTGTAGCATCCACTCCTGGGCCCGCAATTCCACTATAATCTGATCGTCCGAGCAAAATTGAGCAGATTTCCAGCCGGCATCCTGTAGTTATATGAAACTGTTTGCGGTTTTCCCGCACTTTGGCCCCGTCGAAGCCGGCTCTAGATTAGTGCTGGTACGACGAACCAAGACCGCGCCTGGCGGGAGAGCTGATCATGCAACAAGTTATCGAAATCCCGTGGCATGCCACAGGTACTCCCACGGAATTCTCCATATCTGAATCAATGGCACATTGACATGCAGCTGGTACGGGGGTTCGTATCAGGGTTCATCACTGGCAGCCGCGGTAGGCAGATTGTTCTCGAATGCTATACAAGAGATACCTCACGAACGCAGTTCCAACAGTTCAATGGCCTTGAGTCCGAGTGCGGCAACCCTTGAGCCATTCCAACGACCAAGAAGAGACAACTGGACATTGGAAAGTCGGCGAGTACAACGGGGACCCACCAAATCGGCGACCTTGGCATTCCGTGGTGGCCTTGCAATTCAGGCACCGGGTCAGTGTGTTGTGACGGATATACCAAAGCCATCTAATCTTAGAGGGAATGTCGTGAGCGAAAAAAATGATGTATGTTCTGGATGATCTGACATATGAAATACATCCCTGTGTAATGTACATTGCACCCCGTCAGGGCACCTGGAGTGGAGGCTAATTAATCAAAGTCGCGGCCGGTCTGGAATCCGGCATAGATAGCTATACATCAGCGGAAACCGCTTATTTCCTGAGTTTCAGGTGATATGTCTCCAAAGCCTGTTCAGTCATTTGACTAGGGGATCCAACCATAAGGTCGTCACCGCCCTTGCCAGTCTTGGGGAAAGCAATCACATCACGAACGGATTCTTTGCCCAGCATGACAGCCACGAGTCTATCAAAGCCCAATGCAAGACCTGCATGTGGTGGACAGCCCGAGCGCAGGGCATCCAGCAGGTGAGAGAAATCCGTTAGTCGCTCAGCTGGCATTTGCAGAATGTCACGGAAGATGAATTCTTGCACTGCGGCATTGTGGATACGACGACTACCACCGCCGAGCTCGACGCCGTTCACGACGAGATCGTAGTGGTCTGCGATGACTTTGGTGGGGTCTGTGAGGAGGAGGTCGACGTCGGCGGGGGTCTTGGGTGCTGTGAAGGGGTGGTGGGTGGAGGAGAAGCCAGCTGCGCCACCCTGGCCTGGTTCGGAGTCTGAGGATGGAGAGAAAAGAGGGAAGTCTACTACCCAGAGGAAATCAAAGCCTGTCGCGGCGGGCTTGAAGCCCGATGAGACGGATGCGGCGTATAGGGCGCGGCGGAGATCGCCAATTGGAGTGGAACCTCCAGAGAAGGGGGCTCGAGGGCGGGCTTGGACAATGATCAGATCGCCGTGATCAAGATCAAGGAGTTCCTCGGCTTGCTCAGCGGCTTCGAAGCCGAATGGCTGGAGTCCACAAAGAGGCTGTTTGCCGTTGTAGACGAAGACGCCGGGTCCACCGTCGGGGTTGTTGTTGAATGGAGCACCGGCTGGCGAATCCAGGAATTCAGTGATGAATCGGTGGGTTTCAGCGGGATCATTGTCATTTCCTTCAATCTTGAAAGCCTCCACGATGGGATTCTCTAGATCAGAAATCTTACCAACCAAGTCCACTGGGAGAGCATGGTCTAGGCGGATGATTTCCATCCCGTACCTGGTATCCGGCTTATCGGAGCCATATTTGGCCATGACCTCCTGGTACGAGACCTTGCGGAATGGGCCAGCCGGCGCAGGATCCTTCATCAACTCTGACCAAAGTCGACGGATCACGCCCTCAACAGTGCGCATTACATCGTCGCCAGTTGCGAAAGACATTTCCAAATCAAGCTAAAGCAAAGTTAGTACAGTTCCTTTTCTCAGCAGGAATATCCATACCTGAGTGAATTCTGGCTGTCGATCCGCTCTCAAATCCTCATCCCGGAAACACTTCGCAAACTGATAATACCGCGGTAATCCGCTAGCCATAAGAATCTGCTTATACTGCTGCGGACTCTGCGGTAGAGCATACGCCAATCCTTCGCGCCGCGTGGGAACAATGAATTCACGGGCCCCTTCAGGCGTAGACTTGAAAAGCAATGGAGTCTCAATCTCCACGAAAGGAGGCTGAGATTTTTCCAATTCTTCTTTACAGAGGTTATGCGCTTTCGCTCGGAACCTCAATGCCTCGCGCAGTTCTGGGTCCGATCGAAGTTGCAGGTATCGCTGCTCGGGCGGGAAGACAGTTTCAGGTGTCATGATAATGTCTTTCGGGAATTCGTTGAGAGCATGGATCTCTTCCAGCGCAAGTTCCCATGTGTCTTCCAAGCTGACTGGTTCTGAACCCTTGGTCTTCTTCTTTTGTACTGTTCCGCGCACAGCCACTGGGCTGTTGGCGTTCATGCTCTTGAGTGTTTCGAAGCCATTGCTTTTCGCGAGTGCGACGATTTGTACATTGTGCTGGAGGGTTGGGTCGGAAAGTCGGACGAATGATAGTTTCTTCGATAGGTCTATGCGGGAGCCTAGGTATCCATGTAGCACGACTTCGGTGTTTGGCTCTGCTTGGGCGAAGAAAGTCTCGAAATCGTGCGTCGCGGGAGGGAAGGCCACTGTGAGGATGTCAGTACACAATTTCAATTAAAATCTAGCTGATATTGAGCTGCTACTATAGGACGTTCACATACCAGCCTTCTTATAAGCCTCCAAAAAAGCAGGAAGCTTAGGTTCTTGTCGCAAACAAGCTCGAGCACTGAAGTGCCGCGGTGCCACAGGGCTGCATTTCCCAACAGCCCGAGGACGCAGAATATGAGAAATCCCAATGTAGCTGGACCTCAGCCGCAAAGCACGAAGCTGGGACGCAGCAATTGACATGATTTCAGAATACAGAGCAAGAAGCAGGAGTGACAAGAATGGAATGACCCCAAAAACCAGCAGAATGCACACCGCCCCAAAAGCGGACTAGCAGCCGCAGAAATAAAAACCGCAGTTTTCGCATTTTTTCTTCTTCATCCTTCCAAGTTTTATACTTGTGAGTATACTGTTCTTGCACTCCTTTGATCTTTACTAATTTTGATTCCAGACATGATGAAAGCCTAGTGTGTTTTATATGAGACGATCGCTGCCCTCTGAGACGTGCGGCTCTCTTTCTTCGGGGAGCTTAAGGGCTGTACGACTCGGGGGTAGGGTTTGTGATATATGCGTTCGGCATACCAACCTTGTTTACAACACGGACGCGATGAAGGCATCTCTGACTCTTAACTTGAAGGTGTCCCAGTCAAGCACTGGTCGGTAGAAGATGGGAGGTTGGACTTGACTCACGTCCTTCGTCTCTTCTTCGGCCGTTGCAATCAGCAATCTACGACGTATATAGAGCTCTCTTTGAGCTAATGAATTTCCTTTATTTTCTATTTTGACCAAGATCTCCAATCCTCATTCGAAACTGGAATATAAACAATAAAAACAAAGACAGCTTAATTCGATTACATGTCTGTCCATTCTCAAGATCTATATAACCAGCAAAAGTCCAATTTCAACTTTTCACGCAAAGATCATCTTCTCCAAAACATCCTTCTCACCACTATTCTCCACCAAATTTTTGAAAATGCCCCCTTCAATCCCCATCAACTCCCTCGGCGACCCAAACTCAGCAGCATGCCCAACATCCATCACAAGAATCCGATCAAAGTCAGCAATAGTACTAAGTCGATGCGCAATAACCAACAGGGTAGTGGCATTGCGACCAAATTCCGCCCGAATAGACTGTTGAATGAGCGCATCAGTCTCCATATCCACAGCCGAAGTCGCCTCATCCAGAACCATGATCTTAGGCCGGGCAACAATAGCTCGAGCAAGACAAAGTAGCTGTCTCTGACCCTGCGAGAGATTAAGTCCTCCTTCTGAGATGGTAGCGGAAAGAGAAGTGAATGCGTTCGCGTTACTCTTTTGTGGAGTCGCTGGTGTTGACGCGCCTGTTTCGCTGACGCGGGGTGTGGCGGCTCGGGAAGTAAGTGTTAGCTCATCGTCGTCGGCTTCGGAAATGAGATGCACGCGTGCAAGAGCATCGTATAGCTCTGTGTCGCTGTATTCGTCGAAGGGGTCGAGATTCGATCGCACTGTTCCAGAGAACAAGACTGGGTCTTGGGGGATGATTGCCAGACGACTGCGGAGGTCATGGAGCTTTATTTTTGCAACGTCCAGACCGTCAATGAAAATTTGACCAGATCGTGCTTCTAGGAATCGGAACAGTGCTAGTGTGAGGGATGATTTGCCTGCGCCTGTGCGTCCGACGACACCGACCCGTTGGTTGCTTTCGGCTGTGAAACTGAGGCCTTTCAGTACGGGTGGGAGTTCAGGTGCATAGCCCACGACTAGATCCTGGACTTCAAGACGGCCTTCTGTTGGCCAGGCAGCGGGTGCATCTACTCCTCCTTGGTTCTCAAGTTCGATGTTGGAGTATTCGATGACACGTTCTGTGGCATTCATATTCAACTCCAGGTTAGCGTACTGACGCAGAGCCATCGTGATGGCATTGTTGTATTGCAGTGCGAAGCTGAGAGCAAAGCCTGCAAGTGAAGCAGTGATACCCGGCACGTAGACGACAAGGCCAGCGGCGACAGCTGAGAAGATTGCGCCAACGACGTTCATCCGGAAGCCGAGCCACCGGTTGAAAAGCCAAAGCGTCCACCATGCTTGGGCGTGGTGGTTGATTTTGTCGTACATGATGTTAATGTAAGTGTCTGGCTTGCTGAAAGCACGAATCGTGATGAGACCAGCAAGACTCGAACCGAATTGTTCAAACACCGGGCTCTTCGCTGTGCTTTCAAGTCGTTTCGTTTGACGCGCGCCGCCCAAATAAGTGATTGCGAGCTTCAAACATACAGCTAGAAGGAGTAGACCGAACAGGATGACCAGCCAGTCGACCAGCATTCCTGCCACCATGACCGCCACCAGGTCGAGAAGTCTAGCGAAAAGGAATCCAATATCGTATCCAATTCGCGAATCAATGGAGTGGAAGTCGGCTGTGAATCGGTTTAGAATTCGGCCCAATGGGACTGTATCCAACCATCGGAGTGGTGCGCGGAGGATACTATAGATTAACCCATTGAACAGGTTTCTCGAAGCTCGGATGGCCACGCGCAAGGTGAAATAGTATCGCAGCGTTCCGAGGATACAGGCACTGAAAGAGATAGCGACGTAAATGCTGAGGTACTTGGCAAGTTCGTCGTCTTGTCGAACTGATCCGGTTGGTTGCATGGTGTGTTGCAGTAGAGCATGGTACTGATCATGATGATATTCGGTATTAGACGTCGATCCTGTCCAGACATTGATCCACCAGGCCTGCAAGAAGTCAGTAAGTGTTTATCCAAATGACCCAATTGAACATAGACATGAAAGTACTTACCCTGCCAACCATGAGACCAGCAAATGACAGGAAGACCAAGGCTGTCGCCAGCCAGAAGATCGCTGAGCCACCTTTCTTCATGAAGGCGAGATAGACAGCGAGCCGCACAGAGCCAGTCTCGCGCTTCTCGTCTTCGACGAACTTCTTCGGGGTGGATGCGGGTGCAGCACTCCCATTCCCATTGATGTGTCCGTTTCCATTGGCAGTATGGGTGTTGACAGTCGTACTCGGTCTTTGGTGCGAGGTATTCGAAACGACCTTTTGAAGACCCGATTCTTCCTCCTCATTAAGCAGCTCGTGTTCTTCTTCGATCACGGAATGATGATTTTCCTCGTCCTCTTCTTCGCGCAGGATATATTCCAGATGATGGGCTTGTTTCAAATCATCAATTGTCCCGGCATACTTGATTCGACCATTCTCCAGCAACACGGAATAATCGGTGCCAGGCAAACACAGGGCAACGTGATGGGTGACCAAAATCCGAGTGCGACCTTGACCCAACTCACTAATGAGAGCGTGCTCGAAGACATGACGACCAGTATGGGCATCCAACGCGCTGAATATGTCATCCATGACGAGTATGCCTGCCCGTGAGTATAATGCACGGGCAAAGGAAACACGCCAACGTTGGCCACCACTCAGATTAACGCCGTTGGCACCAATGTCAGTTTGATCTCCATCTGGAAGCATTTGGAAGTCCTTCTCCAGCGCGCAAGCGAAGAGCACCTTCTTATAGCGTTCTTCGTCATCCGGGAGCCCGAACAGAATATTGGCTTTGATGGTTGCATTTTCTATCCAGGGGATTTGCGCAACGTAGGCAATGGCTGAATCAATGATCCAATTGGCCTTTGTAGCATGGTGATCAAAGCGCTCCTCAATAGGAGGGGGAACGGGTACCTTCAAGGTACCACCGAGGACATCGCATTCACCGAGGATGGAAGAAAGGAGCAGACTCTTTCCAGAGCCGGTTCGGCCAGAGATCACACTAAGACCCTTAGTCGGGAATTTCAAGCTCATATCGCGAAGAACGAAACGCTCTTCTAATTCTTGTGCCTCCTCTTCGTCCGCAGGCCATGCAATCGAGGCATCTTCGAAGGCGATGTATTCGGCGGGGGCAGTGTTCACGACCTTCTCAGGTGTATCGAGGAACTCATGAATACGATCCGCACTAACCTTGGCCTCCAGACCCATGGACATCAGCTCGGGGATAACAGCAAGGGACACCTCCAGAGAAGTGAAAACCGCCATAGCCGTGAAAGCGACAGAGGGCGACAGACCACCGTTCAAGATGGCATAGGTAGCCAAGGAGACAGCAGACAGACCGACTGGACCGAGGATCCAGATTGCGAGCAGGCCGATATCAGCCAAGAATGATGCCCACAGAGCTCTGAGCTCTGTCTCTCGGACCTCCCGAACACGATTCTGCCATTGCTCTTCCAATGCCGAGAACTTGATCTGTCTGATTCCTTGGAGCACTTCTGTCACAATGGCCAGCTTCTGGTCACGATGTTTCATCAGACGATCTTGTGCGCCAGAATATTTCTTCGCTGCATAGATATTTAGTGGCGTCACAAGTGCCGCAACTGAGAGACCGGCGAAAGCACTGCGCCAGCCAAGAATTTGCACTAAAAAGACCGCTCCGATAATGATTCGGAAAGACGCCTGCGGAATGACATAGTTGAAGGCAGCAAAGTCTGAAATGCGTCGCGCATCAACAGCCGCATGGTTGATGATGCTCTGTCTGCTTTTTTTCAAAGCGTCTTCATCATCGTCAGATGGTTTTGTCTCATCCGAATCATCTTTAGACTTCTTGGATTGCTTCACATCTTTGCGGCGCATCGCCTTGGCAAAAACCACAGCAGACAGTTCCGCATAAATTGGTACTCCCAGTTTGGAATACGCAATCCAGAACAACCATGCCTCCGAACTGGATGCCAAAAACATGAGTCCTCCCAGTGCCACGACCCAGATATAGGCCGCAGCAGGGTTCCAAAATGGGGTATCTCGCAGCTCCAGCGCTTGTAGAATCTTCAACAGCGCCAGCTGAGGTCCAAAGTTCAAGAAGCAAATGACGAAACTCAGAATCGTCTGGGCTAGCAATGCCCCTGGGTGCGCTCTTGCGATCGCTCTCCATAACTTGCGATTCCCTCTCACGGCCTCCAGGTTCTCTCGGAGGACCCCCACGCGCTTCGAAGCCGGAAGCTTGGGAATATCATCCAACTCCATGGTCTTCTTCTTAGCTGCATAGTTCAGCAGTCCCCCAGCCCAGCTAAAGCTAAAGCGACCCAGTAGCGAGGTGGAGAGCTCGCGATCAACAGGCTTGCCGTTAAAAAACACATCTGGGCGACGGGGAAGTAGTACAGCAAACAGACCGCGCAGAAATGCGCTGCCTATCTGCGCAATCAGCAACCCAGCCCAGATACCGCGTTGCGCCTTCCATCCGGATATGAGGAATACACTTAATTCGGTAGCTGGGTATGCGATGGCGAGTAGACTTCCCCAGAGAGCGAAGTGGCCCAGGAAATACCTGGTGGTCGGTCGGGGCTCTATGTAAAAAGCGACTGCTTGAATAGTGAGGAAGCACTGGATTTTGACATTAAGAGTTACTCCAATAGCTGTAAAAGAGAATACTTACCCACACCCCGAATTGCAGCCAAATCAATTTTGTTCCATATTGGTTCAGGTTCAGGGTTATCAATACAGCCAATGCGAGGGTTGACAGTAATCCAGTCGTTGTGAATAGTGCAATAGCGGCTTTCTGCCATTTATCCGAGAATGCACGGATGGATTCCTCGGTCGCTTCGCCATCGGCGTCTCGGTATCCATCTTTGGTTAAGTTGAGTGGTTCGTATTTAGTTCTGCGGCGGATGATGCTTTGACAGGCTGGAATGCTACTCAGGGCCACTAGTGGCAAGGCCAAATGGCCTATAATTGCCAGATAGCTCATTCTTCATGGGATGAAGAGAAGAGAAAAAGAACAGAAGAAGAAAAAAAAGAAACAAAAGAAACAAAACTGCCCCGATCCCATAATCTCCAATTAGCGTAAGGTGACATTGAGCGGGGAAAGAACGCGAGCCTCATGAGTCACTTTGCTTCCCTTCACTGGGATTATAGAGTAGAGTATCGCATATCATCTGCAAGATACTGACTCACATCCAGTCACTCTCGTATCCTCGGGATCCAAATCTGGACAAACGATCGCCATTGTCAGTATTCTGCATCTCGGACCTCCGTACATATCCTATCTCCGAGCCCGGGAGTATTTCTCCGTGAGACAATCAAGTCTCAAGTCTCAAGTCTCAAGCCAATCCACAGCCTGGACCGAGCCCATCTCACCGATCTCAGATAGCATCCGCGTAACGCGCAGCTCTTTATCAAGTTCTCAAGCTCCCGGAGTCCGAGAGACGAAGCTCGTGGCGCTCGGACAATGTGGGTCAAATATATGCAACGGGTCTAGTTCCGTGACTCGTGGAGCCATGGCGTGTTCTCATTGTCTTCTGTTCCCATTGCTCCGTCTCTGGCGTAAGCACTGTCCAGGGGTAAATGCTTCTTTTTGACTCATGTCGGGATGGCGCCGTATTGGCCTCGGAGGGTTTTCAAGGTATATTGTTAGATTATCTTGTTTGTGGGGCGTTTTCGAGGGCGTTTTCGAGGGCGTTTTCGAGGGCGTTTTCGAGGGCGTTTGCACTGGCGGTTGCTGTATCACATTTCAGGCCAAGGTCGCATGGAGAGTACATTGCGTCCCTGATTTTCGATTTTCGTTGATGACTGCTCATGTTGACATCGCGTCGATCGAAACCCGGAAAGGACCTGCCTCGACTGGTTGTGGATACTCATTGGTGCGATGCGATCGTCGAGTGAAAATAGCGGGGATTACCGTCGCGTCTAGGCGAAGCTCAGAAACTTGTTCGTGGTGAACGAGGATCTGCAGGTAATTATTGGTATAACTGCAGTCGCGCAGTGGATATGTAGTGTCTTTTCCGAGGTTCATCTTCGTCACAGCGACATCACGTACCAAACATATGCTGGGCACCGTCCACGGGTAGACTGTACACAGCCCGGCCCTTACACAGAGCCGCAATCTATAAAGCCATCACGGTCTCAGGTTTGAGGTGGCTGTGTGCCACAGGCGTAGTACGTGCTTGAGCGAGCAGTGTCAACCCGAGACTCGACAGGTCCGGCGAGTTGCTCAGGTTTCCCTTCTAAGAAAGGAGACATTGTTCAAGGCTTCAAAGCCCTTCCAGTACTTTGAAATATTCGCTTGGTGTTGTTAGAATTTGTGGACATGTGGAAGGATAACAGTTGGTAACTTTTCTGGTTGCATCACGGATATGTTTCTGCAGGCTCCCGACGTCTACGAACACCAAAACGTTCAATGTTGCATCCAAAGAGTCGAATCGAATTGAAATCACTGTTAAGTAAATAAAATACAAATTAATCAACATACAGGGATTTTGGATGCGCCATTAGACCACTTGAAATGCTCAAGTGGGAACAATACTCCATCCGAGACTCACAGCGACCACCGGTCTCGCCGAACAGCCGAGGAATTAGGAGGATTCACCCGAACACTCTGCGGGTTGTGGAACATATCCTTAGGATCAACGCGCGTCTTGATGTCTTGAAGGCGTGGCAGGTTTGTTCCCCAATACGCCGTCTGGCCATCTTTCATAAATGGATCAACATATCCAGGATAAGAGCGAACAGGACCAGGCGGACGATTGGCGAGGACCAGGTCATGCAAGCGATTGAGGAATCTCTTGGCAATGAAGCCGGGAGGGTCATCGTACCCGACGACAACATAGGATTGCATCCACATGAGAGCATCGCGGTGTGCGTAGGCCGTGGCATTCATGGGAATATCGTTGACCGCGCCGCCTTCCAGATCAAAGATGATGAACCATGTCTGTGTACCCTTGGGCGCAGAGTCAAGGTACGTGAAGAAAGCGACCAGGCCGTGTACGTCGAAGAGCTGGTCGGCGGGAAAGGAGACTGACTTCGCGTAGAAGGATGTGAACAAGCCACCGAAGATCTGAAGCAGATAGTCCTCGGCGGTGTGGGCGACTAGGGACAGCCAGTTGGTGATGTAGGCCACATTGCCCATGCTCTGGAAGGGCAGATCGTTCTCCCGTTGAAATTGCTGGAATGCTTGCTCGGTTCCGAAGTAGCTGCTCATGATCAAAATCCCATCCTGAAAGATCGTCAGCTGAGAGGAGAAATCCCGAGTTAGATTCGGCTTGGAGATCAAGGTCTGCCAGTCGAGGAAAAGTTGGACCCTATCCATCACGCCACCCTGACTGAAGAGGTACGTGTACTGCAATGCAGCCTTGGGGATAGCGTGAGTGCGGACTTTGAATTGAGTCACGATTCCAAAGCTTGCAGCGGCACCCTTGACAGCAAAGAAAACATCCTGGTTCTGTGTATCTGATGCAGTCACCACGCTGGAGTTGGCCAGGACCACCTCGGCCTCAACAACGTGATCCAGAGAAGTTCCCCACTGTCGAGCCATCATCCCAAGACCGCCGATCGTGAAGTGTCCACCCGCGCCCACTTGGGGACAGTCGCCATGGGTCATTGCTCTCGCACCTGCATGCAGGAGACGATCCTGAACGGTTCCCAAGTCTGTACCGGCACCAATAGTCGCCACGTGAGTATCTGGGTCCATGGCGAAGTGCTGGAAGTTCTTGAGGTCAACAACGACATGGCCATCGGCTCCCCCAAGGCCTGGAAGACAATCTGATTAGCAGATGATCGTCTGGCCCAGCGTGTGCACATACCATAATTTCCATAGCTGTGCCCTCCACTATAAGCCTGCACCTTATAGTCTGATTCGGCTGCACAACGTACGATCTCAGCGACCTGGGATGTGGTTTTCGGATAGGTGATCACCGCTGGTCGGACTGGTATGGCTAGGTTGTATGATGGCAAACCGCGCATTTCATACAGGATGTCACCACGGAAAGTAACGAGATCCGTGTTGTTCCCGAGAGCGGACAGGAAGCAGGAGCGGCCTGCGATGCTTTGTGAATTCCCCATGGCGAGTCCAGCAATATTGTCAACGAGCCGATGGGAGGTGAGAAGATCTGGAAGTCGAGGCCTGAAGGCAATTGGGACAAGTCATTTTGCAGGCACGGTCGTCACTGCTTGAACAAGCTTGAGACGTAGGTCGTTCATTCCACATGAGTTGTTTCGCCAATGGAAATTGCGACAGGCCCTTTCCTCCATTTCAGCTGTTTTCCACCGAAAATGGCCATCAAAGTGTCATGTCAGAAGCCCAGCAGATTGAATTGATCAGAAGCAGACACCAAAATAGGCAGTTCAAGCATAAGTGATACATCGTGAAACGGAAATGTGCAAAAGACGGGAAATGAAGTCCCGGGGACCTGAACGGCGACGTCAATGGTCCCCGAACCGGAATGTGCAAACCCTATTGTAACTCCCTTTTTTCCTTTGGACTTTGTATCTTATACATCTTCATCCTCAGGACACTTCAATCTGTACTCCCGTGTCTTGCACTTTGCTCGAATGACATCAACGAAAAAACCTTAAAAGGATCGACATGTTTACCCCAATTCACACCTCATTGGGTGCTCTGTTACTATTCCAAGGCTCATCCGGTCTGCTATTTCACAACGGCGCCGTATTCGGCATTTCATCTCTGCTTTCCGGGTCCGTCTTCAATCCAAGTCGTGACAATGTGCCCATAATCGCGGGCTTGATGTCCGCCCTGGTCCCGGTCTACTTGTTTGTACCATCATTGATCCCGACATATCCGGCACAACCAGATTCACTGGTTGCCGTTGCTGCAACATTGGGGGTTGGGTTTCTGCTTGGCTGGGGGACAAAGGTAAGTGACACAGAAAGGGTCGAGATGCAGAGCATGGACTAATATGGACTGCAGAATGGTCGAGGATGTACATCGGGGCATATGTTGTGCGGGATCTCGCGTCTGTCGCCTCGATCGTTCATTGCAACAGCGGTTTTCTTCACGACGGCATTGATAACTGCGAATTTCGCCAATGGGGGCTCAAATATCCCGTCCTGTGGTGGGACACCCTGCTATGTACCCGTGTACCCGTCGACATCCGAGCTGGGATTCATGAGCGGTGCAGTGATGATGGCAGGGATGGCCAACTACCTCGTGGTCCCTAAGATTGCGAAGTCTGAAAAATCCAGAGTGATCTTTTCCTATGTCGCTGGACTAGAGTTTGGTCTGGGTTTGCTGATCTCGGGGATGGCGGACGCGGCCAAGGTTCTTGGCTTCTTTGCATTCCTGACAGACCCATCCCGCTTTGATCCGTCACTGGCGTTGATTATCTTGTTTGGGATTGGCCCGTCACTGTTCGCTTTTATCAACAAGAGCCCGGGACAGTCTTTGGGGAAGGGAAAGCGAGGCCCGGATCCTACACTCGCGGAATCATGGCGTCTTCCAACGGCAACAGTTGGTGACATCGATTGGCAGTTCATCGCCGGTGCGGCGGTGTTTGGTGTCGCCTGGGGGTTGAGAGGAGTCTGCCCGGGCCCTGCGCTCCTGCGAACAGCCCTGCAGCCGGTCTGGGGATTGATCACGATGGGTGGGTACATGCTGGGAAACCTCTTTTAGAAAGATTCGACTTTGAGGATAGACGATAGAGACAATAGAGTACGAGAAGATTCGGCAAAGAGAACATCCGACTCAGGACCTGTGTCCGAACGTGATCAGCAGTGTAAATAATGTTATTGAATATGTACAAAATCGGATCGGTCAAAATGCAAACAGTTCGCTCAATTGAAATGCATTGGGTATATAAGCGGGAAAGCGGGAAACGGGATCGATCATGGAGCAACGGAATGGCTTACAGCTCGGTCTTCTTGTTCAGACGTATAGCCTCCGACGCAGCATGCTCTTCGTCTCTGCGTGCACTGGCTGCTTTGGGGTGGTCGAAGTAACCTTCCAGCTCCATCCACTCAGCAGCGAAAGCAGTGACAAGCATACTCCAATCTTCGACAGTGTCCATATCCAGATGTTCACCGTCGTCGTCAATCGTGTGCCAGACTTTAGGGAATCCCTTGAAAGGCGCGAAATCGATGAGATGCAGAATCTCCACGCCCCGGGCAAGGAACGGAACATGATCATCCAACACTCCACCCGAAGGAGTGAGGTTATGCACGTCCTTCTCAGTATCGATGAACCATGGATCCTTCGAGGTTGCCTTGAATTGCTTCAGCGACTTGAAACGCTTCTCCAATTCACCCAGATTCTGGTATGCCCAATGTGTAGTCTCGTAATAAGACATAATGGAGGGACTCTGTGCGCCCAACAAATCCAGAAGGACAAACATCGAGATTGACGAGAGTGGTGTCTTGAACTCTGACGTGGCTGGATAGAATTGGTCTTCCCAGTGCGTAGCCAGAGCACGCGCACCATACAGCGAGTCGGTGTCTGTCCATTCAGCGAAAGCCTCTTCACCATCGAGGAAGATGACTTGGATGCCTTGCACTGCTTCAACGAACTCATCCAACCCCTGTTGCTGTAGCGCGGTCCACTTCTTGTCCAGTGCAGCATCGATACTGCGCATCGCGTGCATGATCATGGCGCATGGCGCAGCGCTATCAATTGCCCCGATGAAACCCTCCGGCTCGATCTTGCTATCATAGTGGGCAACCAATGTCAACCGGCCCACGTCACCAACCTGAGCCCAGGGAGGATCGCGGGTTGCAATGAAGTTTCGGAAAGGGACGTCTTTCCCCTTCGACTTTGGGGTCTTGGAGGTAGAGTTATGGACCTCGACATTCCATTTTGGTAGTGTAGTTTGGAAGAAATCGGCAAAATGGTTTAGGACTGCGGTGGAACCCGGGGTACCAGGGACGCGGGTCTGCAGTATGGGGGACAACAAGGCGCCATTGTGAATATCGAAATCGGAAGTGGGACGAGGAAGAGAGCTCAATGTCTCATCAGATATTTTTTCATATGCTTGCACAGGTGTGAAGATCAAAACACTGATGCATAGTGACACAATGCCATAGAGGTTGCGATAAGATGGAAGCATAGTGTGAGACCAAGGTACAGGCCACGCGGGCTAAACGTGTATTGCAGCAAGTGAAATCTCCCCGTTGAGTTGTATCTAACGTTGGTATTTTGCCAGCTGAGCACAAGGTGTAGCAGCACGATGACAAGGTGCTGGTAAATGCCACGGTTTCACAGGCCTGCAATAGCAGCCTGGGGTAGGGAGCGGTGGCTGTTGTGCTGGCAGAATCATAATTGGGTTCTTGGCCGCTTGTCCCAAAAGGGGTACCAGAGCTAGTTCACCGCCTACTTCACACAGTAACCTTTCCGCTCCCACTTCTTTTTTTGCTTTTCCTTTCTTCCTTCTCCACTTCCCTTCCACACATACCGCCCTCCCAAAACAGCAGTCTTCCCGCTCCTCACCCTTTTTCTGCTTTTGCTTTCCTCACTCTCCCCACACATACACCGCCTTCCTCACACACCCTGTTCCCCCCCTCATTGTTTTGCCCCATGAGGGGCGGTAAGAGGAATCTGTCACTGCTCCTCACCTCAAGTGTCCTCGCGACACAGGAGTGGTGGCAGATTCCTCTTACCGCCTCTCATTCCAACAATTCATCTCCTGTACAATGGGAAGCGGTAAGGGGAATCTGCCATTTGCTGCAATCACCACGGCAGATTCCCCTTACCGCTTCCCATCTCAACTCATGTACTTGCCCTTCAGGGGCGGTAAGAGGAATCTGTCACTGCTCCTACATATTCAAGTGTCCCCCCCGACACAGGAGTGGTGGCAGATTCCTCTTACCGCCTATCAATCTCCACGGAGGAGGGGAGCAAGGGGAATCTGTCATCGCTCTTGTGTCTGGGTGTTCAAATGTCTATGCGATACAAGAGCGGTGGCAGATTCCCCTCTCCCCACTCCCAGCCCTTCCCGTTGGGGGGCGATAAGAGGGATCTGCTTGCGGCGCTGCTGAAGTACGCACCAGATCCCCCTTATCGCCCCCCAATTCCTCTCCAGTAGAGGGGCGGTAAGAGGGTCTGCCGATCGATGCAATCCGCATGGCAGATTCCTCTTACCGCCCCTCCATCCCCCATCCCATTGGGGGGCGGCAAGAGGCATCAACAAAAGATCCCTCTTGCCGCCCCCCATATCTCACAAAAAAGAGATGCTCCCTGCCCTGAGAGGGTGGGTAGGGGAATCCACTGCCGCGCCCGTTCATATGTCATCACGACATGGGAGCGGTAGTGGATTCCCCTACCCACCTTCTCCCCCCCAACCCCCCCGACGTTCACCCCATTCCCCTCCTATGTGTTTTTCCCTTCGGGGGCGGTAAGAGGGATCTTGTTTCAAGTGTCTGCGACATGGGAGCGGTGCAAGATTCCCGCAAATGTGTGTTCACGCCCAGGGCGCCTCGGGAGTCTGCTTTTGCGTGCCCCACATCTTCTCATGGGCCCGCGCAATCGGCAGCAGATTCAATCGCTGCCTTGTCAGACTACAGTGCCAGCATTGTTCCAGCCATCCTTCTGCGTCTACTTACGCCCCATGCGACTGGTGGCAGATTCCCATCGCCACCTCTGCTTTCCACTCCTATCGAGGCTGACTCTAGGGAGGTCCAAGGCACTCGATATCGTTGGGTATGTCTGGTGTGATGTGCAGCGTGATTTGCTACATTTTCTCACACTTATGGCTTGGGTATTCATTCTGGCAAGCCTGACAATGGATGTCCTATTCACCCCGGCGATGATGGCAGATTCTTTTTCAAGCTTTATCTTTCTCTGTGCTGGGTGGCATGCAGGGGTATGCTCTTCCTCAGATGGTTGAGCAACGCATGTTTGTTAGAACACTTGTGACGTAATACGGAGAAGTTTCCAAGGTTTCTGGAGCATCTTCTCGCCGATCATCATCTCACCGCCCACGTGATGGAGACATCTTGGCAATGTTCACGGTGACTTTTTCGGAACATTATTTCGCCGATCCGCCTCCCACCATTCACGTGATGAACCCAATGATCTTCTCAGTGTTCACGTGGCTTCCTCGGGACATTATTCCGCCGATCCGCTTCCCAGCATTCACGTGATGAGTCCAATCATCTTCTCAAGGCTCACGTGGCTCCCTCGGAACATTATTTCACCGATCCGCTTCTTACGGTCCTCGTGACCTACCGCCCACGCGCCTTTCTGGGAACCGAACCTCGCCCAACCAGCTTCTCTCCGCCCACGTGACTGTCTGGGAACAGAACCTCGCCCAACCATCTTCTTACCGCCCACGTGCCTCACTGCATTTCCTCTGGCTGGTTTCAGAGCGGTGTCAAAGGCGGCCAACCATCTGCCAATCATTTGCAACTTGACCTCCGCTGGCCGATCTCAGATCTTCAAAACTACAGAATGCGGTGCCATATACTCCTTCGTCCGCAGCTGCGCAGATTCCAGCCTTTACCAAGCCAATATGGCATTCGACAAACCGTCTTCGTTCGCTTCAAGTCACACATCCCTCGTCCATCCCAAAAGCACATCTCGCCCTTCCCAAAAGAGAAAGACAGCACTACTGCCGCGTCTCCAGTCCAGAGGACATTGACCCCAGCGAAGACTACTACAAGAAATGGTATGTCCATGACTGATCAGGCCTGGATTTCATATGCTGACCCAGAACCACAGGACCACCCGAGCGGATCTTAGTCTACTATGGCGGAACCGGGAGAGCGATCTTCCTGGGAACACTCCGAATCACCACCGTCCTCCTCTTTGGAGCTGCCTGTCTGATTGTCGCGCCAGAATGCTCTGTTGCAGACTATCCATGGTATAGCGTTCCAGGAGGTATGTTTCGCGCCCGCATCATCTACCCGAACTTCCCTAACGTGAATCTAGTCATTGCCGCTGGCTCCCTGCCCATGCTCTTCATTTCATACACCGCTGCCCCATATGTCAACTTTGTCCACCTGGCTCTCCCAGCATTCGCCCGGAAGTCCCGAGAGGCTGCCGTCCAGTACGCCAAGGAGCTTCCTCCTACGGCAGTCCTCTATCTCACCAGCATGCGGTTCAACACCATTCCCCGACAAACAGCAGTACGCATTGGGGATCTTGTCCCAACCAAGGACTTAGTACGACCTGTCACCTTTGAGCACTTGAAGCCTGCGCCACGACGATGGTGGCAAGGCCGGGCTCCAACTCAGTTCTACACCGACTCCAACAGCAAACCAGGTCGACAGACATCTGCATTTTTCCCTGAGTTATGGAATGGAATTTACCAACAAATCAAGAACGCGAAGCCCCAGTCTCGCTCATAATATCATACCTGTCACATCCGATGGCAGAGTCCATTGTTGTTCAATGACCATCACGGGTCTGTTGGTGGAATTTACGGGCTAGCTCTCAGTTTTCTGTTTGTGTTCACATCATGTATCCTGGAGCGAATTACCAAAGATCAAGATTCCTTACGGCCAGTTATCATAACTTTCCGTGGACTTGACAATGTACAAATATAATGCCGATCACAATGAAGTTGAATTTGATACCCACGTTCTGTGCCTGACCTTGGATTATCCAACCTACTAGAGAGTCAATCACCCGGACAGTAGACGGATACTTTCATTACGCCTTGTGGTGACTCGAGACCCGAGTATCAGTTCCCAAGGGGCATCAGAGGCTGATTCGGGTTCTCTGCATATTTGCAGGCATTGGGCGAAGTGGGAGGACAAGCGCTTCTGTGGCTGGACAGCTTTGATGCAAGCACAATGTGTCTTTGATCAAGAAGGCAGGTATGCTATGTAGGTGATGAAGCCAATGATCTCCATGCTTATGGATAAGTAGAAGGTCCCCATGTTCTAGCTCTCCATCCTGACAATACAAGTATATTATCAAAGATCATGGTCAAAGTCTAGGAATAATATGAATAGTAGTGAGAAGCTCTATAGTCCAAAATGATTTTTAAATATAAACGATCCGCCGCTCACATTATTTTTCAAAGAAATCTGCAGTTGCAAAGCCTGCAATGCTACCTAAAGATTGATAAATACTTAAGTACCTGGGCCCGACACAATAATGTCATAGGGTCACATAGCTCATCACATTCTTTGAACGCCTGCAGTATTCATCACACAACATCCCAATATGCAGCACTAATTCACTCGTATTCGATGTGGAGAGATTTGTGATTCTGACAAGGCATAAGGTAGAAACGCGGGTCTGATATCGTTAAATTCAAAGCACCGTGGTAACAAGTTTCGGTCGACTCTAGGTACAATACAAAAGAGCAGAGAAGCAACAGAGGTAGCTTCTCCCGTGAAAGAGTACTTATGTCAAGGTAGAATACCCCTCATGTAGATCATTTTGCTAATCACCATGCATGATCAAGTGATATCCAAATTGGGGATACATTCTCCCTCGTGATGTGGCATGGCCAGAAATGAAAAGGGTGGTAAATCTCCAGTCTTCCCCGCCTCCTTCTCACCAGGCTTATTGGCAGGAGATCCTGCTCGATTCCCTGTCAATATCTTTGCCACTTAAGTATCTTTTGGGGCTACTCTCCCACTTGAGCAGATCTTGTTAATGGACAGTCACAATCTCGCAGCCATGTTTTCAGGATGGGGCACTGCTACCTCGCTGGCTGCCATCTCAATTCTTCTCGGATTTTACGTATTCTATTTTCAATACTACCACACCCTAAACCTTGAGTCACAGAACTTGGATCACGAACTGATTTTAATCACCGGGGGTTGTGGTGGTACTGGAGGACAGATGGTTGAAGATCTAACTCGCAGAAAAGCCCGGGTTCTGGTCCTCGATGTTCATGAACCTCAGAATGAAACAGCAGAAGGAGTTCACTTCTACAAGGTCGACATCAGTTGCCCTCAAGCCGTCTCTGAGGTGGCTGCATCGATAAGAGAGGTACACGGAGACCCAACTGTATTGATAAACAATGCCGGCGTCTTTTGTCAACGCACCATTCTTGAGATACCTGAAGATTTGCTACGGCAGACCTTTGATGTCAACGTGCTCTCTCAGTTTTATATCATCAAGGAGTTCCTCCCTGCTATGATTCGCAAAGACCAGGGACACATTATCACAATGGCGAGCATTGCAAGCTTCGTGGCCGTTGGAGAAATGGTTGACTACTGTTGCTCAAAAGCCAGCACCCTTGCCTTTCATGAGGGCCTTACACAAGAGCTCCGGCACTTTTATGCTGCCCCCAATGTGCTTACTACGTGAGTCAACACCATACTGGTACAATTTGAGGATGTGAGATTGACCTATATTTTAGTATCGTTCATCCGCTTTGGGTCGATACCCCGATGATCAAGGGATTGACCGATTATCAATCAACGTTCCGCCAGCCAATTTTGACTGCAAAAGCTGTATCAGAGAGAGTTGTGAAGCAGATCGCTGTCCGACAAGGTGGGCAAATTATGCTGCCCAGGAAGATGTTTATCATCAGATCTCTCAGAGGCATGCCACTCTGGTTTCAAGAGATGATACGTTCCCATTTCTCGAAAGTTGTCTCCAGAGTCAGAGCAGTGCGCGCGGGTAGTGAATGACGGAAATGTTATGAGACGTACAATGAGACAAGTTCCGTGCGAGTTAGAACGTATATATCAGGATATCAGTTGGCCATGCAACGGTGCGATCATATTTCACAATCTCACTGACAACAATGGGCCTGAATTCTGTGACTTACTGCAAAGTCAAGCAACCGCGAACTCGCGGTTCTGGACTGAGGCTGTGGTTTTCAATGGATATGTGCATGTTGTGGATTTTCTCCGAGTACATAGATCGGGAGCCTTGTGAATTATTTATGCTTTCATATACAATGTCTGGAATCTATAGTTGAAGCAAATATGGATTTCTTGTTTTGTGAGAGGCTGGTATACTGGAGTTCACTCAACTGTACTTCAGGCATGACCAGGTCAAATCCACTGTGTCATACACTCCAGTCTTTTCGTCCATTCTGACCACTAATCACGGGTGATGGTGTATCCTGGTGCTGTTCAAAGTCGAATGAAATGCAGGCAATGGTACAGAGTAGCTGGAGGGAAATCGCAGAATAACCCAAGAAATTCACTTGCAGTTCAGTTTCACACCTTCGCCAACTATATTGCCATCCCAAGTTCCTTGTTTGATCAATACAATTCGTTCAAGCTCGCTCTCCAACTTCACCCATCTCAACGCTACCAATCTCAAGCATCTTCCCTTCACTCCGATCTCTTCGACCATCACCACTGATCACACCCACTGATCACGATGTCCAGTCCTGAGAAAGAGAAGATTGTCGGCAACCTGACCCCCTCGGAGACGAAGGTGCTGCTGCTCGGGATCCTCTGCTTGCCACCCACCAACGTACGTCTTCATTTTTCCAACGTCGTGAAGCCCATGACTCTCCAGTACAACCATACCCCCAAAGCACACACTGACAAAAGGAAATCCAGATTGATTACGAGAAGCTAGCCCAGCTTGCCGGCCTCAAGAGGGGTTCAGCCTCGGTGATGTGGAACCGTTCCCGCAAGAAGCTCGAGCGTGCATTCAAGGACGAGTCCACCGTACTCGACACCCCCACCAAGGCCAAGAAGACACCCCGACCCCGCAAGAAGGCTACCAAGAAACAAGCCGAATCTGAGGATGAAATGGATCTCGCGGCCGACTGCGAAGATGCAACTGAGTCTGGATCTCCCATTGAGCCTGAGCAGACTTCCGATGACAACCTTCCTCCTATCAAGTCTGAGCCTGTCGCTGATGGTGACGAGTCTGCCATCAAGCCTGAGCCTGTTGAGTAAATCTCGGATTGCTCCGCTGGGTGTGTCCGCATATGGATGGAGAGGACAGTTGATACACATGGGGTTCATGGGATGGTACTTTCGGCGCAACGTCCACGTTAGGGTTGCTCAGGATCAAGGGGAGGAAATGAGTTACTTTGCTAGGACACATATGCGAAACACATAGGTTATCATTATCCAGAACAATGAAATCATATCCAAGATGATTGGCCGTTTGCTAGCTCCGTCATGTAGTGCGGCAACTCTCGAGACGTCTAGCTTTCATATGGTAAACAAAATCCTCAAGTTACTCTGTCTTCTGAAAGTGAAGCTATTTAGAGTCTTTTCAGCTTGAAGTAGTCGTTCACGTCACTTGTTCTTTCCTTCTTGCTCTCTTGTTCCTCTCTCTTGTTCCTCTCTCTTGTTCCTCTCTCTTGTTCCTCTCTCTTGTTCCTCTCTCTTGTTCCTCTCTCTTCCCTCACCTTCTTCATATGTATATATCTCTCATTTTAGGTCAGCACTTACACCACATTGTACTCCGTATCAGGTAGTGTAAGGGGCGGTCTAACATCCAGGTATGAATTTTCAATTAGGGCAGAAATTAACCAAATGCACGCCCTGTGTATCCGACACTGGCTATACCCCTTCGCATAGGGTCAACTTGCATAGTAGACAGTCTGGTTGGTCGAACGGTTGAGGCGCTGTGAGCTAAGCCGGGAATGGACCCGACCCACTTGAGTATAAACGAGTCTCATTGCCGCGGTTGTCCTCCAGAGATCCTATTCTTTTTTTCTCTTTTCTCTTTTTTCTCCCTCCGCAGGATTAAAACCTAGAAGTTGGCAAGTCTCATATTGTATACTTTTTGACTACCAGGTCAGGAATCCCACATCTGGAAAATTTGAAGCCGTGGTGTGTGACGACGGTATCTGTCACGGGGCACTTGGATCGGGCAAATATAAATCAATGTTGTAAGAATGATCTGGAAATTGAACATTGTACCAGCTACTTAAGTAGAATTTGCCCTACTCAAACGGGGCGTCTATTGATAAAGATCCAATAGCCCTCTTATTCCTTTCCTCGTTCTTCGATACAGATCCAAGAGAAACCGCAAAAGGCCCTCTAACTTTAGAACCCCCGGAACAGTCCAACAAGCCCTGGTTTTCAATGCTCTCTGGATGATGTCCCAACTGAGCAATCAGGTAGCTAGGGTGGACAGATGTGAGGGTAAGGACTCCAGGTCTGACAGTGCCAGATATCCTCATACCAATGAACCTTGGCTGCGACCTGTATCCCCGACGGTAGAAAAACTTGCGGTCGTTTCCAGTGACGCGCTGGCGGCGTATAAGGACCCAGGTTTGACGAGGGGTTTCCCCTCGACGGCGGTTCGGCCGGGCATTAGACTTATGGAGATATCGACGAACAACTTTTTGTGAAGTCAGCTTAGAGAAGTCAGAGATGAGTCCACGGGTACTTGCAGTCCTTGGCCCACTTGATACATCCAAAGCTAGAATATAATAAAATGCACAGGAGCCACAGGTCCAGTATGAGGTTCGCGAATTCTTCCAGCTCTGCTGTCCAGCATTTTTGGGGATTTGGACATGGACAGAGCCTCTCCAACATTCCTTTTGCTGACGTTAGTAAGAAAAAACGTAGAATCCTAGAATGCTGAAAGCATACCCATGATGATAGAGGGAATCTCAGTGAAGAGGAGTGTTTCAAGAATTTCCCTGGAGCAGAGTATTGACAGGTTGTTTGTACTTAAGTAGTTTGTGAGTTGTATGAGCTTCTTAAATTACTTTTATAATCAAATTAGCAAACAGTCCCCTGTCTTTTGAGAAAGTTCAAAGAAGATCTCTGTATCGCTGAAGTAGATTCAATAGCATCCTGGGTCTCTCGCTTTGGGATCTATTTCCTGGTGTGTATGTAAATGTCTTTCGCAATATAGCTAAATGTCTCTAGATTGTAGATGCAGGTATATCTACCAGTTCTCCTGCTCCCTGCTCAAGTTCTTAGGTGTAAGATGGAAATTTCCTATCTGGCATGCCACCGCTTTAATCAGGGGGCTCAAACCCTCAAGTCTTGGGAATCTATTTGGTCACTTAAGTCTGTCGATGTCACCCACTTTCAACAACGACGCTGATTGGTTGCAGTTACAGCAAAAGGAACTGGACCTCCATAAATCTCTCTGCTGCATTTGTCAAGCTGTAATAAAGAGGACAATCTTGGGTCTATTGTGGAACCTCGAGCAGTTGAGCCAGGTTTGTCACAGGCAAGGCAGATGGAGTTTCTTTTTGACAAGCGCACCGCTCGACGCTCAGGGTGGCGTGGCGCCACCCCCTTCTACTATTTATGTGTTTTGAACCCTACTTAGGCACATAGTAGAGAGCGAGATTATGTAGATACCAATGATGAAGATATGTCTTCTCTAAAATCCCAAAGAATCCGATCAAACAATTGATCAAACTTTAGAAACAGTTTGTCTTCGAAACTATAAAGATACGTATTATCTTCAGCATTGTGACATGAGCATTCCTACTAAGTCCCCATAGGTGAATAAGACTTCAGGATCCTTGAAAGCCTGTCGATATTTCTTCTTACAGGCTTCTTCGTTGAGATTCGATTCTCGCCAGTTTGTCGTGGTCAACCTAGTACTTAAGTATGCATTCACTGGTTAATGGCATCTAGACCATCTCGCTCTCCACTGGTTCGAGGCTACATTGATATCCAAAACGGGCCAGCTGCATCACATACGCATGCAAATAGCAAACAATGGCTTAGTATAAACTCCCCTCAAAGCTCATTGTCTCCAACCTCCTTCTACATCCGCCTATCACCTACATCCATCATGGACGCTCCTCAACAACGTTTCCTTCCACCGTGGATAGGAATCCACGGCAATACAACCAAGCTTCTGGTTCTTGCGAACCTGTGCATGTGCAATGACAAGGTGATGACAATACTCTCGTCAACGAGTTACACTAACCAGTGTATGGTAGGTTGACTACGACAAACTGGCCAGAATCGCAAATCTCAGGAAAGAAACCTGCGAGAAGAGATATCGACAGGCTGTCGAGGATCTGGTTCATCTGTGGGGACTTGGTGGGAATGCCCATGTCACGGAGTTGGAAAGCTTCGATGTTCCACAAAGCCAGTCTGCCACTGAAGATACACCGGGGTCGAATGAAGACATGGATTCAAATGAGAGTGCAGAGCCAGTTGGAACGACCCTCTCGCAAGATGGTGCTGCCCACTGTGATCCAAAGATCAATGCAGTGAGGGATGAGGCTACTGCACAGCAACTGAAAACGAAGGATGAAGTGCCTCAAGTCTCTGACAATCACCCAGACCCGGAAATGTCCATTATCAAGATCGACGACAGTTCGAGCACCGCCGGTGAAGAATCAGACACAGTCACCAAGTCCCCAGTGACTCCCGTAAAGCCGAAGCGGCAGAGTTCGGAAAGCTCTATCAAGCAGGGAAAGGAGGCTCATAAGTCTTCGAAGACGACCTCGTCCAGTGGAGCTGAAAAGAATAAGCTTGAAAAAAGTGCTGAACGAAAGCGATCTCTGAAGCGACGAAGGCTGGACACCGACTCTGACGGCGATTCCGATACAGAGGGTTATCTACCGAAGTCCAGCAACATCAAGGGAGACAAGAAAAAGGAGGAGCTGAAGGAGACGAAGAAGCAAAGCCCCCAGAGCTCCCGCCCAGGCTCCATGACTCCAGGACAGAACAATCAATTGGTGTCCGTCAGCAGTCCTCCCCCTGATAGCTTTGTCGAAGAGAGAACCAATTCCGAGTTCCCTGGGTGGTTATGGGATTCCCCCAAGCCGGACGCTCCAGCCAAAGCCACGAAAGAGGATACAACTCACGAGCAAGCAATTGACAATGAAAGAAAGGATTCTGGCTCCGAGCAGGAAGTTGTGGGAGCAGCCATGGACAGTCTTTCTCTTGAAGTGGGCTTCTTCTCTGACCATTCTGAAGAAGACGACGAGCGTGACCCCGATTACTACGATGATCCATGTGATGGCGGATCTATTGGTTTTCACAGGTTGAAGTTTCACGGGGAAATTGCACAGGATTCAGACTCAGAGTGGGCTTGAGGTTGTCCTGGGCAGCTTGGGGTAGAGGTTGATCTACGATCCTGTGTTGGATTTGGAGTTACTGTTTGGTCTTTGGTTTATCTTCAAAGGAGAGGAGAGAAAATGATAAAACAATAAGAACATTTGGTATGCTGGACTGCGAGTTGGAGCGATGAAAATGGGAATAGCGCTTCATTTTAATGCTAAAAACCGTAAAAGATAGTAGAATGCCATATTGAAAAGGCAATAATGACCAAGGGCACAAAGTCCTTGAATATGAAAATAGAAAGAAGATCCGACAGAAGATGTCAGTAGATCTTCGACAGAGAAGATAATCATACAACCACATAAAGAGCGACAAGATGTCACGGAAAGATCAAAGAGATATCAAAGCGCCTCGATAGCTTTCATCAAGACATCAAGACCGCGATCCGTGATATCACCACTGTTGGGTTCATCCTGGGGAGCAGAATCGCGCAATGCCCAGGCAACATCACTCCACCACCCGAGACCAACGTACCCACCACCTTTCTGGCGGTCAAGGC
This sequence comes from Penicillium salamii, assembly GCA_911197225.1. Taxonomy (NCBI): domain Eukaryota; kingdom Fungi; phylum Ascomycota; class Eurotiomycetes; order Eurotiales; family Aspergillaceae; genus Penicillium; species Penicillium salamii. The sequence goes on along the minus strand of CAJVOY010000088.1, from coordinate 317,690 downwards.
TCTCCTTCAGTCGACTTGTGTGCTCCCATTGCTTGGCGGCATTCTCGGCACATTCGATGACCTTGCTGGGGATTCCACACATGGACGCACAGTGCATACCGAAACTACCCTCGGCAACACCTTGCTCGAGCTTATACAGGAAAGCGACGCGACGTTCGGCATCGTCAACGTGAATGGCCATGCGCTTGGGTGAGATTTCGGGGTGGTTTTCGAACTCGGCAGCGAGAGAGTGGTAGTGTGTTGCGAAGAAGCCTAGTGCACCGATGTGTGTTGCAATGTGGTGCAGAACGGCTTGGGCGACGGCAACACCATCGTAGGAGCTAGTTCCACGACCAAGCTCGTCGAGAATAACTAGGGAGCGTGGCGTAGCCTCTGATAGGATTTTCTTGGTTTCGGACAGCTCGACGAAGAAGGTCGACTGAGCGGCGAAGATGTTGTCATTGGCTCCAAGGCGAGACATGATTCGATCGACGGGCGTCATTCGGGCAGATTGGCAGGGAAGGTAACATCCAATTTGAGCCATAATGACGGCGACACAGGTCATTCTCAGAAGAGTAGACTTTCCGGCGGCATTAGCACCAGTCAACAAGTCAATGTTAGCATGCTTGCCACCGAGCTGAATGTCATTTGGAATAAAGTCTTCAACGGAAGAAAGGAGACAGGGGTGGCGGAGCTCTTCAAATTCAAGGATGCTACGCTCGTCCTCCACGAAGACTGGACGGCAACTGGGGTGGCCAATAGCCCCAGAGGCCTTGGCCAAACTGATCAGACAGTCGAGTTGCGAAACAATGCGCACGGCAGCGAGCCAAGTGTTGTAAGACTCATCGAAGCGAGCATGGAATCGCGCAGCGACCTCTTTGACGATCTGGCTGTGAGTCTCCTGGGCTTCTTGCAGCTTGCGAATGTGACTCCGCAACTCCGGGAAGTAGTAACGCTTGACTTGCTTCGTGGCAGACATCTGGTTCCAATCCTTAGGAATGTCCTTCACCTTGACGGGAACTTCAAGCTGGTAGATTTCCTTGCCGTTGTCGCGGAAGCAAATCGCAGAGGATCCCAGGTCCCGACGGGCCTTCTTGAGCAGGTTGTCGAGGTCCTTGTGGATTTGTTCAATAATCGCTTGGGAATTGTCAAAGTCCTGCTCGACGCCAGTCTCAGGGATGAGAATTCCATTGTCCCGGGCCTTTGGGCGATCGAAGGCAGTCTTCCAGTAATTAAGAAGAGACGCCAGATCGGGCATGGCAGCTGTCAGCTCACCAATGATACTTTCGTCTGAGGCGGCACCATTCTCCTTGAGAAGACCCATCGTGTAATCGATCTGTTCAAATCCTTCGAGAACACGCACGAAATCCTGAGCCTTACAGTTTCCTGCGTGGATTCGCGAGATCAGACGTTCGAGATCGGGCATCTTCGTCAACTGCGCGGAGAACTGATCACGAACACTTGGATCAGCGTTCAATGAATCCACTGCATCCAGGCGCGCATTAATCCTCTTCGAGTCAACCAACGGGTGGCAAACCCATTGCTTGAACATTCGCTTTCCAAACGGCGTGATACAGCGGTTGAGTAGCTGGAAAAGAGTGCCCTCGATACCACCATCAAAGGAGTTGGCGAAAATTTCCATGTTGATCAAAGTCTGTCCATCCAACACAAGACTGGTGGCCTTCTTGATTGGATCATACCATGTGAAATTACCAATGGTAATCAAGTCCCGCTCGATCTTGAGCAGACGCAAGTACGAGACCATAGCACCGAACGCACACATCACCAGTTCTTTCTCGCGAGCCTGTTGGAGGGCCTCAGGCCAAGCCGTAACGTTGTCCTCATCGGCGGAAACGAAGTAGTCACTGGCTTCTAGTTCACGAAGTGTGACATCGGATTCCCAGAACTCCTTGCCAGGTTTCATGAAGTTCCAAATCGTGGTGGGACTAGTATTGTTCTTGAGAATCCGCATGGCCTTGGTAGACACACAGGATTTTTCTAAGAGTAGTTCCTGGGGGCGAGTCTGTGCCACGAAAGTCTCGAACTTGGTCATGTCTGCGTCGTCCTGGAACTCAGACAAAAAGAACTGGCCGGTGGCTGTGTCTACGAACGAAATTCCGAATGCAGGGAGCTCGTCCACAATGGCCTCCTTGATGGCAACACAGTAGGTGGACATGTCATCCTGAAGCATTGATCCTTCGACCAGGGTACCAGCTGTAAGAACACATGCAAGCTCTCGCTTGATGATTTTGTCTTCCTTGGTAGGCTTCTTGCCTTCCCTCTCGCGCATCTCCTTGCCGAGGGCAGACTCGGATTGATCAACACGAGCGATCTTGTATCCCTTGGCCACGAATTGGTTGGCCCAATGATCCAAACTCATCTCAGGGACGCCGACCATTCGCATGTTGACTCGGTCTGTCAGCTTGAGATCAAACAGTTGGTGTCCAATCGTGGCGTCATTTTCGTATAGCTCGTAGAACTTTCCCTTCTTGAAAAAGACAACGGTGTCCCAGAACTTCTGCTTGATTTCCCAGTATTGCTTCTCGAATGGCGAGAAGCGAGACCACGCCAGGGGAGGAATGTAGAGCGTACGAGGATCGTACTCGGGGTGGCCCTTGGGGTTACCATCCATATCCTTTTGTGATGCAAGCCACGAGTACCGCTGCTCCGGTTCTTTGACATGGGCTTTTTCTTTTTTAGCATTGGCTGCCTTGGTAGAGGCAACAGCCGCTTTCTCTTTGCGAGGCTCTTTATTCTCTGGATCAAATGCCCATTTCTTCGCGGTTCCTGCTGAGCCCTCTCCCTCGGGTATATCCATGTCTAGGTCATCGTCGTAGGAGGGAGCAGGTGGGGGCGAGGATTTGGCGACAGATTTGCGCTTCGATTGCGTAGCAGGTCTCTTAGGCTTCTTAGACGAGACAACCTCCTCATCGGAGTCATCCGCAACGACGAAATCGTCCAGTTCTATCACCAGTTAGCCAAGCAAGCTCCAACGATGTCCCTGCAGTTGTCCAACTCACCATCATCCGAAACAGCTGCATCATCCTCGGCTTCCTTGAACTCATCCTCGCTCTCGGGTTCCGTCCTCCTTCTCTTGGTGGCACGACCGCGATCCTTGCGATTGGGACGGAAGATGACTTCGTCGTCGTCTTCACCCTCGGAATCCGATTCCTTGTAGCTAACCTTCTTCTGACCCTAAGCAAACAGGTCAGTAAATATGAACAACGCGATCGAGATATCGGGAAACGCACTCGACGCGAAGGAGACATGGCAGCATTCGACTCTTCTTTGGTGATCTAAAGAGTGAAAGATTAATATCAAGCAAATAAATCGAAAAGCCTTCTCAAACTCACTTTCACCCCATTCCCACTTTCTTCCTTTTCTTCCTCCTCAGGAATCGGAAGGTCACTACTGGGCACCGGACTCAAGTCTTGAGCAAAGCTCGAAAAGCTCCGCTTGTTGTCCTTTGGTGTTGCTTTCACTGCGCTCCCACCTCGCTGCTCTGCTGCCCTTTGCGCAGGAGAAGAAGCCGGTTCGCGTACGCGGTTTGTGGAGGGCGTCGCGGGGGACGACTTTTGGAAGAAGCCCAGGATGGACTTCTGGCTACGCATGTTCTGCGTACTGGGCGTCGCGCGCTTCAATGCTGGCGACGACGCTGGCGATGAAGCCGATGCCTTGGCCATTTTATAAATTTAACAGTGTGGTTGTGTTCAAGGGTAGTGAAGAAGGGAGGTTCACTACACGGAGAACACGGACACGATAGGAGATAACGCGCGACGCGTTAAGCACTTTGGACCTGTCCACTTTTCTCCACTTTTACTGAGTACTACAGTGGTGTATGTACTGGGCTCATTGAGAATATTGTACATGTTGATTCTAATATTACAGGGGAGATTTTATTTATGCCTTGGGCTCCGTTGGCTCCGTGGACTCCGTTGGCTCGCTCTCTGTCGTCTCGCTCTCCTCGGCCGGCGCGTTCAACTCTTCCCATCCAGGAGCAGTGAGCCCTTGCGTGCGGAATTCCTCGTCGCTCACAATGTGGACAGACTTGAACTTCCATTTACCCAGCTTGAGAATGAGGAGATTGCCGTTCAACACAAACTCCTTGGTTTTCTCGGCAGCCCAAATACGGATGGGGGTGAAAGACAGCTGGTCTGTCATCGGGCCGCTGTCACCGGGACGACTGCCGACCTTTGCGCCATTGTTCACAATGACGCGGTGGCCCTCTCCCTTGGAGGAAACAAGGCCAGCGGACCAGAGGACCTTGTTGAAGGGCTGGTTGAAAACAAGAGACTCTGGGAGAGTCACTTTCATATCACCCATGTTGGCGAAATTGGTTTGGGGAGCATAGGGGTTCCCTGATTGAGGGGTTTCGAAGCCAGCGGTAATGGATCGCGCATGGCTGGCAGGGGGGACAGAGGTTTTGGAGAGAGGAGTAGGGGCTGCGGTTGAAGCCCGAGGACGGAAGAGCTGACGGTGTTGAAGAGCGACGGCATCGGCTTCCTGTTTGCCGTGCACCAGTTCGACGAATTCAGATGCAAGCGCATGCTGCGCAACGCGCTTCGAGGGATCCTTGTTCTGCTCTTCCATCAGGGTAGCGATTTCAGGCAGGGGGATGAAAGTGAACAGCTTGAGGTAACGCTCGACTACATCGTCGGGTGTGCGCACGAAGAATTGGTATAGTTCAAATGTGGATGTCAGGTCTTTGTCGAGCCAAATGGCATTTCCAGCTGATTTTCCGAACTTCTCGCCATTTGGTGCTGTGAGAAGTGGCGTGGTGAATCCAATGGGGTGGTCAATCTTATCATCTAGTGGACGGCGAAGTTGTTCGTCCGCAGTATTCCGACTGATAGACTTTACAGCTTCCATGCCGAACAGAATGTTTCCATACTGGTCGGCACCTCCAACCTGAATTTGAGTTCCCTTCTGGAACATAGTCCACCAATCCCACGCCTGGAGAAGCGGGTATGAGAACTCGGCAAAGGACATACCATCCCCTTCCAATCGTGTCTTAACACTGGGGAAAGTCAGCCCGTGAAACAGTTGCAAAAGTTCAACAACACTTACGTATCTCTCCCAAGCATAGGACCCAGGCGCATGTAAGCACCGAGATCTCGTAGCACCTCCAGGAACGGCGTTGAGTTCCACCAGGTATTATTGTTGGTCAACGCCCGCTTCCACATGGGGTGTCGCTGGTGTCCGTGTCTCCGACCGTACTGCTCAATGCTCACGCCCAACTTCTTCAATTGCATATGCATGCTGGCCATGTTCGCTTTCCGGATCGAAGAGTGAACTGCGTCGCGGCCCTTCAATCGACCGCTAGGATCACCGACTCGAGATGTAGCACCGCCAAGCTAGATTATGTTAGTCGACGCCGCTTTTGCCAACTGACATGATTCGACTCACCAAGAATGTAACCGGTAGACCCCAAACATAACCCCATGCGAGTACCATGAAGGGAAGCATATGTCCGACATGCATTGAGGGAGCAGTCGGATCAATGCCCACGTATATACCAGCCCGTTTTTCCGTAAGAATCTCGTGCAACAGATCACGTTCACTGAAGAATTGACGTTAGCAAATTTCACCAACCACACAATCCAATGGAATGGAGCAATCCCACTCACCCAACAACATCATGAATCAGCCCTCGTTCCTCCAAGTGTTGCGCAAAGTTCAACCTGTTCCCTGCCTTGATCTCCTTCGCAAAGCCAGCCCACTCCTGCTCACCATCCTTCATGCGCTGAACATATTTTTGTGTAATCCATCTCTGCTGCTGGAAGCATGTGCAGGCCTTGGACAATGTGGGCCGATTTGTGTTCGCGCGCAATGGAAGGGCCGTTGCGGTGAACCCGCGTGCTCCGGCTGGAATTCGGCCAGTCAAAAGGTTGCTGTATGGCGCTCGACTGAGCGACACCGTCTGTGGCCTCATGGAGCCGGTAATGCGAAACAAAGACAAATAGCAGGACAATTGGACTCCGTCTGGACACGCTCAAGCGGAGCTCCGAGATTCTTTTCGATAAAGGCCGGATTATCAATGTTCCGGCTCTTATCTTGCCGTGTTGATCTTCTGCCGCAATGGGCTCTACGCACATCAACACAAGTTGCAACGGCTTCGAGTCTGTTCGAGTCTCTCTCCAGTGATTCAACGGCTTCAAGATGGATTTCGACTTGACAGCTCAACGGAATGTCCTAACTCATTCCAGACTTAACCTACATAAACCTGCACCAGGGCCTCGTTGCTCCAGCCACTGTCTAGCTTCATCGCCTTCCATGCCGCGAATATATCGATCGCCAGCACGGTAGAACTGTCTCCACCCTCCTTCCAAACTGTCTTCTGAGGCACAGGTCTCCCCAAGATCATAACCATCAGGCTCTCAATGCTTCGGTACTGCAGATCCGAGATATAGACACCCACCGTTCCCAGGGCTTTCAAACTGATATTGATTCGCAAGCGACCACTCTCAACCATTGACATTCCCGAGGAAACCACAGCACATGCACCAGTCATTTTGCCCAATAGTCCCAACACAGCGACATGAGTAAGATTATCGCCCGGTGAGCTGTCTCCATGACTCCCCTTGAGCGAAAACGAAAGGGTAGGATACGCGGTAAGAATCTCCCATCCTTTCGGCTCGAGTACGATCGACACCAGAGAGTCATTGCTCAACGGCCGCAAAAGATTTGACATCTTCCCACTTGTGTGCGCACGGACAATGTATAGACCCTGTGAATCCTCGTGGATTCCAGGGAAATCCATCAAAGACACAATAGTCGATGCCTCGTCGGAGCGAATGTTGAAAAGGCCCAAAATGCCACTTCCCGTCTTTGCCCAGCCGGTATAGCTTCCAATGCGCACAACTTGCCCTTCGTTGTAATCATTATATATGTCCATGGTCCGTCCGATAATGCTGGGTCGGAGAATCACCGTGATATCTGTCACGGTCTGCGCTGTCATTTGATCCAGCAGGGAGATGTCGTGTTTTCCAGGTTCATCGGTGATGTAGATTGGTCCTCCTGATACACATCTTGCTGCGGCGTGGAATGATGCGTACGGATGACTTGTTTGGAACATGTCCCAGTCTGGCAACACATTGAGATAACGGGTGAATAGGGAGTTGTGTGCGTTGCAGAATATATGCCATGGATGCGAGGCAGGTACTTCAGGGAAGAAGTCGTCGGAGTTCCGCAGGGGGAGAGTTGGTTTGTTAGTTGGCATTTGGGAGTGGAACATTATCTGCGGTGTCATCGAGCCACATGATATTGACCGAGTGCCGAAATGCTTGAGGGAAGCAATAGACCAGGCGTCTTGGTAAGATGTCATGAAGCTTGTTCGGTCTGCAGGATCGTCCAGAAGGTCAAGGAAGAACTGGCAATCGGTCTTGACCGAGTCAATACCCGCAGAGCTTAGATAGTTGTAGAACCCGTCGTAGAAGCGCTGGATATCTTCTGGGTCAATTGCGACGATTCTCCCCTCTGGGAGATTCTGGGCAATGGGTCCATTGGCTGCAGAGTCTTTTATTCTCACTTGCTTGGTTTTGAACCTCTGTGCTAAAGCGCCGTCAGGAGAGATGCCGCCCCAATAGCCCAGCAAGGCATGCCACACAGCGATATGTTCGATTCTGGGGTTCTTCTGGCGTATCAGATCCACGGTCCGTTTCAGTCCATTGGGGAATCCTTCTGGGTGTGCTTCGAATTGTTTCAATCCTCGCTTGAACTGTGATTCTCCTTCGTGGTCGTTTGTCTGCCATCCATCGTCGATTATAAGATTCACTATGTTAATCCCATTGTCTCTCAATGAATCCAAAGCTTCCAGGAGCTTTTTCTCTGTGAGATCCTGCCCCAAGCCATTCCAGGTGCAGTAAGTCAACCCATCAAACCATTCCGACAACCACTGAGCAGCTGGATCTTTTTCCACAACCACCACATCGTCTCCTAGGGGCGATGGAGGAGCCTGCTCTTCATTCGCAGGATTAGACACAGCGAACGGTCTGACCACCTTCCGTGCCTCATACACCACAGCACACATAGCGATTTCAAAATCATCTGCTGCTGCTACAAGGACATGAAAGCTTGCGGGTGTGACGTTGTCGCTCCTCGCTTTGACAACCACTTCACCATCGTGGCCCGACTGGAATATAGTCAGGACATCATTTATTCCCGACACCGCCAAAAGGACCAGGTGCGTCCCATCTGTGCGTAGGAATGAACATAGTACCGCATCCTCGGCAAGATGGAACTGATCCCTTCCATGCCTAGGTCCCAACCAGGGACTCCAAACCCGCACCAGGGAAAGATACCTCGCTGTCGAAGACGGAGTGCCAAGAACAAGAGTTTTGTAACTCGATTTTTCGTCTGTCGCAGGGGCTACATCTCCTGTGATGGACCATAGCAGAGCCCCAGGTGCCTCGCTAGATCGCGATGTGACCTCCACTTGATCTGATAGATTGTCGATGTACCTCCCAAGGTCCTCTCTGGACTTTGAATCGGATTCCTCGGTCGATGCTCTCGCGTCAAAAGCAGAACGTGGACAATAAATTATTTCTCCGTCACTGACGGGATGTTTCTGGTTAGCCCACTGCCAGTCTGTATCAGGGCCAGTGCGAAACCGGACTGTGAATTGCGCATGGCCCCCTGCTTCGGGTAGGGTGATTTCCCCCGAGAATACATGGCGAAAGTGATGGCAGTCAGACTTGGTTCCAGTTAATAACGGCGCAGTTTCCGTATCGCATTCTTGTAATTGCAGTGCAGTCCATTCAGAATCGGTGATATTGTGCCATATCTGCGCTTCCCAGTGCTGTGCGGGGAAGGAGCTGCTGGATTCGATTGTGACGGTGAATCGCAGCTATAAAAAAGATCAGTTTATATCCTGGGCTATTCTTTTCTTCATATGCCTGAGATGGCCAGACTTGTGGAACTTACATCCTGGCTGCATGAAGCTTGGGGCTTTCGGACACAGGTCAACTGTCCCAGGGGTGGATAAGAGATGACTCGCGCAAACATCGCGATCTGATCGGAACGGACTGGCTTTGTGGATTGTTTCACGTTCGGTGCTAGGCCTCGGATGGGCAGAGTTGACGTGCTGTCGACCTTCATTGAGGGATAGGACTGGATTCTTTTTTGGCAGTCAACGCAGTGCACGTATGCCCTCGATAGGGACACGTAGTATCTCTATAAAGTATTGCTCCCTATTATTAAATGTGTATGGAGAGGTAGAAATGAAGCGAATACAGTGGGCAGTTGACGATCCAGGCGGGGAACCCCTGCCCTGCAGCTCTCACGTCTGTTCCGACCTCATCCTTCGCTTTTTGGCTGCTATTTAAGCCTTTGCGACTTGTTATACTCCACGTTGGAATTCGCGATTTTCATGAGATATTGATCAATTCGGACTATCGGTCGAAAATGGTTTCCGGAGTAGACGGAGTACTCAAGGCCCCTTCGGATCGATCGGGTCAGATCTCCATGTCTTCAATAGACCTCCAAAATCACAGTATACGCTCGACACTTGAGAATTACTACGCCGAGCCCGAGTCGCTGGATCATGCTGCGTGTCTCTGTGGCTATATCGGCCTCTGGTACTCCCTACCCGCGACCAACTGGGGACCTTCGCGATGTCGTGACCTCCCTCGCGATCTATGTCACAACACATAAACAGGATCTCCTGAAGTCGATGTGCAATGCACCTGCGAACGACCGATTTATAGCTTCAACCCCTTGCAAGAAAGCACAAAAAAGGTTCCGAAGCTGAAGGGCCTTGTGATATCATGTGATATCATGGGTGTTATTCCCAACCCACTTGAGCAGCAACGATGGAGCAACTTTGCTCCCCTCCCCGACTAAGTCTCCGAGCAAGAGCCTTAAATCCAGAGCAGTGAAGATCATTAACAGGTTTGGAGAGAGTCTTGGTAAGAAGTGGAACCGAATGCGGATCACATACGTCAGAGTCTTCATATAAACGACATCCCACCTATTCGAATTCAACTGTTGATTTCTAAAGTTCTAACGTTCAACATTGAAAGTTTGATCATATCAGAATGTCTCCCTCCACTATGAAGCAATGGGTTGTGCAGGACAAGGAACACGACCTCGACGGTCTGGTCTATAAGGATGCCACCGTCCCAAAAGTCGGTGAAAATGAAGTCCTGGTGAAGCTTCAAGCTGCCTCATTGAACTACCGTGACTTGATTATTCCCAAGGTAAGATAGAAATAACCATCCCCAACTCACGCCGCCAAAATACTGCGTACCCGGTTCGAACATCGTAACTCACATCGCATTGTTAGGGCGCATACCCCTTCGCCCTCAACTTCCCCGTCGTCCCAGGATCCGACGGTGCCGGCGAAGTCCTCGAAGTAGGATCCAAGGTCGTTGAATTCAAGAAGGGCGATCAGGTCGCAACTCTCTTCAACCAGGGCCACCAATATGGCCCCATTGACCCACATGCCGCGGCCACCGGTCTGGGCGGTGCTGTCGACGGCACTCTCCGCGAGTATGCGGTTTTCAACGAGCAGGGTCTTGTCAAAGCTCCCAGCAATCTGACTGCGCTTGAAGCGAGTACTCTCCCATGCGCGGCGCTTACCAGTTGGAATGCGCTTTATGGCTTGAAGCCCTTGAAGCCTGGTCAGGTTGTTTTGGTACAGGGAACTGGTGGAGTTAGTATTTTTGGATTGCAGGTAAGATTGGAATTTATTTCCGGAGTCTGAATTGAATGTACTGATATTATTTCCAGTTCGCCAAGGCTGCAGGCGCAACAGTGATTGCGACAACCTCCTCTGCCGAGAAAGCCGAGAAGCTGAAGAAGCTCGGCGCTGACCATGTTCTCAATTATAAGACTGATCCTAACTGGGGCGAAGCAGCTCGCAAGCTGACCCCTGGTGAGACTGGTGTTGATCACATCATTGAAGTGGGTGGTAGTGGAACCCTTCAGCAGAGCTTCAAGTGTGTCAAGCTGGAGGGTATCATCAGTGTCATTGGGTTCCTCGGAGGTGTGGACCCCAAGACTCAGCCGACTGTTTTGGAAACATTGACGCATATCTGCACTGTTCGGGGTGTGTATGTTGGCAGCAAGGCTCTCATGAAGGACATGGTTCAAGCCATTGAGGCCAACGATATTCACCCGGTTGTGGATGAAAAGGTGTTTAGCCTCGATCAGACAAAGGAAGCCTATGAGTATATGGTAAGTCGCTCCATCCAGCTTTTCGAAACTCTCTTCAAAGACTGACTTGGTATGCAGTGGGCTCAAAAGCACTTTGGCAAGTTGGCCATCAAGATCAACTAGATTTAGCTCGCTAGACTCTTGAATAAATTCAACATATTAAATATCAAATTTACCTTAAGTTAGACTTAAATAGAATAGCTTATCGCAATGGTGCAATCTGATAGGCATATCGCGACAGATCCTTTATAGATCTCCGAATAGCCGATGGCGCGAGATCGACATCCGCCTCGCAACATCGCAGCGGGGTGCGACTTGAGAACATAAATAGCTGGCAACCCCTCTTGTCCGAGAACTCTTGAATATATATATACCACTGTAGCTATAGACATTCTCACTCAAAACTACTTAAGTATGTCTCTCGGACGAACCTTCAAGCTCAACTCGGGCTATCAAATCCCCGCCGTCGGTCTCGGCACTTGGGTATGGTTTCTACAAACAATAAACAACAGGACAAGTCACAACACTAACCCGATTCCAGCTCTCCAAGCCCCATGAAGTCGAGAACGCAGTGGAAACCGCTCTCCGAAAAGGCTACCGTCACATCGATGCCGCTGCATGCTATCAAAATGAGAACGAAGTAGGAAACGGATGGAAGAAGTCCGGAGTCCCTCGTGAAGACATCTTCGTATGGTCAAACCTACTTTCAAGCAACAGAATAACTCAAAACTAATACGTTTCGAGATCACCAGCAAGCTATGGAACACACACCACCACCCAAACCATGTGGAAGAAGCAATCAACAAGACATTGAGCGATCTCCAAACCGACTACCTGGACCTATACCTGGTAATACACCCGCCCCAGATCATAAATACATTTCTCATCAATCTAGATCCACTGGCCTGTCGCATTTGCCCACACCAACGAAACACTCACCCCGACCGACCCGGTCACCAAGCGCTTCCGACTAGCCGACGTGCCGGTCTCGGAAACCTGGGCTGCCCTGGAGAAATTCGTGCAGTCTGGCAAGATCAGAAGTCTGGGAATAAGTAACTTTACTATTTCCGCGACCAAGGAGCTTCTGAAAACTGCTCGGATTCCCCCTGCTGCTAACCAGATCGAGGCACACCCTTACCTCTTGCAACCGGAGTTGTTCAAGTACTTGAAAGAGCAGGATATTCTTCCTGTGGCTTATTCTCCGCTTGGGAATAATATTTATGATTTGCCTCGGTTAGTATCTGACTTGAAAGCCTGGTCTTGGTTAATGCTTATCCTGATTTGATAGTGTGGTCAACGACCCTGTCGTCGAAGATATCGCCAAGAAGCTGAACAAGGACCCAGCGCAGGTGCTTATTTCCTGGGCTATTCAGCGTGGTTCTGCTGTGTTGCCCAAGAGTGTCACGCCCTCTCGCATTGAGAGTAATTTCCAAGGTATGTGATTCAGTTGGTCTTCGGGAGCTTTCAACTAACAAATGCAGACTTTGTCATTCCCGACGAGGAATTCGCTGCCCTCAACAAGCTCGACAAGAACACACGCTACAACTATCCATTCCGCTGGGGTGTAGATGTGTTCGAGGAACTGGGCGCTGCTGAGGCTGAACGCCGCGCTGAAGAGCATGCTGCTAGCCAGCGCTAATAATCTTGGAATTACTTAACCTTGGAATGATGTTAAATAAATACATTTTACTTTCTGTCGACTACTTAGATCCAGACCTGTAGACTACTAAATTTTTATACAATTTCTACCTTGGGAAGTGATGTCCAATTTATCTAGAGAAACCGAGTCGCGGGGTTATATATTCACAGTCAACAGGCGGAGATCTCGGCCCATCGCATCGCGTCTTCCAAACTTAGAACCTCCGCTCCTCAACTCATTGATCCAAACCCCAAACTCCACGATATCGATCTGACCATGTCGTCCGCGACAGGAAACCGAATCACAAAACCCAAAGTAAAAAAGACCCGACGCGTCTCAAAAGGTATCAACGCGCGATTCCAACAGAGACAACACAGCTAACAAAACAGCCCTCCCACTGGTCGAACGCACAAATGCCCTCTCAGCAGCAGACTTCATAAGCAAATATGCCTCAGAAGACACAAAAAAAGTGGACATCTACACATCTGCCACAATCAGCGAGGCAGATCTAGAAGTATGTCTGGATTTAGTGGAAGAGACATCCAGCGCCGCATACGCATCTAGCAGTGGGTGGTCGCGGAGCAAGAAGCGGAAGGAGATGAAATTGCCAGACATGAAGTACATGATTGTGCGGGGGTCGGGATGTGTTACTGGGTTTTTATCTTTTATGGTGACCTACGAGGATGGGAAGGAGGTTGTGTATTGTTATGAGATTCATCTTGCGGGGGAAGTGCGGGGACAGGGAATTGGGGGGAAGTTGATGGGGAGGATGGAGGAGGTTGGACGGGCAGTTGGTGTTGAGAAGGCTATGTTGACTGTTTTTAAGTCGAATGGGGTTGCGACTAGGTTTTATGAGAGACTTGGGTATGGGGTTGATGAGTATTCGCCTGGTCCGAGGAGGTTGAGGAATGGGACGGTTAAGGAGCCGGATTACTTGATTTTGTCTAAGGTGTTGAAATGACCCTGGAATATGCATTGATAAGTTACACTTGGCGTACTTCGGCGCCTTTTTGATCTGGGTTTTGTTGTTCCCATTCGTCGCGGAGGGCTGCGAAGACGGCGTCTGCTAGTAGGATTGATATGCCCAGGCTCCATACTAGGGTGATGGCGTAGAAGAAGTTGGCGTTGCCGGATCCTGCGTAGACCCAGAGGTGGTAGAAGGCCGGTCCGAGGAGACTGGAGTAGAGGATCGCTGAGACTGCGAAGAAGGTGTATCGCATCACTGTATGGAGTTAGGGACGGAGAGAAGGGAGGAAAGAGAGGGAGAGACTCACGGGGGAAGAGATGTCGGTACAATGGCAGCATGGCGAAGAACAGCGAAGCATCGGAAATGCTGGGGTAGGGCTTGAAGACAGCAAACACACCCAAAAGCGAAGTAATCACAAACAGCGGCTGTCGCTGGAAGCGGGCTGTAAAACCGCCCACATAGCTGGCCAGGTGAAGCCAGAATACCCCAAGGAAGAACTCCCGGAAGGAGTCAAACATCTCGATGAAGAAGTACCACCAGAGACCAACGTTGGGAGTCAAGTCCGGAACCAACAGGTGGAATCCGTATGTCGCTGAGATAAATTCCCAAAAGTTTCCGGTGATCAGGCAAGACAGACCGAGCAGGCCTGCAATGCTGGCGAGCAGCAGGCCGGCGTGTTGCACGACATATAAGCCGATCTTGGGTGGGTTGGGTCCTTGGGCGCGGATGTCATAGCAGAGTAAGACCAATGGGATGAATAGTAGCGTGGGATAAAGAGACAGATATGAGGAGAAACCCAGAGCCAGCATAGCATTGACGCTGTTTCCCCCAACTGCATTGGAAACGGCGAAGAGGATTCCGGACGTAGTGAACACACTCGTAGACCGCGCGAGACATGTTGCAATCGTAAAAGGGTTGAACAGGAACCTTCCCATGTCAGTATTTCGGGATCAATGGGAAGATATGAGAGTCCACATACCATGCCGCAACTGATACCCCATCCCACCGCACATGCTGTCGAACCGCTGTATGTAGTCTCGATTTGACCGATTGACCGGACTGGGAGATTTTGAGCAATGCATACGCATTCAACAGGTCCACCAAGAAGTAAAAGATAGCAGTTGGTAAGGGCGAGCTCTTGGCGTCTGGCAGTAGAGCAAACAATGGTAGTAGGAGTGGAGCCTAGGCATTGCGCTGTCAATGGGAGAACAGATGGCTTGCTAAAGATCCACGAACCTGGTGATAGACACCTCCATCATATGGCGACACATTCCTCGTATATAAGAACAGACCTTCCTGGACTGAGGTGAATTAGTTTCCTGCCTGGAGCAACTGTCGGGAGACACGTACGGCGTTTGAAGCTATTGACAGGGGTTGACACCTCCACCCTCCCTGTCAAGAGATCTGGTAAAGCCGGAAACAGACATGTGAGCAGTAGGCGCAGCACAAAGGCAGCGCCAAAAACAACAATCCCTCTGTCCTTCATGGTGTTGCGAGAGGAGGGAGTTGTTGACATGCGATTCCCAGTCCGGGCTGCTCTCCGCCTTCGCACGGACCACCCCGGTGCGGAAAGGAAAAAAAAAGTTATCGAGAAATTTTTCTTCTTCTTATCAGCCCCGATTGCATAGATTCACTTTACACCATGGCGAGAATTAAGAAGAAGGGTATGGTTGCTTGATCTTACTTGGTGAATGCTCTGCTAACATTGATCCCCAGGAACCTCTGGTTCGGCCAAGAACTACATTACCAGAACTCAGGCCGTGCGCAAACTGCAAATCTCTCTGCCAGACTTCCGTCGCCTTTGCATTTTCAAGGGTAAATGACCCTCGGATGGATGTTTCAAATGAGTCGCAAAGTTAACCAGATCCTTTTTCATCAGGTATCTACCCTCGCGAGCCCCGTAACAAGAAGAAGGCCTCCAAGACCTCAACCCCCAACACCACATTCTATTACACCAAGGATATTCAGTACTTGTTGCACGAGCCCTTGCTCAACAAGTTCCGTGACCAGAAGGCGCTTGCTAAGAAGATCGCTCGCTCCCTCGGTCGTGGAGAAGTTGGCGATGCGTCCCGGTTAGAAAAGAACAACGCCCCGAGACTCACTTTGGACCATGTCATTAAGGAGCGCTACCCAACCTTTATCGATGCTCTCCGTGACCTCGACGATGCCCTTTCTCTTTTGTTCCTCTTCGCCACCCTTCCTTCCTCCGACCATGTTCCCGCCAAGACCATTGCGCTCTGCCAGCGCCTCTGCCACGAGTTCCAGCACTACCTGATCATGACCAACTCTCTGCGCAGATCCTTCCTGTCCATTAAGGGTATCTACTACCAGGCTACCATCCAAGGACAAGATATTATGTGGCTGGTTCCCTACCGATTCGTGCAGCGTGTCAACGGCGACGTCGACTACCGTATCATGGCCACCTTTGTCGAATTTTACACAACCCTTCTGGGCTTCGTCAACTTCCGCCTGTACTCCGGAATCGGTCTGAGATACCCCCCTAAGTTTGATACCCGCAGTGACGAGAACGGTGCCGAGTTGGCTGCTTTCACCCTCGAGGGCCGCACAGTCGGTGATGTCCCCAAGGCCATCGAAGCAGGAAAGACCCAGGCCAACGGCAACTCCAACAAGGCAGTTTCCAAGGAACTCCAAGCCAAGGTGGACAAGGTGATCAAGAAGGCCGGTTTGGAAGAGAGCACAGAAGACACCGCCATGGACACCACGGAAGAGAACACAGATGCCATTGACCGCTTCGAGACCGAGGCTCCCGAAGCCGACACCCTCCCCCAGCCCTCCATGAGCGGCAACGAGGCCGGTGCCCTCTTCGCCCCCTTCGTCTTCTACATCTCCCGCGAAGCCCCCAAGGGCCCTCTGGAATTCATCCTGCGCTCATTCGGCTGCAAGCGCGTCGGTTGGGCCTCCGTGCTCGGTGGTGGTGCTTTCACCCACGACGAGACAGACCCCCGCATCACTCATCAAATCGTCGACCGTCCCCAGCTCCCTCAAGAATCTCTCCCCGCCATCCCCGATGCCGACTCTCAAGTCAAGCCTGGTTCCCGTATCCCCGGCCGCACCTACATCCAGCCCCAGTGGGTTTGGGACTGCATCAACGAAGGCAAGCTGCTTCGCGCTGACTTGTACGCTCCCGGTGCTACCCTCCCTCCCCACCTGAGTCCGTGGGTTAAGGCTTCTCGCGGCGCTTACGATCCTCGCGCCACCCTCGCCGAGCAGGAGGAGGAGGATGAGGCCGAGAACGCGGCCGATGCATCCGACAGCGATGAGGAGATGGAAGACGAGGCTGCCGTTGAGGAGAAGGCCGAGGCCGAGTCCGATGCTGAGTCTGTCGACGGAGGCATGGACGTTGCCGGCACTGACGACGACGAGTCCGAGTCCGAGGAAGAAGAAGTCGAGGACTTTGGTGGTTTCGACGAAGAAGCCGCCTCCGAGTCCGAAGACGATGACGAGGCCGCTCGTACCCAGCACCAGAAGGAGCTTGAGGCCGAAGCCGCCGGTCTGCCTTTCACTGCTGGTGCCACTGACGAGGCATCCAAGAAGAAGGCCGCCAAGAACAAGAAGATTGCTCTCAAGAAGAAGGCCGAGGAAGAAGAGCTCGACAGACAGAAGATGATGATGAGCCGGAAGAAGCGCAAGCTGCTTGAGAAGATGATGTACTCCAACAAGAAGACTGCCGATGAGTCTGCTAAGCTGCGGTCTAAGCGCCGTAAGCTGGAGAAGGGCGAGAAGGGCGAGAAGGCTGCTAAGAACTAAAGCTTGCATGTTAGATAGTGCTTTTCCGGGCGTTTTGGATATGTCTCATGTATAGGCCCTCAAAAATTTGTGATTGAAGTTTAATGCTATTTATGGGATTGTATCCCAATTACATACACTCTTTGTACTCCTCCCAGACTACTTTTTGTCAAATGCATGCAAGAATATGCGTGCAGGTCAGCGACTAGCGCTGTGCATTGTATGATATTCATCCCAATTAGGCACTACTGCCACTATTTACCTACCCCCCCCGCCTCCCCCCCCCCCCTTCGTCCTCCTCCCCCACCGCCCTTGCCCCCTTGTTCTGTCTCTTGTCCTTCG
>CAJVOY010000088.1:0-299852 GCA_911197225.1 Penicillium salamii | reverse complement strand
TTAAAATCCAACAAAAAAACGGGCGGATGCGCGCAACTCCCGCCTTGTATTTTCTTGTATTTTTCCCCCCCCCCCCCCCCCCCCCCCCCCTCCCCCCCCCCCCCCCCCCCCCCCCCCCCTTTGGCGATCACATGACCCCATTCTGGGGGATTTTTTCGTCTCATTTTGGTGGGAATCGCCGGAAACCCCCCAAATTGCTTACTTTTTCCAACGCCCAAGATCAACTCTATACATTAGATCTCGCTTCAAGACAAACTGACAGGTCTTATGGCTCTCTCGCTTAAGAGAACGCTAACTGGAATGTCCAACTGTGATCCTTAGCTGTCATTGGTGAAAATCGTCAAAAATACAGATCATACAGATCATACAAATCAAGCTGAAGCTTACTACTCTAAGTGGTCAATTCTTCAAAATACTGTACGTTTTCCATTGATCTATACCAGTCAATTGATCTTGGAATTGATCTTGGATATAAAGGAATTCTATAAAGGAATTAAGATCTGGGACTAAGAATTCAATTCATCTTTCTATTCTATATACACTCCTTCATATAAAGTCGACCACTAAAGCCATGGATTTGTCTATGATTATTCAACCAGAAGAAACTTCTCTTTCTCCGCCTCCGCTTCGTCGACATACTCTTCCTTGGATTAATCCAGACAAAACGGACAAAACGTATTCTTGGTCTTCGCCAGAACCAGAATCTGAATCTCTTCAATCGACTTGTCCTGAATAGAGCTTTCCTTCTCTGACACCGGTTCTAGAGCCGATGTTACCCATACGCGGACCCGGCAAAGGTGTTCCATATGCGATGATTCAAGATGTTATGATCTTTCGCAAATATGGATTCATCTACAATAAGATTGTCACCATGGTTGATCTAAGTAAGTACCATACTATACAGTATGGAGGATTTATGGACGTATAGAATCACTTATGGACAGTGCGCCTGCGGAACATGTTTCATCTGCCTGTGCTGATTTGGATTTTGATCGGATCATGACATTCATTCGAATCAACGCTGAAACACATCGAATGCTATTGGATCAAATCTCTCTTCTGGGAGAAGCATTGGAGATCGATGAAAAGGGCCGATTATATCATCAATGGACATATATGCTGGATATGATTGGCGCTTTTCATTGATCCCCACTGCTTCTCCTAGAAGAGAGATGGCCCCTTTTGACCAGCGAAGATTCCACCCCAGAACATCCATCCAAGTTTACTTTGTGGTTTTTGATGCACACAATCACGTATATAACCGCTGCATACGAAGTAGAGGACGATCTTAGCATGGTACTCCCAACTCAGACTGAACCCTTCCAAGGGTACGTTGTTCGTTTGCCCTTTAATGCATCTGAAGTCTATAACATCTTGATGAAGGTCTTCTTGGCATGTCTTTGTCCACGGGCTCTATGTTAGAGGGATAGCCACACCCCCAGGAATCTTGGACCAAATGTAGCTGCTGAACCTTCACAAGATCTATGAGTCCTTTTGCACAAGGCACAGCCAATTCTAAGCCATACCTCTTTAGCCCAAGGCAATTGCAAGGTCCTCCCAAGTTCACGGCTACTCCGTACTTGCATAAGATGTCCCGAGTTTGAGCGATTTTTGTTCAATGATGGCTTCAAGTCATGATCTAGCTCACTTTTGCCATGTCATCAGACTAGAAACAGCCTGGACTTTGTCATGGTACAGTAGTAGAGTTGGCTACCAACATCCGAAATCACTGTTGAGTGGCTTGCAGCCGGGGATCGGCGCACCCCCCGCCCAAGCGGCTCCTCTGCTGGGATCTTATTGCTCTGAAGATATACCCGGCTTTTCCGCTAGTCTATTTCAAGTTCATGCAAATGGTCACCGAGAAGACTAACTAAACAGGCACACTTTTGACAACGGCGGGTGAGCAGCATAAGCATGTCATAGGAGTATTGGAAGCACTATCTATCTAAAAGCACTCATAAGTATAACACTTGGTTGTTGAGCACCAGATACTTTCCAAAGATAATATGAAGCGTTCGCCTATCATCTACCGGCGACTCACCACAGGTTGGGCTTATTCCCCGGCCCCTACTAAACTAGTGCCTGGCCCCCGCCCCCGGGGGATCTACACTGCATCTCTGCAAAGAAACACAACACCAAAAAAAATACTGTCCTAGTCGCTAATCCGAGGGATAAATCCCGCCCCCGGCCGCTCGAAGTAGACACCCCCTCTATTCACACCAGAATCCTGCCCCCACGTTGTCAGGTATTGCTTATTGGCCCCACGTAAGGCTTTTCCAATTCTGCAAAAGGACGTTAGACCAAGCATACGCCTCATGGATGCATGGCTGAGCTGTTCCACTTTAGGTATGAATGAGGGTGGATCAAACCTCGCTAAACATGAAGCTCTGCATGATGGCGTTGACACCAGGCCTATTCTAGCTGTAGTGATACATAGTATAAGCGGGGTTTGTACAAGACCTCGGTATGTTCTCTTTAGACAAGGCTAGTGATTTGTATACACATTCCACTCATTACTATCTTCATTCTTCTTCTTAATATTTATCTTAAATGCTTCGTAGAACAAGAGAATCTATACGATACCACAAGTGTAGAGTGGATTTTTCTCGGGTATACTAGATCCACCAGACATTTACGCTGGCCAATTGCCTTCAAAAACCCACCAAGTTTATCCTAGCATAGACATGATCGACAAGGCAGAGTTAGCCCCCGTCAAGAATGTTGGATGCAAGCAACTCCGCTCTCAGGAAAGATCAGAGAGAAAAAACACCAGTTTCTAAAGTTGGAACTCAGATATTGTCAAGTAGAGAATCGCTGGAGAGACTTGGCCATGGGGCCATTGGGGGCGATGAGCCTCGTTTCTCAGCTATAAAAAGCAGCATTGTCCTCGATCATTGTTGAATCATTCAGAATCTACAAAGTATCTCTTCTAAAGATCAACAAGCAAACTATCACCATGCGTTTCACAAACACTATCCTCGCTATTGTTGCCAGCACCTCTTTGGTGCTCGCAGCTCCAGCTGATGCCGCCGTCCTTGCCCAGCGGGACTGCCCTAACGGCTGGTATTACTGTGGTGTATGTCTTGATTGAACTGCAGCTACGGTCACATCCTAACAATTGGAATAACAGGTGTGCAACGGCAACTCTTGCAAGATCGCCGCTAGCAACTGGTACGTTTCTAATCCTTTCATTTTTCCAAGATTGAATATCACTAACCAGGTTTCATCAACAGGGACTGCGATGATGGCACAAGCGTTAGTTTATGGAATATATCAAAACACCTTAAAGCACCTGAACTAACTTCTGATTATAGTGTGTCGGCGATGGAGGTGGCGATGGAGCAATCTGTGGAAGTGACAAGTTTGCGGGTTCCCAGATTTGCCCCGTGAAGACTTAAAAAGCCCCGAGGCTTTTACTCACGAATTTGGTTCATCGGAAGAATCAC
The DNA here is from genome assembly GCA_911197225.1 of Penicillium salamii. NCBI lineage: Eukaryota > Fungi > Ascomycota > Eurotiomycetes > Eurotiales > Aspergillaceae > Penicillium > Penicillium salamii. The sequence continues at coordinate 296,406 of CAJVOY010000088.1, read as the reverse complement.
GGATGATGATGATACGAGTTAGGAATGGGGTATATGAGACTTTCTGCTATACAGATAGGCAACCAGCATAAAGCGAAGGATCATTTCCCATGAACAGATCATTAATTGCGAGTTGTAGAAAGTGTAGTATTGCAAGCATTTCCAGCATGAGTGTCACGGGAGAAATGTAGCGATGTCTAATTGAACGTTTGATCTTCTAAAGTTGTTGCTTTTTACGATTGGACTTCAGGATGACTGGTGGACAGTTCTGAAACAGCGAATGACACCAACTAACTTCTTTGTTAAGCAGCAAGACTTGACCCAACCTATTTCCCTCGGTATATCAAAAGGACCATTGCTTGGGGCTTCGAGTCAACCTGTCATAGTGATTTGATGGTGGCTGAAGCAGCTAATAGAACGAAGACATCCATGGATATCCGAGAGAGTCTAAGCACCCCCAAGGCGAATTGGAAATCGAAAAAGATAAAGCCACGGTTAATCTTCCATATTTTGCCCAGCAGTATTGGCCCACAATTGGGGACAGTGTGATTTTTGCCTCGTCGGTGGATTGCTTTGTCCCCTCGTTATCGAGATGCGAGTTGACTTTATTTCCGAGACAGTAGGCGCATCACTGGGTTTCTCTTTTTCAGTCCCTTCTTCTCCTGTGGTTCAAGAGACGTTTGAGTCTCCTGTTCGTTAAAAGATGTTTGAACTCCTATTTCTTTTCGAGATGGCTGAGTTCCCTTTTCATTGGGATATGGTTGAACTTCACAATGTGGACATTTTTCCAAGGTTCCGAAGTAAAGGAACGCCAAACGATCAAGACAGATTGGATTCTTGCTCGTAAGTTCTGCTTTGAACTTATCATACATGGTTTCCAGGGTGTCATCTCCAATATTCTTGTTACAGCATGGGCATGCCAAAGAGCAATGGCCGCTCATGCCTTTTTTAGGTAAGGTATGGAGCCTTTTCTCACAACAGCCGCATTCGCGGGCGCAACAACGACCCCTGGCTGCACAATCCTTGACCAGTCCTTCTCGAAGATACCAGCAAGGATGTTGTCGCAGATCGTCATAAAGCTTCTTTAAAGACCCTGCTGGCAAGCGATTTTCCTTGAGATAGAGGTCATGTTCGAGCAGACTATATTTGTTGGCGGTCTCTAAGTCGTTGCACACGCTTTCCTTGAACTGTGACTGATATCGAAAGTGGTACTCTGCTAATATAACATCCACAAGCATACTGGATTGACATTGATAGGCTGTGCCGTTCACTTTGTAGGTGAACTTCCCCGAAAATGCTCCATTGGAAGTGTAATGCCAAGGACTAAACAGGTACCACGTTCCGGGTTGTTTGCGTAAATCCATGGTGACGGTATTTGTCTCTCTCGCCATCTCTCTCTCTGTGTGTGTCTCTGTGTGTGTCTCTGTGTGTGTGGTTTTAACATACAGCCGCGAAGAGGTATGAACAAGATTCTAAAACGGCGTGAGGGATCATACTCAAGTGACTCCAAATTCAAGGTTTCCACTCGCCGCCGCCCAAAAGAGATCCCGAATCGTTCGAACATCGTCACTCTGAGCAAGTCAATTACGCAACTAAAATTTTCAAGACAAACGAGGTAATATAATTTCACGGGCGAATGGCCACCGGGAATAGCCTGTTTTGTGAATCTATAGAGTGAGTAGCACCCGAATGGGGCCATGAACAGGGCGACACTACAAGAAAAGAAAACCAAAAAATATATAAAACTTTGCGACCTGCCGACTCTTCTTCACATATGCATATTTACCCAGTTTCGTATGTCCTCGAGACCTCATCAATCTTTTCTTGCTATAGCGCATGCCAAGAAATTAATACCAACGGGGAAGCATTTGAGATTTCAGAGTTGAATGATCGGTCGTGAATAGATACAATTCCCCAGAGATCAAAGAATAATTTAGGGGTTAATCTTCTAAATTTCCTGAGGGTCAAAGATCTTCCCAGGGTTCATCAACCAGAAAGGATCAACAGACAACTTGATCCCACGCATCACAGACAAACTCCCTTCCCCGACTTCCTGCTCCATGAACTCTTTCTTGCCTAGCCCAATGCCGTGCTCGCCCTGTGCATGAATTAGCCCCTCCGAATCTCAATCCAAAAGGTGCGAAGATGGTGTACTCACTGTACATGTACCCTCCATCTGAATTGCGCGATGGACCATATCGTGAACACACTTGGACACCAGATCACGCTCCGTGGCGCCATTAAACAAGATAGTCTCGTGGAAGTTTCCATCGCCAACATGGCCGAGCATACTGCCAAACAAGCCCAAACTTTCAAGATCATGCTTCGATATTTCTATTTGGTCGGTAAGCCCATTGAATCAACCAGCCAAAGGCGAACGTACCAACAAGATCTGGAAGTCGGGATAAGGGTACAGCCACATCAGTAGACCAAACCTCATGTCCAGATTCTCTCATGCAAAGCATACTCCACAAAGCTTCCTTTCGAGCAGACCAAAGCACTGCCTGCTTTGCTGGGTCTTTCTCAACTTCAAGATCACTCCCTTGATTATCGTAGACGATCTTGCGAACATCATCAATATTGTCATGGACACCTACGTTGGTACCACTAAATTTGAAGAAGAGAGTCGGCAATTCTTTCCACACTCTACCAGTCGCTCCCATCTTATTGATAACATCCATTTGAACATCATCCAAGATCTCGACAGCTCCGACAGGTATGCCCTGGCGGACAATTTGTGTAGCGGCGTTGGCGGCATCTCTCATCGTTGGAAATGTTGCCACACCAACGCCAGTCTTCTGTGGTATAGACGCTAGCTTCAACGTAGCCTCGGTGACAAACCCAAGTGTCCCTTCTGAGCCTGTGAATAAACCGTTCAGATTATAACCGGCTGAAGATTTGCTAAATTGTCGTCAAAAACAACCGGAATCGAGAATGGGACTGAAAAATGTACCGTGGTCTTTTTCGTGTCTTGATTATCCTTCCATCGGGAAGAACAATTGTCAGATTGACTATCCAGTCTTTCATGGTGCCGTACCTGACGGCATTCGTTCCACTGGTTGCAACAATCAATACCTATTTCGCTTTTTTGGTACTTCAGGGATTGGCTCCGTACCTGCAATTTGTTGCAATCATTCCACCGATTTTTGCCTGCATAACTGTAATGAGAAGCTGTTCTGTATTTATGACACTTATAAAACCACATACCGGTGGACCAGGATCAACTGGGAAGAATAGTCCACTAGATTTGATGGTCTCATTCAAATCCATCCATGACACAGAGGGCTGCACAACAATGTCCATACTAAGTCATCCAGTCAATATTCCCTCTTTATTTTGGAAAGGCAGTTAATCAATGCGAATAGGGAAATAGCGTACTCTTCTGGGTGAAATGCGACAATGTCGCTCATGTTCATAAAGTCAACATTGATTCCCCCAAATGGGGCTGAAAAGTGGCCTTCGACGCTCGATCCGCCCGAATACGGGACTGACATGGAATCAGTGCTTTTGAGTCGCGCGTGAGCTGGTTTTGTACTTACTCATAGGCACTTTGTATTTGTGGCAAACTCGTGCGATAGCAGCAACCTCCTCGGTGGATTTGGGAAACGCAACAGCCACAGGAAGACGATCGATGTTAATTGAAGACCATTCTGAATAGCCGTGCATTTTCAGGTCTTCATCATCTGTGCTGATACTATCTTCCCCGAGCTCCCGATGGATTTCTTTGATGGCCTGTTTAGTGCTCCGTTAGTGACCGACTGATGCTCAATAGAACGGCGAAGTAATTTTGTGAACTGACCATCTCCATTTCCTCAAGCGTGGCATAATGTGGTTTCCGCTGGTACGTATTCTCAGAGGGTGAGTCTCCAATGGAAAAGATCAGACAGCCTGTGATGGTGGACGCAATAGAAGCAGCGACGAGAGGCCTAAACCATCCCGATGACCTTGAGCGAGGATGGGATACATGGGATGTGTCGACTGAATAAACGCGCTTCGAGGAATTGACAAGATTCAATCGCGGTTTCCCAGGGCTATGTCTTGTTATCCCGAAGATTTGCCGGTACGATCTAACTGCGGGCGTGGACAGATTTCGCAACATTTTGTTGGCTTCTGGGATCCGAAGCTTTGATTGGAATCCGACGACAAAAACAACAAATCAACTTAATCATTTCAGGCCCCTTCACAGTAATATATATCCATCAAGATGAATATGGTCACTTTTAGATAGTGGAGTTCCATAGGCCGGGTAATTCCCGAGCGTGTTCCCGAGGACTCCAGCCGATCACCCGATTCCATGCTCTCACAGCGGTTGAATGAGGTGTCCTGCACCACGAGAAGTGGATTGTGAATTGGCTTCAAAATTGCCACAGTCGGGCCAAGTGAGCCCTCCCGGGAAGTACCCGGCAGCTTATCACGTTCGCTGACTCCCGAGGTCGGATCAAGAAATATATATACCCACCCAATGATGCTTCTCATCAACGAGACGCAAACCAAAATCAGAAGAAAGAGAATTAAGAACGGGCCATAAGGAAAATGTAAGATTGGAAATTCACGAGATAGAGGTCGTGTGCTGAGACTATCACAGGTACACAGCATCGTATGCCTTCTTTGAGGCGCTCTGGGAGTTGGGGGTTCACAATTGCTTTGTGAACCTAGGCTCTGACCACCCCAGCATCATGGAGGCGATGGCCAAGGGACTGAAAGAGCGTCCAGATCATTTCCCAAGAATCTTCACTTGTCCAAATGAAATGGTCGCGCTTTCAATGGCAGATGGATACGCACGAGTCACCCAGAAGCCTCAGTGCGTCATCATTCATGTGGACGTCGGAACCTCTGGCCTTGGTGCAGCAATTCACAATGCCTCAACAGGCCGGGCACCGGTTCTGATTTTTGCGGGTCTGTCGCCCTTCACGATGGAGGGAGAGATGAGAGGGTCTCGAACCGAATATATGTTAGTGTGGATTGAATTGGCAGTACCTTGTGTCTGAAACTGACCAATAAATCAACAGTCACTGGCTACAGGATGTTCCTGACCAGAAGCAAATTGTCTCGCAATATTGTCGCTATGTCGGAGAAATCAAGACTGGAAAAAACATTAAGCAAATGGTCGGCCGCGCTCTGCAAATTGCCACCAGTGCTCCAATGGGTCCAGCATACCTCATGGGAGCTCGTGAGGTTATGGAAGAAGACATCCAGCCATATCCAATTCAGCCCGATCATTGGAGGCCTTGTGAGGCGGCCGCCCTTCCACCATCACAGGTGGCATTGATCGCAGAGCAGCTTGCCCGAGCCGAAGAACCATTGCTGATAACCGGCTACAGCGGCCGCAATCATGAGTCAGTGGATTTATTGGTCAAGCTAGCCAATGATGTTCCTGGCTTACGTGTCTTGGACACCGGAGGGTGTGACATGTGTTTCCCAGCCGATCATCCAGCCTGGTTAGGCATGCGATATGGATCAGACCCTAGTGTTGAGACTGCCGACTTCATACTCCTCGTTGATTGTGATGTGCCCTGGATTCCTACTCAATGCAAGCCGAAAGCCACAGCAACAGTGATCCATATCGATATTGATCCACTGAAAAAAATGATGCCTCTTTTCTATGTGCCCGCCGTTCGCAGATATGCGGCGGATGCTACAACAGCTTTGAGTCAGCTGACGTCTTATATCAGCTCTTCAACTGATCTTCAAACGTCTTTGAAGACACCGGTGCAACAGGAGAAACTTCTGCTACGCCAAGCAAAACATCAGGCGCTGATTGCAACTCTTGATCAAAAGTGCGCGTCTTCTCCCGGAGTGACTTCCTTTAACGCTTCCTTCTTGTGCCAGAAGTTAAAAGAGCTTGTTCCTAGTGACACAGTATACGCTGTTGAAGCGGTCACGAACTCGGTTCTCATCGCCGATCAAATCAGAGCCACAAATCCAGGCTCATGGATCAATTGCGGAGGAGGCGGACTTGGATGGAGTGGTGGCGGTGCCCTGGGAATCAAGCTTGCAGTGGACGCTGTAGATCCTGACAAGAAACCACTGGTGGTTCAACTTGTTGGCGATGGAACCTTCCTTTTCAGCGTCCCGTCGAGTGTATACTGGATTTCCCACCGATACCAAATCCCGATCCTGACTATCGTGCTCAACAACAAAGGTGAGTTATCGATAATCCCATCCTCACCCCGATAAAGAGGTTCTGCTAATCCGATGTGTCCTATAGGATGGAATGCTCCCCGCCGGTCAATGTTGCTAGTTCACCCAGATGGACATGGGTCGAGGGCCGATAACCAAGAGCTCAATATTTCGTTCGACCCGAGCCCAGACTACTCGGGCATCGCGAGAGCTGCCAGTGATGGGAACATTCATGCTGCTAGGGTGAAGGATGTAAGTGAGTTAGTCCCGGCGCTCCAGAAGGCCATCGAGATCGTACGCGGAGGAACGTCGGCTGTTATCGATGCGCACGTTGTGTGATTGGCCATGTTCGCAAATGTATTGTGTTGAATGAATGCGATATTCGGAAGCAGTACTACGTACTCCGTACAAGTAGAAGAGATGCAAGCTGAGTGGACAGTAGACTTGAGAAGAAAACAAAGTTGTTCTGGAAGTCGCAGACAAGGGATGATGTCATGGTTCCCAATACGGTTAGCCCACGGGTAATTCCCGAGCCCAGCATTTACAAAAGCCGGGACTTTCCCGTTATACCTCACCCCGAGTTTGGGTCTGATTTTCTGAGATTTCCAACATGCCAGACTCAAATATCAACAGTGTGCGTGCACGGCCTTGAGCCTGATCTGGTTAGGCTCGGTGTTTGGTGTCCACTGACATTCCATGTCAAATCCACAGCATAGCCCGACGCAGGCTCCATCACCCAAGCGAAGACGAGTCGCGCTAGCATGTCAACATTGCCGCGAGCGCAAAGTCCGCTGTGATGGACAAAGACCAACGTGTGGTGCTTGTCTGAAGAAGGGAATCACAGGTCAAGCTTGCGAGTATCTGGTCATTGCAGACACCGCCAAATATCAAACTGAAAAGGCGTTCGTTTCTCTTTGGTTCCCCGACGCAATTGAGAGCTAACCATGAAACAATTCCCAGCTACTTGCATTCGTTACACTCCCACGTTGCAGATTTGGGGGGAGCGCAACCGTCCAGGTCCCCTCGTCAGACTGAGCCCACTAATCCAGCGCAGGACAGTCGATCGGGACAAGGCTACTCTATTGGAACCACATTTCCCATGTCACTCGCAGCTATGGGAGCAGCTGTGCCATGTACACCCGACACAACCTGCCAGGATCAGTACTACGGACAATCATCTCTCGTGTCACTGGTTCATCAATATGCACAAAGCTCACCTGGCCAGAAGTCTATACAATCCGGCAACCGTCAAGATATGGCGAGCAATGCATCACCGGAATCATCAATGACTCGCCATCATGGAGCGCTCTCTCCAAACATGGCCACCTTAATTTCGGACGACTTCTCACTCCCACCAAGGCGATTAGCGGACAGGCTACTCGACGTCTACTTCACTAACAACCATATCTTCTACCCATGGGTACACAAAGAAAGCTTTATGGTTACATATGAAAGTATCTGGACGAATAAAGCCATCAACCCAGAAACTTTACTTCCAGACGTGGGTATTGGCGGTAGGAATTGCTCATCAAGCGTGTTCCACTGTGCCTTAAACGCGATGTTCGCCATTGCTTGCGAATTCTCTGACATGGAGTCTCGCGATAAACGCAATTCCTCCATGATGTTTTACGAACGCATGAAGAGCTTGATGAACGTCGATATCCTCGATAGTGGTAGTTTGGCTCACGTCCAAGCCCTTTTGATGGTTTCGATATATCTACAGTGCACGCCGCATCCCAAGAGATGCTGGAACGTTATTGGTATGGCGCACAGGATGGCAGTAGGTCTTGGATTGCACAATCGTCGTCAATTCAAGGGTATTTCGGCTCTGGAGAAAGAGATGCGATGGCGAGCATGGTGCGCATGCGTGCAAATGGACGTGTAAGTCTCCTATCCGTTTCCTAGAACAAGATAAAGGCTAAATCTGTCCAAAGAATAGTCAGCATGACCACAGGTCGTCCACCCATGACGCACAACTATTCCCGAGTCCCATTGCCCTCGCCGATTGACGACAAATACCTCGCAGTGAGCAAAGAAGGGACAAAACAACCGGACGGAATTATATCCAGTAACGAATTTTTACATCAGAATATGAAACTTATTGGGATTCTGTGGAAGGTCCTATTGACAGTATATCACAACGTTGACGAGCCGGCAGACGAATTATCCTCACCTGCGCCCGAAACCGACTTCAAAGCCATAATGGAGATCGACCGATCATTGGAGGACTTTGAAGAGTCACTTCCGGAGGTCTTCACATGGAAATTCTCTAATGCCCCAAGACCGCATCGGACATTCCGTCGTCAGTCAAATGTTTTACATGCCAGGTAAGCAGATTTAGAACAAGCAACATGAATCCAGATGGTGACCTTTTCCAGATTTTTGCACCTGAAGCTGCTTTTATACCGCCCTACATTTAGCACGTATTGCTCCAATGGCAAATCACGGACTGGCCAGTCAAATTCCTGGACAGTTATGTACCAACAAAATGCAGCTGTGAGATGCGTTCGAGCTGCCTGCGATCTTATCTTGTCTCTTTCAAAAGCAACGATCGAAGATTCAACAGGTGCCTGGTGGTATGGAGTATTCTGTGCGTATTTCCAGACTTTGTGGGTGAAGGTTTGGACAGCTAACCGAGTCACATTTTAGATCTCATAAGTGCAGGCATCGTTCTAGTTCTTGTTGAGTCAAGTGGTACCGATTTTCCCGGCATACCCCAGGAAGAACGGGAACACGCCTGGGACGAGTGCCTTGAGACTCTGAACAGAATGGTCTCAGTACACCCATCAGCCAGAGATTATCATATCGCTTTGCATGATCTTAGGAAAAGTCACACCACGCAAGTTCGTCATGGTGAGATACTCTCAATCTTCCTCCTCATGTGGGACTTCACAGATCTAACCCATTATCTTTAGCAAACAATGGCCCAGTGCAGTCACCAGCAAGTGAAGCACCTGCAGGTGACATGGGAAATGAACAGACAAACCAACTACCCTCTAGCATGATGCAGAGTGGGCAAATGGAGTACGGCTTCCAGAGCCCATTCTTTCATAATTGGGATGCGGATCTCGGTGATATCATGCTCCCTGCCCAGTTTCTGCAGAATCTTGACGAAGAACTGCTATTGCCAAATCTTTTTTAATCCTCTGATACCCTGGTGGAACTACCCATACACCCTGAGCGGTTTCAACAGAACCGAGAGTCTCATAATGGCGCCGAGGCTCCATACATCATCATATCTTTCTTCCATCAGATATGGGCTTCATAGCCTTGTCTTCAGCTGTTTTCCAATATCCTATTCATCATTATAGACAACCCAATACCCTACCTGGCAAGTGAATTTACGAATAACATCAAATTTGAGTGGTCTTTCCTTTCTGCACCCCCATCCAACGCCAGATAGCGCGATCTCCCCAATCTCCCAACCAGAATGTCTGAGTTCAATTCATGTTAATTGACGCATGTAAACCTGGACAAATGACGAGCTGAGGGTCATCGATATTAAATCCCCCACTTCACCCAGTGCTTCCTTCCGAGTCGCGGGTAGTTCCCGATAGACTCGGGCCAGATGCCGACTCCCCGCATTTGACTATTGAGCTAAACTATGCTTTCTTGGATTATGCGGGGAAGGGCATATATCTCTGGGGCTTTTTAGGCGGGTCCTGGGTGAGATTGGTGGCAACGATCAACATCAACCATGGCAATCGTTGCCTTCATGTCTCAACGGCAGTGAATGTCGGCAACAAAGACCGCCTCAACGCCTTCCATCATTGAGGGGTAAGCTGTATCCTGCATTGTGGCTTCCCTGCTCCGATCCATACGAATCCAGCATAATTAAATCAAGTCCCGACATATGTTCACACCAAAAGACCACATGAAACAAAGCGCCGTGCCTACTTCGAACTCAACACCGTGATGGAATCAACTGCGATGAAATCAACGAGCAAGGCCGAGTTAGAGCATTTCCATTTGGATAATGTCGAGACGGAGGCTCTGCGGGTGGATTACACCACCGCAGAGGAGCGCAAGGTAATTTGGAAGTGCGACCTACATGTCGTACCGATCCTGATGCTTCTTTATTTACTCGCCTTCCTGGATCGTATCAACATCGGAAACGCACGTTTACAAGGCCTCGAAGATGATTTGCAGATGGAGGGTCCGTAGTATAATTACGCCCTGTTTATCTTCTTCATTCCATACATTCTGTGTGAAGTTCCTTGCAATTTGCTCATGAAGAGGTTAGCCCCGTCTACTTGGATTAGTGGGATCATGGCGGCATGGGGTAGGTGTATTATCTTCACGTCTTCACGAAAAGTACACTTTGGGTTAATCATTTTGCAAACTCAGGTTGTGTGACTATTGGACAGGGATTCGTCCAGAGTTGGTCTGCCTTAATGGCATGTCGCTTCTTGCTAGGTGTCTTCGAAGCAGGATTTTTACCTGGCAAGTGAAGCTCGAACTAACTGCCCAGGCCTACCACTGACAGTTACCAAGGCTGCGTTTACCTGATCTCAACGTACTACAAGCGTTTCGAGCTCCAATGGCGACTGAACCTTTTTTTCAGTGCAAGTATTATTTCTGGGGCCATTAGCGGGGTAAGACCTCCACATCCCTTCAAAATGATCTGATACTAATGTGAAGCGTTAGTTACTGGCTTATGGACTCTCATATATGGAGGGCGTCTGTGGATACTCTTCATGGCGATGGATCTTTATACTCGAAGGAATCGCGACCGTGGTGATAGGGCTCATTGCCAAGTTGTTGATTGTCGATTGGCCCGAGGAGGCAACTTTCCTGAATGAAAGAGAGCGCACAATTCTTCTTGCACGCCTCAGATCTGAGAATGATATGTTTCCGATGAACAGATTGGACCGGGCTGCCGTGTGGAGGATTTTAAGTGATACGAAAATTTATCTTGGGTATGTGATCTTATCTACCTGAAGGTGACTTTTCTGACGAATGGATGCAGAATAGTCATGTACCTTGGTGCATTGAATACAGGATACGCAGCTTCATTCTTCATACCCTCAATTCTCCGCGGCATGAGCTGGACTTCCTTGATGTCACAAGTGATGAGCATCCCCATTTATATTGTGGCAGCCATCATGACGATATGCACCGCTTACCTGAGCGACAAGATGAAACACAGATTCGGTTTCGTCCTGACAGGTTGCTGTATCGCAACCATTGGCTACATCATTTTACTCGCACAGCAATCACTCTCAGCGGGCGCAAAGTACTTCGCGCTCTTTGCCGTCACGGGAGGTGGTTACATTTCCCAGCCTATTCTTATAGGATGGCTGAGCAATAATATCAGTGGACATTACAAGCAAGCTGTTGCCACTGCTATGCAAATCGGATTTGGAAACTGTGGTGGGTTTGTCGCCAGCAATATATTCCTGTCATCCGAGGCGCCGCTGTATGTGACAGGATATGCAACGAGCTTGGGATTGATTTGGCTGTGTTTGATAGCATCTTGCGGGTTGCTTCTGTTTCTTTGGAGGGAAAACAGACGCAGGGAACGGGGTGGAGGTGCGAGACTGGTCTTTGGATCTCAGGACTCGGACAATCTTGGAGATGATCATCCTGATTTTCGTTTTACATACTGAGATGTATCGACCAAATTGGTTGGCCATGATCGAACAAGGGGTCAGATTGGAGTTCTCACGAACTTCAGGGTTCCAATCAGGACTTGGCAAAGCAAACTCGTATCGGTGAACCAAGGAAGCGATGAAGACGGTTTGTTCCAGGTAGCTGATGTTTCGGCCAATACAACCTCGTGCTCCAGTACTGAAGGGAATGAAGTATGGTTGAAGGGATTTGCCCTCCTCTCCCAGCCATCTCTCCGGGTTGTAGGTGGCGTTATCCTTGAAGACTGACTCCTGGTGATGCATCACGTACGATGAAATGCTAACCGATGTGTCTCCAGCAACATAGTTGTCCAGAATTGAAGTGCCCTCCATAGGCGTGCGGCGAGGCAATCCGAAAACAATAGGCGGCATCATTCGAAGGCTTTCATCTATGCAGGCTCGGAGATATGGTAGATGCTTCACCTTTCCATACGGTGCAACGACCTCATCTTCTTCCAAGACGTCATCAATTTCCTTGCGCAGTTTCTCCATGCATTTCGGGTTCTTCAACAAGAAGAAGAGAGCGTTTCGGAGTGCGATCGCTGTCGTATCATGTCCAGCGTTCATCATGATGCTGATCTCCGCAACGATTTCGCCCCATTCCAGGTTGTTTGGCGTGCCATTCTTGTCTGCCATGATTGCTGTGAAGAAGTCGTCCAACTTCTCGCCGTTCTCATATCGCTTCAGCCGTGTAGTCGCTCGGTTATAGACGATACCACCCCAATCCTCGTCCAATTTCCACCAGCGGCGATAGCTCGATGAGACCAATTTACTGATCCGACGGATAGTGGGGAACCAGTCGTAAGCCCAGACCAACCGGAAGGACGCTGTCTGTGTAGCGGTGTGGCAGTCACGGAAAGAAACATCCTTGATGGTGCCATCCTTGCATTCGGACTTGATTGAGTCAGATCCTTCATCAAGGAATCCAAGATCCTCACTCAGACCGATATTGGCGATGGCAGCAGCAGTCCACAACACAGTCCAGTTCCGGTAGTCTATTTTCAGGTCCTCTTTCTTTGGATTCTGGTTGGGGGGCAGTGGATCGGTGCAGTGCTTGTCAAAAGCCTTGATGATTTTCCCAGTGACATCGGCCACCTTGAACTCCCACTCCTCAAGATTCTTCACCGCGTAAGCGCTTGATAGCACTTTTCTCTTTCGGGCGTGGTCCTTCTTGTCAACGACATCTGCAAGGTGGTGGTGACTACCCGCAGTCTCGGAGTAGAAGCGATCCTTGGTGCAGTTGGAGCTGTGGCCGTAGATGTCCTTGATGGCGTTGGGGTGTGAGAAAGAGAGAGAGTTCGGACCGATTCGCAACACAGGGTTGTTCTTGTGGGCTTCGAGGAGGTTACGTGAGCGGAAGCCCATATGTGACTCATAGATCAGAGGTAGATCGGAGATTCCAGAGAGACGATAGAAATTGGGGTATTTCCTCAGTCCCTTGGGGTCGTAGAAGTAGTAGATGACCGGGTATACAAAGAAGTACCCGACCACAGCCAGCGTTAACGCGAGTGCGTACATGGTGTGCTGACGATTGAAATGAAAAGAAAGATATATTCTCACCAAAAGCCAAGTGGCGTCGAGTCTGATATAGATCTCGAGATGCCAGTAGTGGTCAACTTTACGTTGGACACATAGTTCGGCGAGGGTTGACTGATTCAGTTAGTTTCGCCAGTGGATGGCTGGAAAGGGAAATGATCGCCTTGTTCCAGCAAGGTGTTGCCAACAGATCTTCCACCCGCGTCGATCTTGGTCGCGCGGGGTTTATAACTGCATTCAGATAAGGCGGGACCAATATCCCTTCACGTTGTCATCGTGCAGTCGGGGTATGATCGCGGGGTACGGAGTAGAATTGGCGGGGTAAAATGTAAGCATTCAGACTGGCCCGGGGGCGCCTGGGCACAACTTGAGCCAATGGCTCTTTCTGTTGAGGGGGTGACCGATCTCGAACGTTGTTTAAACATGATTGAACGAAAGTCAGTATACTACAAGTAGAACCACCTATGCAAAGACCGAGAAAAAGAAGTCGGAATTTGAGACCCGAGGCAAATTTACCCGCGCAGAGATCCCTAGATTACATTTGCGGAAATCCACATCAAATGTGCGCTGTTATGCTGTTTACCCCATGATCGTATCAGGCTGCAGATCGCATTTCTTTTGTCGCCGCATCGAGCCAATGAGATAGACCCGGATTGGACTGCAGCTGTGACGTTTCAAGTGATATACGAAGGGTCTGCGGGGGGAACGTGGGATTAAAGTTGGTGTTGTGCGGGGAATATTTCCCAATTGAAACAGGGCAATTCTCCCCGACGCCGTTCGAGACTCGGACGCCGAGACATCGATGGATCTCGCGTGGGGTTGACAGAGAACTGAAGGAGATTTTTCTCAATTGCATCATGTCTGAAGTGGGTTGCGAGGGGAAATTTCCTGCAAAACTGGCGACTTGGGGACAATCGCTCAAAGTAGAGATTTGGCCCCGGCCTTACCCCAAATAAATATTCAACATGCCCCTCAAAAAAAAAAAAGAAGAAGTTTCGCGTGTCAACTTCGAAGATATATCGACTAGAAGTTATAATGGCATCCGTGTTGCGTTTCCGAACGGTCTGGGGTATCAGCCCTGGTACCAACTACGAGAATTGGGCGAAATGGTTCCCGACTCTCAAGAAGCAAGGATATGGTACATGGAACCTCCTGAAGTCCCCAGCAATACCCACGCTCAATTTTGCTGACTCTGATGTGCTTTATAGCGGGTGTCGAGGTGGACTTTACTGATTTGGAAGATCTTCCGACCATTCGTCGGATTGCTGACGACGCTGGGTTGGAAATAAGTGTCCTGTCAATTTTCCCTCGTTCGACCTTAGAGAGATTGGACTGAAACTGACTTGATCTCAGGATACACGCGCAGTGGCCTAGTTACGCTGGACCTAAGCCCCCAGGTCCTGCTCCCAAAGATCTCCTCCAAGATTACCGATCTAAACTCCAGATTGCCCAAAGTCTGAAACCATACAAAATCAATGCGCATTCTGGAAAGTGAGTCAGGAAACTACATTCGACATTGAAATGTGCAAATCACTAACAACAAAAGTGAGCGATGGACGGTGGATGAGGCGGTCGAATTCTACAGTGGCACTCTCAACGTCGATGCCGAGTTAGGGCTCACAGGCAAGGTGTGCCATGAGACTCACCGAAACACGGCCTTTTTCAGTCCCCAGTCTACAGCACCGATCCTGCAAAAGGTACCAAAGCTGCGTGTCACCGCTGATTTCTCCCACTTCGTGGTGGTATGCGAACGTCTCCTGGATGTTTACGAGGAAGATATATCCGCGATCCGCACAATCATTCCGCATGTGGGACATATTCACGCGCGAATGGGTACAACACAGGCGTCACAATGCCCAGACCCGACACACGAAGTTTACAAAGAGGAGAGAAAATATTTTGAAACTGTCTGGAAACAAATTATCGATGCCACTGCTACTTCCTCGGAGCCGATTACATTCGTGCCTGAGTACGGGTAAGTCCGATGGTTCTCATCCATATCCCTTGAACCTGTGCATTTTTCCCATAGTAGGGATAACTGACAGAGCCATGATGTTCTCCTAGACCCTTCCCGTACCACCCTTTCAATGCTCAAACGACGTTCTCCGATGTCGCCGATAGCGAAGGTGCTCGTCTTCACCCGATCTTCGAAAGCCACGCCCACTCAGCTGTTGCATCGAGGCAATAAAATGGGTGTATTTCGCAGTCAGAAGCAACTTTAGAAGAGGTAGATAAAAGCCTCATTGCCTTGTTTAGACTCGATTAAATTAGACGACTGAACCAAAATTAAACGTCACTTCTCAACATATGGACCAAAGGGATCAAAATAAACGATCAGAGATCGCTGTCGCTAAAGCTGCAGTTTGTTGCAAAAGAAAAACAGGAATTGATGGGGGGCCTGATAGGCGCAGCACACTATCTTACTAATGTGGTCTGGATGCCACTTTTCGGGAGTCTTCGGACAAAGGTCACATGATCCAGAACCTCATATATCAAAATGACATTGGTATTCTATGAAGAGTTGGTCATTGTGACCGCATGTCCAACTAGCACAGATCTTCGATGCATGACCGGTCTCTCAACATGCGGGACAATCCGGAACTTTTTTTGGCCCTTTTTCATTGCACCAAACTCCGTATGGAAAATATGAAGTATAAAGACTTGGTTATACTTGGCGCCGCAAGTAAACGCTTTGGATGGACGACATCTAGTTCTGTGGTTGGGAGGAACCTGAAACTTGATTTGATACGCCGTTCTCGTTAATTGGCAATACAGATTCCGGTTGCTCCATTGAAATACAGGGGGCTCTGTTTTCTCGGCGAATCGCGTAAATTTTATTAAGTATGTCCCGCCTCGTGGGTGGTGTGTCGCTCAAGCCTTGCACCATTTCGACGACCTGTCGTGGTGAAATATCACCCGAAGACCTAATTTGCTCAATCTGTTGTTCATTCAATGTACGTGCTTGGTGATGAATAGATGCAGGTTCAGCTGGGTGATTGTGCGTTCCATCCCGTACTTGAAATGTCCAAGGAGCCGCCCCCTTGTAGGACTTGGCATATATTCTGAATGGGCAATTGGTTCGAAGTGAACTTTTTTTGCGGGATTTTGGGTCATGTTGGGGTTTCTTTGGCCGCCGCTTGGGCTCACCACAGCGTCTGCATCGAATTGTGACATTTTTATCACCATTGCTAGAGTTGATGATAGTAATGGAATGCAGCGGGATGGACTGCAGTAGGATGGACTGCAGCGGGATGGTTTGCAGGCACCACCTGACCGCAGGTGGGACAGGTGGGACAGGTGGGACAAACCATGTGGGATTGAAAAGTTGGTAGATCCGTGAGGTCAAAATGGTGGATATAGTAAGGGTTAGTAGGACAATGACATTTTGATAGATGAGGTCTGGATCATGTGACCATTTTCCGAGGATACCCGAAGAATTGCTTACAAAGTGGATTGTTTCGGAAAAGTGCACTCCGCGTATTCGGATCTTTCGTCCTCCGTACAATCTATGTATATTGACATTTCGGTCACACTCAGGGAAGTACTTCCTAACTACAAATTTATACACGCGTTGTCATTACCTGGTCCCCAAGATGCACGCCTACGCCCCCTCGACATTTCGTGCTCTCTTGGAACTCCTCATCGATTTGCCGTACCCCCTTTCAAATACTTCACGAATTTCTTCGAGCTGCAAACCAGACACCTCGGGATAGAAGAAATATATCCATATCCACCCAAGGCCACAGATCCCAGCATAGAAGCCGAATGTCCCGGAAGGCGTCATCGACTTCATCATAGACAGGAAGGTACTGGACACAATGACATTGCTGACCCAGGTAGAGCAGGTCATCCACATGGTACCCATTGATCGCACTTCAAGAGGGAAAAAGTCCGCACTCATCCAAGCCGTGTTACCCACCGACACACCGTAGAAGATGACGAACCAGAGTAAGAACACGAGCACGACAATGGCCTCGCGCGGTGTTCCACTGCCGCGTACTTCGAGTGTTTCCGTGTCCACAGGGAGGAAAGCGAACGCTACTGTAACCGCAATCAGACCAGCGCACATACCCCATGAGGTGTATAGCAGGAGTCGTCGACGGCCGAGACGATCGACCAGCAGTACATTCACAAATGCCATGACAAGATTTGGAGCTGCAACAATGAGACCAACCGCCACAGGGTTGCTGAACCCAACCATTGAGAAAAGCGTTGAGGAATAGTACATCAATGTGTTGAATCCGGACATCTGTGAAAAGACCATAAGTCCACAGGCACTAAACAGTGCTCGCATGTTGGCCGGGACGCGATGCAACTGGACGATCTTATCCCATTTGCTTTCGCCTTCGTTCATGTGACGCGCCTCATCGCATGCATCTTGGATCGTACCCAAAATGAGTTCGATCTGTCGCTCTGTGCCGTGTCCGTAAATCTTTCGAAGAACCTGCTTGGCTTCATCTATCCGTCCATTGTAAACCAGCTGCCGTGGGGATTGTGGACACCAAGGTAGCAAGATCGCAAGAATGATCGATGGAACGCCTCCCAGACCAACCATGTACCTCCAGCCATGGTCGACAGAGGCAAAAGCTGCACCCAGCGCGTAAGACAGAACTTGGCCACCCGTGATACAAATATTGTTCAGACCAATCAACCGGCCTCGTGCCTGTGCTGGAGCCAGTTCGGCCACATAAAGGGGAACTATCATCGCGGCGGAACCGACGCCCAGACCGACAACAAAGCGACCTACCGCCATCTGAGGGATGGTGTAAGCAGAGCCTTGGAGTGCGGCTCCGATTGTAAATAAGGCGCATCCGACATATATGGGATTTTTCCGTCCAAACTGTCATCCGCTTAATCAGCGTTCAACTATTTCGCCCGGGGCCGGAGTTCCATACCTTGTCAGCTGTGAGGCCTGCACAGATTGCACCGAAGAAAGCACCAGCAGAGCAAAGAGAGGTTATCATTTCCTTCTCATTGTGTGTTGGAGGTCGTCCTTCAAGATCGTTCCCAATGTATACCAATACGGCGGAGATGATACCTGTGTCATATCTATACCAGGATCAGTGTCTGTCATATGGGTCCGGATGAGACAACGTACCCGAACAATAACCCTGCTATGGATGCCGTGCAAGCCACCATCCATACAAACCATCCCAATGGGATGGAATTGATATCTTCTAGCTCTCTAGAAAAATCCTTTCCCGGATGAGAGACCGATTCGACATGATCCGCCGAGGGACTCAGCGGCTTAGCCTTCTCCATGATGGTTTGAATAATTGAATCGAAGAAGATAAGCAGACAACCATAAACCGAGTTTGGTTGAAGTAGAGCTCGATTTCTGAGTCCTAGGAGACGGAAATATATAGCATCCATGCATTGCGCTCTGCAGTGGAAGCTCAGACCAACCCATAGCCTCGCCGTAAGCCTGCATAGTATACAAGTTTGACATCAGCCAGTGGAGAGCATCAAATGCGGGGAAGATGCAGGCAAAACCCCATCCCCAGATTCTCTGTCTGTATAGATTTGAGAGGCATTTCCCAGTTAACTGGTTTGGTGCAGCTGCGGCGACCACTGCCGTAGGGGAACCCCTATGATCTGATAGGCAGAGACCTCGGGGACGATTACCCGTTTGATTTGTCCCCGCTTCGAGTAGGTCGACAAAAGATCAGCACCGTACTTTTAAGTGGCTATCGATTGGAGAGAATGATCGCAAAATGATTGCGCTGATATTTGAAACATGACATCAAATAGCGCACCCGCTGTCCTGCAGTGGAGAGAATTTGACGAGGGAAGTAACCGGACGAGCTTGAGTAGCCAGGCAGGATATGCGATAAGATGGCGTATGCCAAGATTGTGCGCCGTATTGGTATGCACCAACAAGAAGATAGGGTCTTTTGGTCAGAAACAATATCATTGCTTCAGGATCCTGTTGTGCACCTAAATTCGATGCTACCAATCTACAAATATGTCAGTTATCTTGAAACAAGGTCACCAAGAGGACGGGCTAAGCGTGAGCGTTGTAGGCCGTCATCTCTCTCCTATTCTTCTCTTAGTGACACCAGGTTGACAATCGAACACTTCAAAATATCAATCGAAATGGCGGGGAGTATTACCCAGTCGGGTAATTTTCAGGAGTGGCTGTAGAGCGGACTCTGGCCGATCGCCCTGAGGGCGCCGCGCCCGGGTATTCAAGGGCAAGCCCCCAACCCTGGATTAACCCTGAATAAACTTCATGATCTGATTGTTAGCACACCAAGACTTCATGTTGAGTCGTGCTTTGTGTCTTTCATCCCAGAATCGTAACGCGAGGCATTGATCGTTTGAGCAGCTCAGAATTGGGCCTATCACAGTAAGATCAGCCTCATCTCTGTTACAGAGGTTGACTGGTAGCATAGTCAACCCTCTGGTCATCATGAAGCATATCTTCATCTATCCTAGCATTGGATCTCGCCAGCATAGGGGATAGGGGTTATCCCAGCTAAACCATGTCGGATGAGAACTTCCCCGGGAGCCGGGGCCGGGGCCCCGCGATCGGTGACTCAGCCTCGGCTCACATCCGAGCAATATGACATAAATTCTCCCCTTGGTGGGATACGTTCAGATATGCCAAGTTTTCACAATTGTTGGAAGATTGAACATTAAAACACAGTCACCACTCAAACAATGGCGCCAAACACAAACCAAGTAGGATGGATCGGTATGTTGGAACGGATGTTCGCTTTATGCCCATGGTAGCCAATGGTTGCTAAGCAATGCTAGGTCTCGGAAGTATGGGCCTGGCTATGGCTAGCAATGTCCAAAGATACCTCCAGCGAGTAGGGAAGCCGGCGTTGAAAATCTGGAACCGGACGGCATCCCGCGGTACACCCCTCATTGCCCTCGGAGCTGTAGCATGCGATTCAATTGCAAGCTTGGTTGCTGGGTGTGATCTCATATTCATATCTGTGAGTGAGATCGAACTAGTGCTGCATCCAAGCTGGAACAGCACTGGCTCTTCGGTCTTCAGGCCTAGACTTCGAATGTAGTTGCTAATAGGGAACCAAGACCAGTGACGATGCAGCTTTGGTTTCCATTGTCGATCAGATCTTGGATGGCTCAAACCTCGACAACAAAATTGTTGTTGACACGACTACTGTCCATCCCAATATAACGAGAGAAACCAACGACAGGTTCAAAGATCGAGGCGCGTCATTCATTGCCGGTAAGTCAACAGAAACCGTATCATCCATCTATGCTCATGAAAAATATCAGCGCCGGTATTTGGAGCCACGCCGGCCGCCGAAGGTGGATCGGTTTTGATGGCAATGGGTGGTCCGCGTGATGCCGTTGCAACAGTCGCGCCATTCGGAAAGGGCGTCATCGCGCGTGATGTGATGGTTGTATCGGATCAACCAGAGAAAGCCAGTATGCTGAAGACTCTGGGGTAAGGCTATGCTGTGATTGCTTTCAAGTAGGGATCTGTGCTGAAATCAGTCAGGAACTTCATCGTTGCTGGCACAATGGAGATCATAGGAGAAGCACAAGTGCTCGCGGAAAAGAGCGACCTTGGAACTGACACTCTTGAGAGACTGCTTGAGTTGAACTTTCCAGGCGTTGCGCATTCCTCTTCCACCCGGATGACCCAAGGCGTATATCTCCCTGAACGAGGTAAGACCACGAGCCCTTGTGCCTGGTGAAGATGCTTATGTCGCGAACTAGGCCAGTCCCCTTGGTCCAGCTTGGAGCTCGGCATCAAAGACGTGTCGCATGGGATTAGCTCTGCCGAGAATGCTGGAACGAGACTAAAGGTTGCGGAGGTGGCCTTGGAAAACATGTTGCGAGCCAAAGCCTTTTCGGAGGCGCACGGTGATCAGCCCTTGGACTCATCCTCTGGGTATGGTATCATCCGTCAGGATGCTGGGCTTGACTTCGAAACTCCATTCGTGAAAGAAAGAGATGCATAAAAGGATTGTGGCAAAGTAAAATAAATCCAAACTCGTCGAGGCTCTGAAGGGATAGAAAGGAATCTCTTGAACCCGGAGTGACTGGGTAAGTTTGTATAGATAAAATGTTTGTGAATTGCGAACACTAGGTGTTTGGGCGTGATTATGAACCGAGGATCCTGCCAAACGACAAAAAACAATATCAAGAGCCTTGTACATTGAAAAGATATGAATCGGCTTTTACCTAGTTCTGAACTTATGAATCTCAAAATATACATCAGCCAGTTCAAATTCGCCACCCGGGCATCCGAACTCCCATTCAAAAAACCGAGAGCTCAAGAGCCACTGAACAAAAATGTTACCCCACCTATCATACTAGCCACGAAGAGCACAGTCATTATTCCAGCCCCCGCTCTATCCGCCGTTGTAATAGGGTGCAATTGTGCAGGCCCCGAGCCACTGTCAGTAGCAGCATGCGGGTCGCTGGTGCCGTTTCCCCCTGTTGCGGTTGAGACCGGTACTGAAGAAGAGTCGAGAAATTTCACCATGATAGCACTCATCATCTGACTACCACTCATTGCGTTCTCCATTGAATTCTGTCCATCGTATTTGCCGTACCACCAGCGATTACCACAGAGGTTTTGGTTATCTCCGGTGCATGCCTTTGCAGCACCCTCAGCAGAGACTTGGAGTTTTGGTAGAATCTTTTCCTTGAGAGATGGGATGATCAATGCAATATCTGCCAGCCATGATATTGTGAGACCTTTGAAAATTGGCCGATTCGCGTCTTCGTCGCACTGGCCCGTAGGTTCGCACCGGTCTGAGATCACACCTCCGTATTGGGGTAGGAAGAATGTAGCAAATAATGAATCCATCAGGCCATTTGTGATGTCAAGCCACTTACTATCGTTTGTCTAGTAGAGAGTGTTATTGCAATGTCAAAACAGGATTTATGGATGTACAGTTTCGGATTATCGAAAAGCTGGGAGATGGCAAAATAGTACTTACATAGGCATACATATAAGCAGCGCCAGAGAGATAGACACCATAGTTGTAGGTCCACCTGGTATGGTCAGGCAAGGTGCAGCCATCGGGACCTCCAGTGCCTTCCCTTACACTATCCGCCACCCCCCAGGTCTTATTGTTAACCAAATTCACATTGGTAGACCAATCCCACACGTTTTCGGCCCACTCGGCGAACTCGGCGCCGTCTGCTTGTTTGAACCAAGCGAGACGCGCTGCAAGCATGAAAAAGCCACCATTTGACACTGCGTTCTTCATGGTATAACCACTTTGCCACACATCTTTCTGCCAACGAAGGCCACCCCCGCAGATACTTGTCTCCCACCCCCCTCCTTGTGGACTTTTTTGATTATAAAAGACGCGCTCGGCAAGGGTGAGCCAGGTGTCTCCACTCGGTCGATTCGGGAAGTTGTATTCTGCTGCAGTAATTGCCGCGAGGCCCCAGAACATTTGATCATCGTTTCCCTATGGAATGGTCAGAGCGGAGACGACGGACTCTGACAGGGGCGCTTACGGTGCCTATCGCCCAGGAAGGCAGATAGTTTCCGTTCGAACCTCCCTGATGCTGCAACGCGATGCTCATTTCTTCATTATATGTCGTGTCATTAGTAGCATGCCAATAATTGAGACATGCCAGAAACAAAGCAGCGCCTTCCCACCAGGATCTCGAGAGGAACCCCGGGTTGTCTGTAGAAAATTCCTTGTACCATTTCATCATGTTGGAGGCGGCGGTGCTCCCGGCATTTTTGATCGACTCTACGCACAAATGAAACACATGTAGTCAGCGACTCGGTGACTTCGACGATGAGATATGAATTGTGGATATCCAAATCCTTACCCTGACTGTCAACATTTAACTCAAGCGCGTAAACATGACTCGTAAACGGTAGAATGTGCAGGGCAACTATGGCGATGTGCCCGGCACCGCGAAACATCATTTCGCTCACCTGGGCAGTATGATTGCAGTTGTCGTGAATAACTCAGGGACCAAAATTTCCTGCTGGTGCTGTGTTAAAGCCAAGAATTTCGTTGGAGCCTAGACAAAGAGACGGTCTAGTCTGGGGGCCAGCAAGCCGGCAGGACATCTAGCCGATCTCATTGGAGTACTCCGTACATTAGCCCAGGTAAGCAAACAAAACGAAAAGGGGAAGCTAACCCCACTTCAGAATTGTTTTCAAATTGATTGACTCGGAGGGCGAAAAAGGAATTATCTTACATGTTCTACGGGGTATGTTTACAATACCCAAACCACACACTTGCTTGAGTGGCGGGGTGAGGCTCTTCCCTGAATGAAATCCCAATACGGTAAGTTACGCAAACTGACCACTCACGGGCAGTTACAAAACCTGGGCTTTGCTTGGTTGGTACTAAAGATGAGCTTAGTTTAGATTTAAGCTAAGGGGTAAGCCTTGGCCGGTTTTCGAATCTTACAAACAGTAAAAACCAAAAATAGATTACTCCTAAGGAATTCACAGTCTGTTTTCTAGCTGGCTTTACGGACTCCTTCGGCTGGATTTAAATCAGGAGGTAGGCCTTAGTCCATTGTAAAATCATCCATGCAGTATTCCGTAAATTCAGAATCGGATCATTCATGAATCCTTTGGCTAATCACAGTCAATTACCCCGTACTTAGCTAGTACTGAAACCAAGCTCAATCAAAACTTTACCTGTGGAACAAAACTTACGCCGTGACATAGTCTAACTTGGTGTTCTAGGGTTAGATGATAAACAAAGACATTTCTCAGTTCCTATTTGAGTATCACTTGAACAATATACAGACTTCACTTCGGGAAGAGCCCCGCGAATTATACATGCCAGGATGTTGCCTACAATGTGGCAGCGAACATGCGGTCCACTTTCAATCAATTATAACTTTACTGCGCAATTTGACCTATAATCACGACGGACTAACTTTGTTTAAACCACGAACTTTCCAAAGACAGGGGGTTGGGGACGTGAGTTCCCATCCATACCTCTTGCATTTTGAATCGGAAGGCCTAGCTATAACAACCTTGAAAATATACTTAAGTATTTATGCTCAATACCGTGGTCAACCACCGGCAAATTCCTATTCGTCATCAGCACGACCATCCCAAGGAACATGTCGACAACAGCACCAAAATTATACTTACCTAGACTCCCTTGGGGGCGCAGTTACCACGATTCGTGTGGGTAAAGCAATTCCCGGAGCAACAGTCCTTATCAACACGGCACAAGCCATACACTGGTGTATAATCAGCTTCGATGCCCCCATCTCTCTTCACAAAGTTGCTACTTAAGTAGGGACTTCAGGATACATACAAGCAGTGCAGCGTCTCTCGAGGAGATTGTCAGGCTGAGCGATAGCAGCAGCGCTGCCTAGAGCGGCTAGTGCGCTGACGAGGAAGACAACAGAGAGCTTCATTTTATGTTTGGTTGCAGATGGCTTGAGATGGACTTGATGAGGAGGAGAGAAATGAATTGAGGAAGGGGGAACTGGTCATTTATACCATTGACTTGGCCCTCGCATCTCACCACCATGGCTTACATAGAATACCTCTAGGACTGTTGCATTATTCTAATTGATCCCTGATGGGGACCTGGACTCTGGAGGTAGTTGGTATTGATTGATTGGTCCAAAAGAAGGAGGTGACCGCTGGATTGAACAGGGAGCTGGTAGGTGATGCAGATAGAAAGGTTCTGGTGAATCAAATGAGAGTGGCCTAATTCGGTATTCCCGCGCACCACATATGAGGCTGAGAGGGCTAGCGCTGAAAGGAGCGCATTGAATCTCTGACTATGATGTATCGACCGGGCAGTATGCACTGGTGTGTGCGTCTACGAGTGCGCTGGTAAATGCCAACTCATTGCGAATCACCCAGTCAGTCCTCTGCAGACCCAGTGTCAAGGGTTTTCCTTTTTCCATATTTGGAAAGAGTTCTTACTCGTTGGGCGAGCACGTTCAGGACACCTTGGAACAGGACCTGAGAACTGGGAGGGAAATCATGAAACATCAGAAACAAGACAGTTCGCACCCGTGTCGATACTGACTATCTCGTACCTCGTCTCCTTGCCTTTTCTTTTGACGTTAATACTTTCCATGACTGATAACGATTCCGTGTACTCAGTACCTCATGTCCTAGTTTCCGGCCCGGGCTTCTCAACGTGGATTAGTTTGACATGGTTGTGGATTTCACCCTTGTTTCTCCCTTAGCTGAGGCGTATGGCAAATGCGTTTCTCATGTGGCTTTCCAGTACCCATGATTGTTCTCAATCTTTTGGGGCCGTAACCTTTTCTAGCACATGTTATCAGATGAGATCCACTCAGATACTCCGTCGAGGATCCATGGATCTGCCCGCGGGCCGGTATGCGGCTGAATAAGTGGGTCTCGCAGCGGGCTGTTGTTTGATGGCGCTTGGCATCTTCCTTCCCCAACAGGAAGTAGCGGCCCAATCTCCCTTTTGATCCCACTACATGCCAAGATAAATGCAACTTACCGTTTGTTTATCCCGAACGAGCGATTCAATGCCCTGTAAGCTGCAGCTATTAGCAGTCTGCCTGACCCCGTGAACAATCTCAAGGATGCCTAGTCTTTACTATTATCTGCAGCTTAGCACTGGCTTTGACACTTAGTTTAATTGAGGAAATATAATTTAGGAATCGTTTTTGATTGAATCGGTAGTGGCGCAAAACGTGAGATTGTGGCGTAAGAGTAGAGGAACGTGATGACAAAACGCTTTGCCGCCTCAAATCTCAGGTGTCTTCAATCGTTCCAGCTGGGGATTTGAATCATCCTTGATGCCGCTTTTTGTTCTTGATGGTCTTCTTGTTTGCCCTGTTTGCTGCCTCTTTTCATGTTTCACTTTTTTGTGTTCATTTTTCCGCCTTCCACTGTTCACCAGCTGGAATTACCAGTTCGAGTCTACCCCGAAGTCGTTCTTTCCCAAGATCTGATAACCCAGCGATTCAAGGAGACGATGTTCCTTCCGCGGACGATCACAGAGACAGAGAAACCCCCAGACTCCACCCGGCATGTTTTCCTTTCGCAATCGTCTTTCCCATACTCAAAATGATCACCGCCGATACTCCAAACTGAGTCTGTTACTCAATCTAAACCAAAACATCAACGTGACAAAGCTTTCGAGATTCACAAACGCCAAACAAAAATCCGGGTGAAAGGTCTTATGCGTCTGTTGTTGGTCAGCTCAGAGGCAGGACGATCGCACTCTATCAGGCTCTTCTCCAATCCTCTCTAGGTTATACAAAACCGCCGATCTTTTCTCCGGAGCTACCGGTACACTCTGGATTCCATGGTGATTCATACCTAAGTCCTCTACCGCATCATGCCAAATCCTCAACACGAAGGCATTTGCGGTACGTTTTTCGCACTCGTCATCTCGTCTTATATTCGCGATGAATCTCAGCATCTGCAACGATGGCTCGTAGCGGGGATCCAGTCGAATCCAACGAAACTCGATGTCGAAGAAATCCAATTACTGTTTGTATCTGATATATCGGTTGGTCCCTGGAGATACACCCGCTTCATATCTCGTCCGGGAAGTCGGTTTGTCGGAATCGTATATGTTGACCCTGCAGGTGAAGAATGGAGGCAGTCGAAGCGAATCAATACCCTCCCAAGGAAAAGAGAGGAAGAAGAGAGAGACAACGGGCTAGCCATTCACAAACGAGCAAAAAGTGAACGGATTGGGTGGTTGACGTGTCTGCATTGCGCAAGGCAGTCAAGCAGTTCATGCATCGCTCCGGCACCGGTCGCTTCAGCACCAGTCAAGCTGGTACTGACCATACCCCTCAACACTATGCCCAAATTTTGCAAGACGCACACTGATGAAGCACCAACCAGGCATCGTCCTGCTTGTTCATGTGAAGAGTAGTCCCAATTTTCGGGTTGCCATTGAAGTCTAGCGAAAAGGATCCTGCTCCGATGGTTTGGGTCCATGGACTGCCAAAGTCGCTCGTCAATCGGGGGAAACTGGTGTTGGGAGGCCGGTTGCCGGCTGGTCGGGTGGTTTAAATCATGACAAGGACCGACATGAATGTCGCTGCCGCCAGCGCGTGGTCAATTGGGTTGCTCATAGCACCACTATAGTTTGTCGAAGCGAACATGCAATATGCGCGTCAGTTGGAAACCCAGCAAGGAGAAGTGCAGAAAGATAAGAAGGGCCAGCTAGTCTTCAGTCAGTGACACCAGAAGGAGCAAGCACGAGACTGTTGGAGCCTATAAATGAAGTTCATTGAGATTTCATCTCCATCTTTTTTCAAAAAAAACAAAAAACCCCTCTCTTCACATTCCTATGGTCAGACAGGACAGGATGGTTTTCACGTGACAGATGCGCTTATTTAGCCCTGAGCCCTGCCCAGGTGATGATCAACAATTAATCTCGCCGTAACCAGCCCCATCCGTGGCGAATCATTCCTAAAAGTTTGAGTTTCCCGATCTCTCGAACCCCAGTTCCACGGAAAAATTCAGCCGCATAACAGATCCGATCGTTCAAGTTAGCAAAGTGTTGCGCGAAGTTGCGCGAAGTTGCGCGATCCACAATGTGAGATCATCTTGGCTGAACTCGTCTACCCGCAGCGGACTTTCTTTTGCGCGCTATTTCGGGTAATAATTGGGCGAAGTTTTCCCTCATTGGTTAAACCACTTTTTTTTGGCGAATCATGGTCCGCGAATCTCTTCTTGGCCATTCGATTTTCCATATCTCGATCGAGTAATCATGGCGCGAGCGTGAGGATCGGAACTGCGTCACGCAGTAAAGTCCACATCTATATAAGATGGCCGACATTTTTCAGTTGGTTATACAGATGTTCAATCATCAAGCAAAATGCATTTTTCACATCTTTTAGTCCTCATCGGAGCGCCGTTTGCCTTGGCCAAATGCAGATGTGTAAGTCATGAACTTCCATATAGATCCCCTTATCAAAAGTCACGAAAATAAAGCTGATCCCTCAATGCATGCAGACCCCAACGGATGATTGTTGGCCTTCGATCCAGAAATGGAACGGTTTAAACAGGACAGTTGACGGGCATCTCATCGCCAACGAACCTCTCGCCAAACCATGTTACGACGGCTTGGAGAAAAGCCCCGCGCAGTGTCAACAGATAAGCAAAATCTACCAAGAGTCTGCCTTCCGAGAAGCATCGCCAATTGGGTTCGCGTATCCTGTCGTCGATACATGCGCCCCGATCAATGGCTCGATAGCTGGAAGTCCGGTATGCGATTTGGGTAGCGCGTCTGTCTACAGTGTCAACGCAACCAAACCGGCCGATGTTGCAGCTGGTATTAAATTCGCGAAGGAAAACAACCTTCGATTGGTGATCAAAAACACCGGTCATGATGTCAGGGGACGGTAAAGCATCCTGCCCCATTTCCACTTGAACGACGTTGACTAATGATGTCAATTTGATAGATCCCAGGGGTATGGCAGTCTGTCTATTTGGGTTAAGCACATTAAACCCAAGCTCCAATTCCAAGATCATTATACGCCGTCAAACAGTTCATGCCACTCAAACTGGAATGGCAGTGCAATTGTTGTAGGGGGCGGATATATCTGGAAGGAAGTATACAATTTTGCGGCCAAGCATGGCTACATCGCTGTTGGTGGCTCTTCTGAGGTAAATGCCGGATCTCACCTATCATAGACATCTCACTGACCGCAAGGATTAGACTGTCGGCGCTGTTGGAGGCTATCTCCAAGGAGGTGGTCATGGACCCGTGAGCCACGACTTCGGTTTAGCCACAGATCAAGTTCTCGAACTGAAGGTTGTCCTTGCTTCGGGTGCGGTTGTTACTGCCAGTGCTTGTGAGAATGTAGACCTCTTCACCGCCCTGCGTGGTGGTGGTGGCGGCACCTTTGGGGTGGTCACATCGGCCACTATCAAAGTGCATCCGACATGTCCCGTGCTGAAGCACTCGTTGACTATCGCATCATCGAGCCTAAATTTGTCAGCGCTCATCAATGCATCTGTGACGGTTCTCTCGAAATTTCCCACCCTGTCGGACTCTGGATTCTCCGGAAATGCGCAGCTCAACCGAATCCTTGGCACCAAGTCTGCGTACAGTCACAATCTCGCGAAGCTGCTATCAGCAAACTCCTCATCTTCCAGCTTATCCACTGAAATCGAAGATGCAAAGAGAGTCATCAATACCGAGCTTGTTGAATTACTCGAGCCTTTCAACGGAACCAGGCTGACTGTGATCTCGACGTTCGAGAAATACGACACGTTCAAGGACTATTTTGAAAGTGGTACCCACGAGTCACCGGCATTGAATAACCCTAGTCCTGTGATGATCTCACGGTTCTTTGATAAGTCTGCCCTGGTCAACAACCACAACAACCTCACGACCATGTTCCAAGCAATTTTCCCCGAGAGCACTTCCAAGGTCCAGGCAATTGCATCTTTGTTCGAGTTCTGCCTCATCGGTGGCGGAGAGGTCCTAAAGCCCCAACCGAACACCGCTGTCCACCCCTCATGGCGAAAGACATATATGTTCGCAGAGAACTTCGATGTACCACCATTCGACAGCGGAATGATGGGAGTGCGACAGGTCAGGGAATACGCCACTACGAAGAAACTTTCGGCAATGAAGGCTGCTGCTCCTGGTACAGGCACATATCTCAATGAAGCTGATCCATATGACCCGGACTGGAAAAAGGACTTCTACGGAAGTCGGTACAACTGGCTATACTCGGTCAAACAGAAATATGACCCGGATGGGGTTTTCTGGTGTTACAGTTGTGTTGGGTCTGAAGGCTGGGAGGAGATCACAGGCCCGACACTGTACGGACCTCTGTGCGAGAAGAAGTAACCGCGCCAGCTGTTTCTTTCTCAATGGGCTTCCTTGGGATCGATCACTTCACTTTTCACCTCTCATTGACAACCAATGTAAATGGCTTCATTTGGTCGCAGAAAGCATGTATCATTAATTGAGGGACTCCCTTTACTTGAGGGATGTTAGTCTCACTTGCTAGGTGCATATGTGCCGACAAGGGTATGCTTGACTTGATTGTTCAGCAAGGTAGGCATTACAGTAGTTTTCGAAATCAGTTTGACCTTTTGCTCTTGCGGCTTGATTCCCGGGAAGTGGATCTGAATTGTGCGAGCCCTGATTGGGTGCTATTTTAAGCACATCAATTCAGCTCGCTTCTACAGTACAATGGGCCAGGTATTTTACAGTACGTTCGCAGTACTACAGATGGTGTATCTTACAAGAAATTAGAACAGACGATAATACTGTACATTTTGGCTCTATTTAAACCAAGCAATTATTCTGATTGTACCGCTTAGTCTGCTAAATGATTTGTTAACGTTCTCACCCTCGGGCATCACGCTAACGAGCGGCCGTCGAGAGAAGAAAAAGCTGAAAAACAGCGTAATCTTACTGACCCGGGAAAAAAAGCGCTGAAAGATTCTATTCTACGTTTCGCGAGAAATGGGTTTCCCTTGCCGCTCAAGTTTTTGACTCAAAATGGGGGTGTTTGAAGGGCTGATTTGCCTGGATTTAAGCGCTAACCTATGGGATCGGCGGTATTCAGTGGCAAGCGACAGGCCCACAGGCTCTTATTTCAAGGCGCTTTTGTGCATCAAAGATGAAAAATCCAACACGCATTTATGTGTCCATTCGTACCTCGGTTGGGTTGGAACGCTTACATACGAACTTATAGCGCGAAGAAGTAATACCTTGACAATCTTTACTGATACTGAAGTAAACCCGTATGAAGGTGTTATCATTTAAGACACTTTGATTCGCTTGCTATGACGTTCGGAGCCCTTCTGCAAATGGTTTATTGATATTATTTGTATTGTGCCTTTGGCAGGACGGTCACGAGCTTCATATGTGAAGGCAGACTTTAGTCTATTAGCTCCTAAGTCTCAAACTTCGACTAAGTACACTTCTTCGGCGTCTACACTAGAGAAACTATTGGGCTGTACCAAAATTAGCCTGACTTATGGTCGAGCCTTGAGGCACCAAGCGCCCCGCGCTAACTGCCTGTTGTATAAATACTTTACAGTTCGCATCTTAATTTGTTGAACTTATTATTCCGCTTCTCTCTGTTCACATTTAGTTGTTGTCAACATGCCAACCGTATATGACCTTCTCCTAACGCATATATTTGTTGTGAGGGATGTTTGCCACAATCTCCGATTGTAGATAAGATCCTACTTCGATAGTCCTTCTCTCCTCTCTTCTTTCTCTCTCCCCAGAGATCAATACAATCGGTTCTTTCGATCCCTGTGCTCTCTCAACAATACCTCCATCTGTTTGGGGCGATAATGAAACTTCAACTAGCGCCAAACGATGGACAGATGAATTCCCGAGATTCGAACATATTATTTACTATGGACAAAGGCAGGGGCCCACCAGCTTTGATGATATCCACAGATTCCTTGGTCCTGATTAGAGGACACCTTCAATGGCCGATTGTTTAGGGCTTGCAACTCCTGCTTATCGTTCGAAAAATACTCTACAGTATATGGAAAATGAAGCGGATGTGGTGCGGGTTTTCTATTAAGATGTAATATCACTAGTTGCTTTGGCCTTTTCAGGCTTAACGGTAGCTACATTTCAGAGCCCCGAAACGACGCTTCAAATGGGTGGTCCTCTGATGAATCAGAGATCCGAATCTAGCATCCAGGATGCCGTCCATAATATAGATTTCCAGATGGTGATGCTCCATTCCAATCAATCATTGAGCCGTTCGGCTATCATTGGAGAATTCAAAAAGCCTCGCTCGATAATACTAAATGAATGGAAATCGAGTGAACGAGGATTATTCGGAGCGGTGATTCGAGCTTTGTAGAAGGAGCTCTGAGGGTATATTCTCCATTTTCCAAAAGAGTTTTGAAAAATTCTAAATCGCTATTAGGTACGCTTGGAAGTATAGATGTCCTTATGTCTTCATTTTCGATGGCAATAATCTAGTCCTTGTGCAGTTTAGAGCTGGAAGTCGGGATGGTATTAGGGATGCGATGTGTACAATAGATGTATGCGTGATATCTTATTCTATTGGATCGATCCTTGAGAATATACCTACCATGCAGTATGCCATTTATCTTTTATGTTGGACTGGATTCCGTCGATTATGTGGAATATTGAGCTTTCAAATAGTTGGAGGTGTATTGGAACGGGCGCTTTTGCAGGTTACAATTGACAATTTAATTCGGGAGTATAGATGGTTCTTTGGGGAAATTTTGTGGTTCGATTTTGATGGGAATAGACATCGATCTCTAAGGGGTTGGAGACGTGATTTTAGGTGGCACCTTTGATTGAATGGCTGTTTGGAAGGCTATTGGTATTGGACAAATGGTCATGAAATGATTCGTGATATTGAGAATTGTTTCATATGGTCGTTGCGATGAGATATTTTATTAAGTTGGATTTCTGAATAATGAGACATTAAGTTTGGTATTTTTTTTTTTTTTTTTTTTTTGGTGTGCCCCTTGCATTCACGTTCAGACATATCGCTTGTCAAACATCTAATGGATCTATGATCCTTTGATTGTTTAGTCATAGCGCTTCTCTACTATAGTCTAGTTGGGCCTTAAGTAGGATGGCTTATCCCTTCCCTCTTCCGCTTTTCGATGATTTACAACTGTGATGCGACTTTTGCTAGGGACCTAGATTTTGAGGAAATGGAACCCCAGGTAAGTTATTATGCAATTTTTCTCATTCTGTATTATTTCTTATAAAATGCAAGGTGTTTTATTTTAATACGGTCCCTATTCGTGCGCAAACTGTCCAAAACTTGGATCTACGTCGCGAAGTGTATCGCCTGAACCTAGACATATGCTAGGACTTACACGGTCTTCCGATCGTTGTGATAATCAAAAAAATGAAAGATAATTGGTACGATGAATTCGAGCAGGAAAAAGAAGCCTATGAGAGGTTGAAAAGCCTATAAGGATCAGTTATTCCCACTTTTTTTGACTAAGGGACTTTCAACGGCAGTCCTATTATCATCATTTTTGAGGTGGTCGGTAAAACACTCCATGAGCTTGCGCATAGCAAAGCTTCTATATCTTTGGATGAGCTTCAACGTCTACTAAAGAACGCCATGTGGCTGCTACATTCGTGTGGCGCGGAATATTTGGACCAGCGTCTGGACAATTTCTTTCTCTGCGATACGAGTAAAGTCATGATTGTTGATCTGGAGCAAGTCAGATTCCCACTGGATCTTGAAGATTGGGAGGACAGTGTTAATTATGGGGGGGTGGGCTCTCTGTTATATCTATTCAATGATACAAGAGAAAGAAAGAGTCGAAAAATCACCTGGGATGCATTTGTGCTTGGAAACACCTACATTTCGAGTGGCTCGCTTTATTAAAGTCTAGTTATAAATAGCAAACTTGGCCATTATACCAAGAGCGTGCAACGGGACTTTAGGAGCATTGCGTACAGTAGGAACAAGTTATATAACTACTATTTGGTCTGGGCATCCGGCATCAACCCTTTGACTGGGCGCCGAACGGCGGCGATCAACTCGGGAACAATGTTGTCTTACGGACTTGGAAGGAAAAAAGCACTTACTATACTTTTCGCTTCTGTATCCAGGAATGAGCCTTAACCTCTAAAGACTGCAAAATACTGCTGCTGGTGCCGGTCCGGAAAGGGTTGCAGGAACAACTGGACTGCCGAACAAACGCATGCTCTTGTGTGTCAGCGGTGAAACGTTTTTTATAGGGGTCCAATCCTTCCACACCCCAAATCCTTGCTACCACACGCCGCTAACCTGATTAGGAGGCGGTCAGCTGGAAATGCTTACCGTCCCCGAATTTTACAATACCGCCTTACGTACTATATAGCTTCCATACAAACTCAAGTCACCCCTGTAATTTTGCAATACCATCCTCCCATCTTACCTTCACACCCACCAACTCTGTACCTCTCAGCTCTCCCTATCTGCTTGTTACACCAATTTGACCACTTTTGCCTCATTTTCTATCTAAATTTGACGTCGGTCTCGCTCAATATGTCGAAAGCGGGTCTTAGATACCTAATGGAGTCGGATTTGATCTTTCACACCAAATAAAGATGCTTACTATAGTAAATAAAACTGTGAGCACTCGGCCACACGACCTATATGACGAGAGCTCGTCTTGTCATGCCTGGGACTGGTGTATATAGTAGCGCACGTCAGGACGTGGTCCTGTCACATATATACCAGTCCCAGGCATAACGAGACGAGCTCTCGTCATATAGGTCTTTTGGTCATGTGGTCAGGTGCCATATGCCTGGGTATGGTGGTCCTCACAGATATACTACTATGATCTTCATAGAAACAAGGTGGCACCTTATACTACGCTATATAACATATGGATAAGCTTAAGCTGCAGACCCTACCAATTCCGAAATTCAGTAAGGAAATCCTCTGTCTTCTTCATTTATACCAAATTAACGTTGTATACTTTGAAAACATAAAATTTGATTGGCAGCATTCAACTCCCAAGGCAGGCCTTGCCATTTCCACAATCTCTTAGCAGATAGCTGAGTGAATGGAATCAAACTGACTTAAGCCAGTCTTAAGTATAGGCCAAAAATAGCACATCGTCTAAGAAAGGACATGAAACGGACCCATCAGATAATTTCAAATCTTGAAGGGCGAAAAGATCACGACGTGCGTTAGCCCTGGCAGCCAAGACAAGCGGGGCATCTATTGTAACTTAGAACTTTAGAAGTACATGAAAGGTCACCACAAATGATGATCTTTCATGATCATCACCATGTTTCAGATAATACAATTTGTGAGTTAACGAGAGCGAGATACATCTACCCTGCGCATTGATACTTAATGCTTATTTCCGCCTGATTGCGCGTGGCGGAGTCGGCCCCCGACGATCACACATCCATTGCCAACCTCTATTGGCCCCGCCTAAGGTGGAGCATCCGGGGGCTGAAATTCAAGTCTTCGCAGCCCGAGACTAGTACCAAAAGGGGAATTTGGGTTGGCCAAGACTTAGCATTGTGATCGACAGTGTGCTCTGCGATGCAGGTCAAGACTGAAACTTTGGAACCATAAGAAGATAGATAAAAGGTCGTTGCGCTGAAAGACGCCGTTTACTTCTCTGCTTCATTCCGATCATTCTTGAATTGATCTGCTTCTCGTTTGATTACACCTTCGCCCATTCGAAATGAATATGCTACGCGCAAGAGGTGAAGGTGTTGGTACCGGCGGCTGCCCGATCCCCGATCACCTTTCAGGTGGTGAGCAGTAACTGAGTTTCGAAGATCTTGGGATGCCAGGCTGACAAACCAACTAGCTGGTGGTGGTCCGTTTGTGGGGAAATTCACATTTTATCAAATCAACATGATTTTCTCTGGTGCCTGCACGGTAGTAGTACTTTTTGTGACACTGGGTTTGATGGCTCGACATGCAGCCCGCATGAGTAACCCCTCCGAACAATTGAAGTGAGTTCCTCGAAGAATATGGCATTTGTATGAAGCTAACAGATTCGAAGGATTATGCGAGTTGTCAATATGATCCCATCATATCAGCTCTTATGTTTTCTCTCTATCTGCTTCCCCGATGCATATCTCTACATACAAGGGTTCACTGAGGTGTTCCAGGGCATTGCTCTCTATGCCTTCCTCATGCTGCTTTGTGACTTCATGGCTCCCACCGACCAGGACAAGGTGGAATTCTTTTCGTCGTTGGAAACGAAGAGACAATGGCAGCCAAAGAAGAAGAGAAATGGGCTCGCATTGCTCAGTGTGAGTGTCTTGGGCTCATCATTTCCCACTTGCAGATTGCTGACCAAAATCATCCTTCTAGCTGAGCTGGTGGTGTGTTCTGCAATACCCCATCATCACCTGGGTTGCCGCCATCGCGCAGGTGGTGACTCAGCCACTTCGTGTCTTCTGTCTTGAGAGCAATGAGGTCCACTTTGCTCATGTTTGGGTATGTAATATTCACATCTATCACGATATATGCGAACGCCCAAACTAATCCCGACGACAGATCACGGTCGTCACCTCCCTTTCTACATCGGTGGCCGTCAACGCGATCCTTCAATTCTACACTAAGATGAAGGGCTACATGAAAGAACATCACCCACTCACCAAGCTAGTTGCTTTCAAGCTGATCGTCGGACTAGTCTGGATAGAAAAGGTAAGTGTTCGTCTAGAACTTAACCCAAGAACATGACTGACCAAAATATATCATCTTTCTCATCCTAACCGGCACTCAAATCATCGTTCCAGGCCGACAACTCACCGTAAACGATGTACTAATCGGCTTCCCAAATCTGATCATCTGCTTCCAAATGGTTCCGATCTCTTTCTTCATCTTATATGCGTACCCAACGAAACCCTACGCGATTTCCTACAAAAGCATCAACCTACGTCCTCGAGCATACCAGGAAATTCAATCCGATGGTGACGAGGAGATGTTGACTACCGAATCTCCCAAGTGTTACTACGGTGGTTGGATGGGATTGCGCGCTTGGTGCGTTTATTTGAACCCAATCAACCTGTGTCGTGATGTCTGGTCAGCACATAAGATGATCTCGACATCTCGGGCTGTGCATAAGGCTCAAATGAGAGAGGAGATGGAGAAAGAGCGGGATGTAATGCGGTATGAGACAGGGACAAGCTATGGTGTTACGCGGGCTGCATGAGTTTTCTGTCGATTGGTTTGTTTTTGGTCGATTTGTATAAGCGGCGTGGGAATGGGTTTTGATAGAGGATTGTATCCAGATTTCGGCGGGAACGGCCTCATTTTGTCTTCGCGTTTCAGCGGTTTGTTTGTTTGGTTGTCTTTGTTAAATATCAGCATCAATTGATTATTTTGGCGATATATATCAATTTTCCAACTGGAGATGAAGTTATTGGTCAGAAGATCGAGAGCGAAAATATACCTTGCCTGATCAAAACCCCAAGCCATTCCTGTTTCTCATCGCATCGCAAAACGGGTCATAACCTCAAAATCACTTTCAAAAGTCCACTCTGGCACAAGGTTGAACATGTCCATGGAAGTCCCAAGGGGACTCAAAGACCCAGCTTCGGGCCATAAATTCCATCCATCCCAAGAGTTTGGGTTGAAGTCCATGTTTATTAAAGAACAATCAGTTGTTCCGGGAGAAACGACCGCATTCGCTGGTACATCGCAGGCTGCATCATGTGTTCGTTTTTCAACCTCCGTCTTCAGTCGCTCAAGGGTATTACGTAGCCCAAGAATGATCTTGCTACAAGCGACGTACACGCAGCCAGACGCAAAAGCAGACTCCTTCTTGGAAGACGAGGCTCTCATCTTCCCAATGCATTTTGCGCACTTGGAGAACAGCTCAAGCTGCTTCTCGAAACTCGGAGCCAGACGTCCGCCAACCCGAACTTGCACGAAGTTGTTTTCGACCAGGTTCTTGCACACATGGATGACCTCATACACTAATTGCTGAAGAGGAGCTCTGAATGCAATACCGTCGAGCTTGGAATCAGTGCATTGTAGGAAGGCCTCCAAGACGCGTATCAGCTTGTCGGGATATGTCTTTCCGAAGCGTTCGATAAACACGGAGAGGTGATTCCCTGGGGCATCGGGTGGGCTGATCGCGCTTGCAGCGACTTGATCAACAATCTGGAGGGATTCGCTTGGTTGCACGTCTGGATCCCCGTGGTTTTCCCCACTAGTGGATCTTGCTCGCTGCACTGCTGCGTAGAATAAGCCCAGCCCACAAAGCCCTGCGGAGGTTCTGTAAAATCTCATTTTGAGGAGAGGAAGGAGAACCGGTATATCCTCTCCTCCTTCCTTCTCAACCGAGTGTCCTATGAATAACCTAGCGACTTCAATCTGCTCCATGCTAAGTTTTTCCGCTTTTTCCACAGCCTTGAGCAATTCTTTAGGCATAGTCCAGTTCTCCTTTGCTTCAATCAGTGACGTTATCATGATCCGAAATCCCATGATCCATTGAATATGGAAAATTGTTCTGGGTGAACACACGCAAAGACTAAGTAAATGCCGATAAGCATCGATGTGTGGCTGGATTTGATCCAGTATTTCGTATAAGTCGGGAACAGTCTTCGACAAGAACCCTTCAAGGTGACAATTGAGGGATATGACCTTCAATGCCTCCACGGAGTAGGAAAGGCATCGCTCATGTTCTGAATGTCCGGGAGTTTTGAGGTAAAAGAAGAAGAATGCTGAACGTTGGGCTAGACATGAGAGTCTTTCTGCAATCCTGTAGGCAAGATGGATGTATATCTCAGGGCTGACAGCCTTGTGCATGATGAATTGAGAAGTTGCCAAGGTTGTTGGTCGGAATTCGATCATAAATAGGAATATAGCAATGGAATCCCGATGTGTAGGTGGCGAAACCATGACATCTTGCCCAAATGATGAAACGGCTAGCTGGAGACTTTGCCTCGTGGTTGGATGCTGCTGTGCAATCCCCTCCGCAGTTTCAAGGGCCGCTAAGCAGAGAAGAGCGAAAAGAAGGTTGGTGGCCGGAGTGGTAGATGATAATTCTTCTGAGACCAGCCGATTTCTCAAGCTCACCAGATTCGGAATACTTGGGAGGAACAATCGGTGCCAGGATAACCTGGATCTTGTTAAGAGAATGTACGATGCAAGTGCCTATAAACTTGACTCACTGAGTGTCTAACAAAGCGGCCATGTCATCGCCGATGAGATCAGGAAGAGGTTGACTCCAGCGCGACGTAGCATGGATCAACTGGCTTCCGAATTTGACATCATTTTCCAACACAGAACATATGAAAACGTTGATGTCTATCATGGCTCGGAACATGGTCCTTTTCCCAGGCCGTTGGGATGGCTGGGATTTTCCCGTTTCCTTTAGTGGAGGTTGCTCTGCGTCATTTTCCTTGGAGAATAAATAGTCATTTACTTCAAGATCCGAAGGCGAACTCGCCCTTTCATCAAATTTCTCTGACTGATTGAGGGATGCCGATCGAAGATTTCTAGTAGATTGGCGTTGTCTGCCTCTCGCGGATGGCCGCCCTGAAGTTGTCCGCTCCACAATGCACGGTAGTTCGAGATTGCGACACCGTTCGCAAGAACTCTCCGGCGGCTGAGCTGCGCCCGAGGCGCTTGTAGCTGCAGAACCTGGCAGGACGCATTTGATTTTCCTTGATCTGCAACCTTGGCAGATTAATTTTGAATATTTGCCCCGTGGCCCTCGTTCAGCCCTCTGGTCGTTCTGCATACTGGACGCAATACGTTGTGCGGGGCAACAAGCACGTCCAAGTCAACAGGTGTCGGAGAAAGAGGGGCCGATCCAGGTTGACCCACGACTCAGAAGACTCCGCAGAATGATTCCAGGAGTATGCCAAGCTCAGGAGGCCTTCGTCTAGTGGAGACTCAACGCGAAGTGCAGAGGTGAGAAGTGGGGGCCTTCGGGACGAATCGACCCGACCGCGTCTGGGGTCGCGACAATGTGCTTCGATACACTGAAGCATTGGGCGATGCTATCAACCTATCGGATCATACTGGTTCGGAATCTCAGCGGACAAATTTCGGACGCGACCGTGTGGCTCGGACTGCGCTGCGATGTGTGGCATTTTCAAGAATGCCAACAGAATGAACATCCTTAGTATGATTGCAGCGAGTGGTGCCACTGAGCTTGAAGAGGATGATATGTATATGTCACGGGTAACATTATTGGTCTAGAGAAGTATTATTTCTAGCGATTTTCTATCAGGCGAAGTTGCTGCCTTAGGG
Organism: Penicillium salamii; assembly: GCA_911197225.1. Taxonomy (NCBI): domain Eukaryota; kingdom Fungi; phylum Ascomycota; class Eurotiomycetes; order Eurotiales; family Aspergillaceae; genus Penicillium; species Penicillium salamii. The sequence goes on along the minus strand of CAJVOY010000088.1, from coordinate 256,528 downwards.
GCTCAACATCGATCTAAAGTGAGGCAATCCTCTCCTTGTCCGTCCTGCCTTCTACTTGTAACTGATGACGCCGCTCACGCAACACAACCAAGAGATATGCCAGGGTGCTCACTGTACCAGCGAGAGTGACACCCATCAAAATCCAGTATCCGCGCTTATACAAGGGTGCATCGTCACTGGTAAAGCAAAAGACAGCGACAATACCACCCGCATTACCAATGCCGATCACCACGCCGGACCCAATACTACGCTCCTTGTGGCCATGCATGTTCATCATGGCCCAGCAGATGATGACCGCACCAGAGGTGAAGGCTCCCATAGTGATGAAGCAGATTCCAAGATACTCGGCGGAGAAGTGACTCGCGCCGTGCATGGTCAACATGATTGCTAGGCCGATGATGATCAGCAGATCACCAAAGAGAATGAATGGGACGCGGATGGCCCATCGATCGGAGAGATATGCGGTGATCGCGCATAGTCCCACGGCAGCGGCGAAGGGGGGCACGCTGTGCAATTGGGTCTGGATGGTTCCGTATCCAAGTGACTTGATGATGGTCGGAGCAAAGTAAGAGAAGGCGTAGATTGGAATCACAATTGCTTTTTCCCTGTGTTAGCTCAAGAAACTCACGGAAGGATAGATGGCTTACTGAAATACATGATTGTGGCCAGCCACAGCTTCAGGTCTTTGAAGCTCTTGGCCAAATCAGACTTTGTCACCTTGTCATCATCATCGTTATAGTTGCGAGTTTTCACAACCACAGCAGTCTTCTCATCCTCGGTTAACCAGGATGCCTGCTGTGGGAAATCAGCGCAGAAGAAAAACGCCGCGATGCCAACGAGGATAGACGCGATGCCTTCCAGCAAGAAGATCCATCGCCAATTTTCCAGTCCACGCATGCCATCCATTTTGGCAATTCCTGAGGCGATGAGCCCACCAAAGGCACCGGCAAAGATCACGGCAGACCAATACATCGTGAATCGCTTCTGTGCCTCGGCACGCTTGTACCAAAAGCTGATCAGATAGAAGCTTCCAGGGAAGATACCGCATTCCGCTAATCCGAGGAAGAAGCGAGTCGCAATCAGACCTGCGTAGTTATGAACGAAGGCCTGACCGAGCATGACAACGCCAAATGCCACGATACACCCAGACAGCCAGATATGGGGCTTGAGCTTTTTCATGAGGATGTTAGAGGGGATCTCCAACAGAACGTATGGGATATAAAAGATCAACAGGGCGACATTTGTACGATCGCCGTACAAATTCAGATCCTCTGGCATGCTCATTGTGAGCGCGTTGGAGATGTTCACTCTGGGACGGAGTCAGCATGAATCAAGGGCTGCCATGCGCCCACCGATTGAAGGGTGGGTCGTCTTGGCTAATCGAAGGGACAGATCGGAGAGCATACCGATCCAAAAACGCGACGAAATAAATCGCAAACAGCATTGGCATTACGCGCATGTCAATCTTGCGAACCAGCGCGGCGTCATCGACGTTGGCCGGGGGTGTAGGACCATCCTCGCTGTTTGACTTGCTCGGCTGGCTTGAGCTCGGCAAAGAATCAGGATCGCCATGCTCTGTTGATGGTCAGCGATCTATAATATGGGCATAGAAGCAGAACATGGGTAATACCTGGAGTGTTTCTACCCATTCTTGCGACGCGGGTGTGTTAGATGCTGGCTACTGTCGAGGAAGAGAGAGAAAGTAAAATCATCGAACGCGGAATGCGAATCCGCAATTCATGCGCCAGACACGTGAGCAGAATAAGCAACAAGCTCAGCGGCAGGGGCTTGGGATTCGATCTCTGCGATTTAAACCCAAAATTACGGACCTCGGGAGTCCGAGAAGCTGAACAACTAAGCATGATGAGCACAGCACGGAGCATTATGCAGTAAGATGGGTCCAACTACGTAGCGCTAGCTTCTAGCTTGAATCCAATGTGGTGAATGCTTTTACTCTGCTTTCTGTTGCCCCCTAGCCGTGTCCAACTGGGTTCTCTGTGTTACACACGCCGATCATGCTCCACTCTCCTTCATTATTGGCCATTATTGCTATCCCTTTCTTGACGACTGCATCTTGATATGAGAAACTTCTTCACATTGCCAATGGAGGATATCATGCCGAACATTGTGGTCTCCACGTAGATAGTTCGCTGGCAACAGGGCCAGCATGGTCCTCTGTACAATGCCCTACACAACCCCAGACCCGAAATCGAGTCGTAAATTACACTAGCGCCAGATAAACGCTCGGGCCCCCCACAGTGCCGACCCTCAACCGTGGTTTGTCCTCTTCGTACCGACGGATCGACGCGCTCTAGCTCCGCCCGCATATTTGGGCTCAAACAAGCCTTCCCCTTTGTTCGAGACTCTTCGATCACCGTGATCCAGCCTTCTACGCCCTCGAATCTTCCGTCTTGATATCATCGGCAAGCTTCTTTACATAGTCGGCTATATCATATTGCAGGACCGAGTACACCATAAAACCGCCTGAGTTTTGACAATGTCTGGCGAGATCCCATTCGTGGACCACACCCCGCCCTCTCCCCGCTAAGATGGAGGGGCCAAATTGACATACGGGGTACTTGTACGAGCACGTACTGAGTACACATACTGATTCGAGGGCCAACCAGAAACTAGATTAGGCGATCATCGTACCAATGACAGGGTGGCTAAATGTTAGTGTCTGAACGATTGTGGAGTGCAATCAACTTCTACACGTGGGAGGAGCAGGTTTCTAGTGCGATTATAGCAAATTAGAAGATGCGAAGCCGGCCATCAATTGGTCTCATCGTCAAAAACTACTGACCGGCCAGTACGAGTATGGAGGAACACAGAAATGCTCGTTGGCAGGTATCGGGTGAAGAGACAACCAGTGATCCCTCTAAATGTACAAATCAATATTCATATTCATTGATCTCATAGAGTCACAAGTTTAGATGTAAGATCCCAGTAATTAAGGATTCTCCCCAGCGCCCGCCACCTGGGCAGTCCGCTGATCCCGCCGATCCCGGCTAGAAGCAGGAACATCTGGCCTGGACTAATGCACCCTTGGGACGGAACTTCGCGCAACTTCGCGCAAGCGCAACTCAGCTAAAACCAAGCCCAGCTTGTCAGACTCGTGGCGCACAAAGCCCCAACGCTAAATAATCAGCCCCCGCATCGGACCTTCCGAGCGTCCGTGCTGACAGCAAGTTCTAGCCTACATAATGAAGCCTAACTTTATTTTATCGAAAGCGCAGGATGAATCAAAGAATTGTATTGCTACTGAGTAGACTTAGAGAGGAAGAACAGAGAGAGCAGAGCGAGAAGATCTTCACTGCTAGGTCTGAACCTGCCATGGATATCTCAACAATCCCTCTCAGGGCTGGCACGCACTGGTCCTAAACAGGAAAAAGATGCTGGCTGATTCTCGTTTCAATTCCCCGGATTCATTGCTGTTCTTAACCGCGCTCTTCCCATGTCTGTGGATCCAATTTCTTCACGAATGCATCGAAATGAGGTTACTCCAGCGCGATGAAGTTCCCCCAGTGCTTTGGTGAAGCCGTCCACCGCATTTTCTGAGGGCTAGTTTTTCTCTCCAACGCGGTTCGTTGGTAAACAGCGTTTCTTCTCCGGGTGGAGTTGATTATGTTGGCCAGCGTCGCTCACATTCGTCTTCGTGGGTGTCACCTGCTTGGCCATTTCCCTGATCTTCCTGCATTGAGAACGAAATTGTTCCCACGTCATCGTCGTGGGGTTCCTCATGAGGTTGGGACTCTCCATTCCCAATTGGGCGAGTGACATGCCAGGTATCTCATCTTTGAGTTCGTTGAATATGCCCGCGAAGCAGACGGCTGGTAGGGGGCATACATCGCGGTTCCTCAAGCGATTAATTTGATCTGCCACTGCATCGATGTACTTGTCGATGGATGAATAGTCGGACCTCTTCATGCTGACATAATTTCCCCAATCACGCATAATGTCGGACATCTTGCTCTTAGGTTGAACGAAACGGTTGATGGCTCGAAGGAGATTATCCGACTCTTGCGGCACTGATCCCTGGCCTCTGATGATCCTGTCGATGGCTGGCCTCTCCATCATTCGCTGCATCCAAATGCTCACTTGATGGGTCCACTCCATCCAATTGTCACGTGCCTTTCCTTTACCACTGGGAGGTGGCAGGTCTTGAAGAAGCTGGGCACAGCGGTACTCCTCGCATCTGGTGAGGAGGCTACGACTCCATTGTACCGTGTTTGTTCCATCGCCCTTCAGTTTGTCAATTCCTGGCCAATTGATCGTGGTTCCTTTATCCCAGTCAGGTAGGTCATGGCCTTGATCAGTCCATTCTGCCTTCACTTCAACAGCTCCGTCGGAGCTCGCCTGTGGCCTGCGATACTCGGGGTCGAGGTCGATATTGTCAAGGTTTGCTGGACGTGGCTGGGGTATTGTGGCGAATTTCCTTCGAGTAGCATGGATCTGGTCGCGTTCGGTGTCTCCTCTGTTGTCTCCTCCACTGTCTCGTCCACCTTCGGCAGACGACATCTTGATGAGGTGTTTGTTGGTTGGTGAGTTTTGATGAGCCTCTTCGAGTCGGTTAGATTGTGCAGTTCTTCTTACTGGAAGAAGTGCTCGGGCTCGGAACTTACTGAGGGCGCATGAGCAATGAAACCAAGTGTGTTGTTGCTGCTACAAGCAAGAGAGGAAAAGAGGGGAAAGAGAGAAGAAGGGGAAGGGAGAGTTAGAAAGTAGCGCAAGGCAAACAAGCATCGATCACACTCCTACTCCGTACTGAAGCCAAACATCAAAACCAACTTTACCCCGTACAGTTCAATTGTTTCCAAATTTAACAACATATCCCAGCAGGCTCTCCAGGTATCTAACTCATTAAATTTACATAGGTTTGACAACCGAATTGAGGAAGATTTTTGCCATCAAACGGACTGCCATCTACGAAGAGGCAGAGCGGCCAGATCAGATGATACCCCAATATGCCTCATTTCTGAGTGGTTCTTCCCTTGTCTAGCTTCTAGCAGACAGAAAGAGATACCTGAATTATCAATACAATAGACTTTGCCAAATGAAGTCTTCATCTTTGGAAAAACAGAAAAAAAAGAAAAAAAAAGACTACCCTCCTGGATTCACCAGGGTCTCTCGAAAGGCAGGCCACCACACGGTTCAGAACCGGGATGGCTTAGAACCGCCCCCGCAGCGCCTTTTCCACTAGACCAACCAGGCTTTTTACATTTATTACAAGTGGATCCTGTCACATAACCTACTTCTTATGGTACATTTTACAGTACAGTGTATGATCTGTGTAAAACTAAGAATACATGCAATGGACCATCCGACCTGGCCGCTCTGCCCCTTCGTAGCCATCTTTATTCCGGAGCCTCAAAAGATGGCTAAACGTTACTGGTTGAAAATTCGCAATTTTACGCGTCGCTAGTCAAATCGAGGAAGAAAACGCCAGACTCGGTGGTGTTTTCCTCCTTCGGACAGTTTGCTTCGGACAACCCGATCTACTCCCGAGATCCAGTCCGTTCGGATGTGAGTGCCCGATTCGGGTTTGAGCACAGGAGCGAGGTCCCATTAAGCTCGGATATAAGCTTCGGGGCATCTAAGGTACCAACTCGGGAAGTCTAGCCCGAGATCTACTATAAAGACGTGATGGAATGAAGTTGACCAAGGGTTTTGTTATAATTTAACCATCTCACTGTCCAGTGGGGATCGGTTTCAGGAACACGCCAAGGTCAAAATGCCTTTTCGGTTACATCTCGTACGGCATGCGGAGGGTACCCACAACCCAAACCACGACACTACAATACTCGATCCCCAATTGACAGAAAACGGCATCAGCCAGTCTCAAGACTTATGTCGAGATTTCCCGTACCATGAAAGCGTTGGACTCATACTGGCATCACCACTTCGCCGCACCCTCCAAACAGCGCGTCTCGGATTCCAGAATTCCATCGATCAAAAATACTACGCACATGGCTCTGGCGCGGGAGCCCCCGATGGAGCTGAATTGGTCCTCGAACCTGATGTCCAGGCACACTCTGCTCGACCATGCGATACCGGTTCAGCGATCTCGACTCTGCGCTCGGAGCTCTACGATCTGCCCTGGGAAATCATGGATTTGGACATCGTATTCCCGAGAAAGGAAGGCTTGTATGCCGACGACTTTGAGTCTCTGGAGCTGCGCGGTGCCCGAATCCAGCGTCGACTCGAACAGAAGTTTAAGGAATTGGCGGGCACCAGTCGGCCGGACATTGTCGTTGTGACACACGGCGGGTTTCTGAGATTTGTGAGCGGGGACGAAAATATCGCTGTTGGGCAGGCGAAATGGAAGACCCTGCTGGTGTCCTTCGATCGAAATTCAGGAATCGTTATTGAATACTCTAAATGATTGGATAGCTGAGGCTCAGCGTGACACCGAGAATAACACCGGACCTCCAGTCGAGCAAAGAAAAACACTCAAATCGAGGGCTGTTCATATACAAGGTTCGACAAAGCCAGCACATACACTATACTTGCATACAATTTCGGTTTCAGTTCCAACCATCCATGCAGGGACTCCCATGATGTCTGTTCGAGCAGTACGACACACTACACATGAGCTCATTGCCAAAATCTGAGACAACAAGCCCAGTTCTCTATGCAATCCAGGTCATATATGCCGACTGTTTCCGGTGGAAGTATATAGGAGTATGACCAGAACAAAGACCCGCGGCAGGTGTTCAAGAAATGTCATGCCACTTTGACCAAGAAGAACAGAATACTACATACATCTTTAAGATTGGTCAGCTATGGTGCATAAATACAGACACTTTGTCCCTTTTTCTACTTGGTTTTTGAGTTTCACCCATGATATGGCGCGTTGTTCGGTATTGGATTCACTGACCGGTGCCCTGATCGTCCAATGATGGTAGAAGAGTTGGTCCTTGGCCATTTACGGTGGACGTCTCCCAAGGTTGATCCCCGAGACCCTCGATTCTGAGAAGGGAACTGTCATCCGGGGCTTGGTATAGAGTGGCGAATGTTACCAGCAGTATCGGCGCAATTTCCTTCGTTCCGGGTTGTGGTAAAAAGTATTTTATCACGCTGAGTTAACCCCTCGGCTCTGATTGTATATCCTTGACGCCTTAGGGGTGTGTTTAATTGCTCTCCAGGTCAAGTGATACTGCAAAACTCAATTCAGGATAGGTAAACAAAGTTAAAAGCGCAAAACATCACAGTCAATATTATACTGCTCACGATTAGCAGCACTGAGACCCAAAGTCAGGCTTGGGACAAAAATAAACATCTCAAGGCTACAAATACTACCTTGTACTTTCCCTCCGCAGGATTCATCTCCCAGGAATGGGTTCCATCGCTTCCCAGTATCTTGTGTTTACCAAAGCGTCTAACTAACATGCATCTCTACATAGTCGCCGTCGTGAGCTTTGTTGTCATCCCCACATTAGCCGGATGCCCTTACGCTCGAGATGCCGGAGCCTCAGCTGACGATCACCATCATTCTCACGTCCAGGGACTTCGTGGCTTCGTGTCATCGCAACCGGCAGCTGGTCCCTGTTTGGCCGACTCAGAACCTAGAGCCGAAACAAAGGGCCTATTCTTGATGAACCGCATTGCCCCAGGGATTTCGCGGGTCTATATTGCCAACGCGGACGGCTCCAGCGAGCGTCTTCTGCTGAAAGACTCGATATATGAGTACCACGCGTCGTTTTCTCCAGACGGAGAATGGATCACATTCACAGGTGAACGAAACGGTGACGGAAACGCTGATATATATCGAGTGCGTCCAGATGGGTCAGATCTCCAACCCATTCTCGAGTCACCAGCAGTGGAAGACGGTGTCGTTTTATCGCCCAATCGAACATTCGCGGCATATGTCTCTACGGCAAACAGTTATATAGCCAACATATGGGTCAAGAACTTGATTACGGGCGCCGCGTGGAACCTCACCGATACACCCACCAACCGCCCGAACGAAAAATTGATGGCTGGTCACTTTCGTCCTGCGTGGTCGCCGAATGGCGAATGGATCGCGTTTTCCTCGGATCGCAACACAGCCTGGGATGGTCATGGACCGATCACGTATCGTGGTCTTGCTGGTTGGGAGCACACACAAGAGTTGGCGCTATACGTGATCAGGCCTGATGGTTCCGATCTTCGTCGCGCGGCGCACCGGCCTGGGTATTCCCTCGGATCGCCGAAATGGTCTCCCGATGGGAGACGCATCGTGTTCTACGAAATGACTCGGGAGGAAACATGGAATGCACACCGATTCGAGCTTGTAGGGACTTCGAACTCGACCATCGTCTCGATTGGATTCGACGGCAAGGACCGACGTACTGAAGTTGCCGGGCCTGGTATCAAGACTTTTCCCCAGTACATTACCAACGATGTGATCGGGTACCATCTGAAAGGTGGCAGGAAATGTGGTATATACTCTACCGATGGCGCCTATTACGACCTCACCGTCGGCTCTCCTTCTTGGTCTCCTGATGGAAAATATATTGTGTATGAGAAGACGGGCTGGGCCCCACGCCCGCTGTACAAAAAGCTTTATAGCTGGGACCCGGAATGGGACTACCGATTCACCGATGTTTTGCCGCAGATTTCTTCCAAAGGGAAGATTGTCATTACCGAGAAATTCCTTGGTAATTCTTCTATTGTGACATTCGACAAACAAGGGAAGAATATCTCACTCATCTACGATCCCAACAAAACAGGACTTGTGCGTGTCAGTGAAGTTCGAACCAGTCTGGCTGGCGCATACAGCCCAAACTGGTCTCGAGATGGTGAATGGCTCGTGTTCGGAGCCGGCGCTTGGTTCGAAGAGCGAGGTGTATATGGAGGCTGGATTGTGCGCTCAACAGAGAACGGCAACTACTCGGAGATCCTCACCAGCAGCAACGACACGCTTGCCGGCGGAGACAAGATCAACACTGGTTTCCCGAGCTTCTCTCACGATGGCACAAAGATCGTTTACCGGATCTGGGGCCCTGATACTAACCAATATGGCAATAAGACACAGATCGGTCTCCACGTCCTCGATCTCGAAAGTAAACAAATTACCCAGCTCACCAGCGACTGGGACAATTTCCCTGCCTTCTCTCCAGATGGGAAACAGATCGTTTTCACCCGCAAGACCACCTCGACGAATTACGACATCTGCACGATTCGCCCCGATGGCTCTGACCTGCGCATACTCACGAGCAGTGGTGCTAACGATGCGCACGCCGTTTGGCGCCAGGATGGAAAGATAATGTGGTCGACTGGAATGTTCGGCTTTCAGAATGAATGTCCCTTGTACGATAATACCTTTCAGCCCTACAGTCAGATTATGCTCATGGACTCGGATGGCTCTAACAAGCGTCCTCTGACCAACTCTATTTGGGAGGACTCTATGCCCTTGTTTATTCCCAGGAATGGGTTCTGAGATATGCCATGTCTAGAAATTACGGTGTCTGGGCTTGCACCATGAGATCGATGGGTGAAACGGTGCGAGGATCAGTTGCTTTTTGTAGCTCCACGATTAACACAATAGCAACTCAGGAGTGAGATACAATTCAGCCTCATTGTGATCAATTTAAAGCTCTGAATTCTTCAATACAATGAGTAGCATGTAAAAGAGGGTAGAAGTGAAAAATAAATGGGTGCCATGTACCTCAGGCCATCAACCCTGGTCCCAACCTCTTCCTCTTCATCTCCATCTTCTTCCATCTCTCGTCTCTCAGATCCTAGCCTCATCCCCATTTACCCATACTGATATCATGGTTTCTATTATTTCGAACGATTCATACAAAACGCTCGTGGCACCGACTGTGTCAGAGGTTGAAGCCCTGGAATCGCCGATCAAAACCATCTCCGAGATTTCACCAGGTTTTCCTTCTTTTGCCGCAGACTCCGGCTCATGCCATGACCTCATCGATTTCGGGGCCGAAGACTCGAGCCCTTTGCTCGTCGCGGACTCTGACGACTCAAACCATGGGTTCATCGACTCCGGGTGTGACTCGAGTCCTCGATCCACCGGTGTGGAGGCTGTCAAGCTCGACGAGCAACCTACCAACGTGAAGTGTGTCGAGTCAAACCATCAGCTCATTGATACAGAGTTCCCCGAGCTGGATCAACATGGCCTCTTGTGGGAGGAAGGCATACTGGGTTTCGAACCCCTGTGGTCAGTTGAGCCGAAGATCGAAGATATCAAAAAGACCGTACAGTCTTTACGCCCCTCAAGCACGGTTGAAGTGGGATTTTTAGCCCAGGGTGGTTTCAACAAGGTCTACAACGTCACGGTGGATGGCAAAGCTTTTATCATGCGGGTTTCGCTCCCCGTGGATCCACATTTCAAGGTCTTGAGCGAAGTCGCAACAATGGATTGGGTGCGTGAAGTCACTCAACTTCCAATCCCGACAGTTATGAACTTTCAGTCATCACGGGAGAACTGCATTGGGTTTGAGTGGATGTTTATGACCAAGATGCCAGGAAGGCCTTTCAATGATGTCTGGCTCTCGCTTTCCTTCGATGCGAAGTCCTTTCTGGTCCGTCAACTGGCATCGAGCTCGGCCGCCCTTTTCCAACGTCAATTCCGGGGGATTGGAAATATCTACGGAGGACCGAGTTCCACTCTTGATTCAGCCTCATCTTCTAAGCTGCCGCATATCCGAAATCCAATCAAAGCCACGGCTATCGCCCGGATGGATGATCTTGGTCTCGATGGCAGCTATGATTTGCCTTCCAATGATGAGTTCCAGGATTCATGGCTTACTGTGGATCGGATCGTTTCCATGCAATTTTTCTGGCATTTACGTCTCCGCCAAAGAGTTTCACGTGGCCCCTTTCACTCAAGTAAGGATTGGATTGCAGCCCGCCTTGCGATCATCGGAAATGAATATCAGTCGATACTGGATCGGCTCCAAAGCGAGAATCTCACCGAGGACGAGGAAGACGTGAAAGACGACGCCGAAAAGACTCTGAGAATAGTTGAGCTGCTCATTGACCTTCTCCCCCGATTCTTTCCACCGGATCACGATCATGAGGAGCCAGAGCCGTCAGTCGTCTTCCACGACGACATCAACAACAACAACCTCCTTGTCAACGACGATGGCGAACTGACAGGAGTGCTAGACTGGGAGTTTGTCTCCGCAGTGCCTCTATGGAAAGCATGCGACTATCCTTTTTTCCTACAAGGCCCATCTGTACCCTCAAAGCCTGACCCAGACAGGTACCCCTGCAAGCGCGATGGAACTTTAAGTAAACTGTACCACGACCATCTATGGGGTCACGAGGCCACCTGCTTGCGGAGTACGTTTATCGATGAAATGAAAAAGTTGGATGGACGATGGGTGGAAATTTTCGACAAGAGTCAGCACTTGAGGGACTTGGACACGGCGGTGCAAAACTGTGATAATTCGCTTTGGTGGAATTTTATCAATGCGTGGATTCAGGACATCATTTCCGAGAAAGACAACATTCAAAGCTTGCAGGACAGACATCACCAGAATCAGTTCCGCCCGTTATGAATACATCATTACCAGGTTTACACTAGAAATCATTTCCTTGTTAGTAGAGCCTACTTGAGTACGTCTCTAGTTCATGGGTCTCTATATTGGGCACCGATACACATTGGGTTGATTCAATGGTGCATGTATTGTTAGGTTCTGTGAGAAATACAAAACGGGCCACCAGACAAAAATGCGCACCACATATCATCAAGACCTCCGGATTGACAACTTATTCCCCCAAATGCACTTCAAAGTCTCCAGCTCCGCTAGTCATGCTATCGCAAGGGTGTGTGTTCCTGCTTCAAAATTCCATTGCACCAAACGCACTTGAGATGTCCTGGGTTCCGCTAGTATCGCTGTATGTAGGGCCAGTCGACACCATCACGAGCTTGACACTCTATTATTTCTTGCGGGAGGGGTCGAGGATCTTAGGGTCGATTCCAGCCTCCAGGAGAAGGCGTATCTCTTCGGCATCCAGGGAGCCATCGGTGGGCACTTTTGCAGCGGCAACGGCCTCGCCAGCTGAGTTCCTCACGCTTGTGATCTTGGTGGCCGAGCCGATGCAAATGTCGATAACATGCAGCGGAGGGTCATCTTTGGTGACCTGTAAGATGTCAGAGCCATTTCTGAGTGCATAGTGGCACCCTTGACATCAGAATATGTGACTTACTCCATGCGATTTGAAGTAATAGTCTCGGGTGCGATAGGAGACGTCATCTCCGTCTCCGAGAGAGAGGACCTTCTCGTCTGGCATCTCTTCTATGAAGTGCAGGAGGGCTTTGTCGGACTTTCCCATATTTCCGGTGCGATTGTGCTTTTAGATGAGTCTGTAGTAAGAAATATGGCTTCTGTGCAGAAGAGAGAAAGGAAAGAGGAAGAAGAGAAGGAAGAAGAAGAAGAAGGGGAGAGATGGGGAGACTGAACGAAGATGGGATGAAGAGTAAGTCTAGGAGTGAGGGCAATTAAAGCTGCTTCACCATATTAAAAGCTCTCACTTCCGAACAACTGCATTGAATCGGCCATCGAACTATTCATCTGAATCACCCTACTTTCTCCAGTCATCGTGCATTGCCCCCAATGAAGGAAACACCATTTCTATCACTGGAAACCCATGCATAGTCTGTCCATATCTACCATCAATGTCCAACATTGGCATTCTCACCCTCATTCTGGTTCTTACTAGGTATCCTTTGGTGTGGTTCGCTTCTGGCCTCGTGGCAAGCTACCTGGTAATCTCCCTCTCTTCCTGTCCTTCTATCTCTTCCTAGTCGGAATGGAGAGCTTTCCCGTCCGCATTCCTTCCTTAGTTTCTGAGCTCCAGGGGGCTTTCTGTTGCCAAAGAAGCCTAGAAGTCGAACAGTCCTCGAAACTGCAATTTGAAGATCCAGGATCCCAAGCGTTGGAGGATTTCCTCAAGACCCCAACGACGAATTCGACCTCGCCGATGAACCTTTCTGTGACAATAGATGGTTCCTGTATCGCGAGATCTGAGGTATGTCCCAGCATCATTCACTCTTCTTTTTGACATGCTTCGGACTGACTGCTCTTGTTCATAGTTACCCACCAAGAGCCCATATTCTACCGTCCATATGGCCTTCTTACTTATACAACGAAAGTCACTCGTCGTGGGGAACAAAATCTCAGTGAGCAGCACCGATATGCAACACTCAATGGACTGTATTTCACAGTCTGTGGCCGCGTTTTCCAGAGTGTATATCTATGAAAGCCTTATCCACTCACAGGACATTTGTTGACCCGACAGATGGGCTACAACAGAGAGAAAAAGACACCTCGGGAGCTATCTACACAGCGAACTATCCCTGAACAACAAAAGCCTATGGCAGACGCCCTGGTCCCACTGGAGCAGCAGAGCAATCGTGGAACATGATGTATGTCCAACTCTATGAACTCTTTCTTTGTACGCTGCGAACTCACTATTCTAAATCATAGACACACTCTCACACAGCTATCGATCATCAATCGACGACTCACCAATTTCCCCTGGAAGAACAGGAAATGGCCTCGCCCTAGCCAGTCCTAAATCATAGGTGATTACCCCAAACCTCGCAATATCACTATACCTCGCGAATGAAATGACTCATTTTTCCTTTACAGATGTTGCGAAATGCGCATTGGTCCTGGTGTTTTGTGCTGAGAGCCTGATTGTAAGCGCCTAGAATCTATCGGGGCAGCAGGTCAATCCGGCCAGCGTGTCTAGGATGCACTTCTCACCAATCTTGGTGTGTAAAGTACGACACATTATGCATTTCCCAATCTCATTTACCTTCTCGTTATAATGCTGCTAACTCACCCCCGTGTCAGTGACTGTTAGAAGTCAGGTCACGTGACCTCTTCTATATCTCCACCTTTTTCCTCTCTTCTCTTCTCTTTCCTCTTCACGCATTCAGAGACTCTTGTGTTGTGCTATCCTCTTCTAGTAGTCGCGCATCTCTATCAGGTTATGAAGCCCTTTGCAGAGTAACGATCTCGTCGATACTCAGCTTTCTTTGGTTACCTTCCTCTCATTGGTTCTTTGCGTCAAGGACCCACTTCTTTACCGCTGCCGCAGCCACAAAGACCCCTCATTCGCTGTTGACGGACTCCACTGCGAGTCTATTCTATCTATCTCACTGTTCCGGCATCTGAACTGAAGATTCGCTTCACTTCGGTTCACTTTCACTTCTCTTCTCACATGCCACCCTCCAGCTTCTCAAGTTATCGTCAACATGAGTGCTGGGTATCCTGAGCTGCCGGATCTGCCTTCAAGCCGGCCGGATGAGCCTAGCCGGCTGGAAAAGCGCCCACGTCTGGGCAGCTAATAAATCCTGGACCGGCCAGCGGTAGTGTATTCACGCCCCCGAGCATCCTGAAATGGCCGGCCTTATCTGGTTCGCGCGATATATCTGCGCGAACACGCCTCCACGATCGGTCACCAATGACCCGATGAGGGACCTGATCTCTCGTTACATGGATCCGGGGTATGATACAGGATGCATTTTTTGGCCCTCTTCACTCTACCATTGATTTGCGGCTAACCTGCTCCTCCACTGCTGCAGTTGACAACCCGCACGCCAAAGCACCATCGACTCGCAATCCTGGTCTCTTCGGCAACCACAATTACCTCCCTAGGGAGGCATGCCGGTCAGCCAGTGGCCAGGGCGGAAGTCCCCGCTGACGACGCCTGGACTGCGGAGGATATCAGGGACGCGACGCCCTTTTGGACGTCGCCGTTGGCCCATCGAGCCTTTGATGTAGGGAACGGCATTTACTTTGGCATTTTGGGGACTTTGGCGTTTCGGGGAGACAGGGAGGGATATCACTCCTAGACTCACTCTTCATCCCATCTTCGTTCAGTCTCCCCATCTCTCCTCTTCTTACTCTTCTTCCTTCTCTTCTTCCTCTCTCCTTTCTTCTCTTCTCTACAACGCAAATACTATACTCCGAGTCCATTGCAAGCCTTGAAAAACCTCTACAACTTCAAACCAATACCCGGACTTATCGCAACCATGGGTAAAAACATCAAGCGACATCTCCATGCGTTTATCGATGGAGTTCATGATGAGAAGCTACTGTCCCTCACTGATATCGGCAAAATCAACTGCATAAGAAGATGAATCAATAAGCTCCCTGTTTCCAAAACTTGCATCGTGGTATCTTTACTCCGTAGTAGATGCCCTGAAACGAACGAAGTGAGAGAAAGGGTTGTTGATCACGCTGACATGTGGTGCGCGAGACGTGGAAGGAAGGACAATATAGAATGTCTTGCCACGCACTTCTCTCATTTGCCCCTGTCTCCTGCCTGCCCCCACACTCGGACCCCTGCCGGTGCCTCCTAAATTTCCTTCTTCGGACTGGCCTGTCTTGGCTTAGGGTTGTAGGGCTATATTTGCTAGTATATGCAGGTTTCTCCTGTCTTATTGCTCCGCTGACTGGATGCTTATTGGCTCCGACATTGGTAGAACTTTATGCTATTGCCACACATTTTGCCTTGGAGGCTTGGATTTTCTGTTCTCTACGCTTTCACTTTCCCGCATTGTAATGAGCCCCGCTTTCACAATAGAGCAACAGAAGCTGCTCGCCCTATATCATGCTATCTCTGCGTTCCTGTATTGGCTGTAGTCGTCGGGTACGTTTGCTATCGGACGTTCAGCCACCGAGGTGCCCTGCGTGCCGCTTGTCTTGTTCACCAACGGAAATTGAGACCCGCCCTTGCATGCGCTGCCAAAATCTTATTCCTATCCGCTCCACAAGCTCGCTTTGCACAAGTTGCCAGCTTGATTCGGTTCTATATGTCCCATGCTTTGATTGCAGGAGTAATTTCCTCGCACGGCCCGGAGTCACTCGCTGCTTTAATTGCAGGTCTAGAAGGTCGACGGTCGTGTTGCCTCCTGTTGATTTCGGTCCTGTATACTCGAACACTGGTCTGCTGGACGCTGGAACATATGCTCGCTCTGCTATGCTGCTCTTCTGCGAGGATCAACTCCCAAGTTCTCTAAGAAAAACAAGATAAATGTTACCCTGTGCCAACATTACCCCAGCGCGCTTGAAGATCTTACGCTCACGGAGGAATATCTCATCGCCAAGTCCCATCCTGTTGGGGTCATCCTGAAACTTCGCCCTGGGGGCCGATTATCGCCTGCAAACTACCATGCGTTACGCGGTCATTTTATTATAATACCTCAGGATCCGAAACCACTTCTTCAGATACTACCGAGTCCAGAGCTTCAATTCACTGAGCTCATCAAAGTCTTCTGGATGGGACGACGTCCTCCTAGTAATGCAGATCTACGGAATTTCCTGACGGTACGCAAAACTAGGGTCCTCGCGGCGTTGCAATATCTAATTCTGCACAATCGACTCTACCAAGACGTCACAATATCTTATTCGACTATGGAGCTTTGGCCGGATGATTTCATTCCGTCGGGCTTACAACAGGATATCATATGCCTGGATCAAGATGATCACGACGAAAGAGCCGGCTATGGTAACGACCTACAGACAGAAAATTGCGAAAACGATTGGCAAGCTGCAGACGGTGGTCAAGATGATTCCTTCGGAGATTCGATTCCAGTCACTGCTTCCGTAACCGTTGATCTGAATGGTGATAGATATAGCCCCGACCTACGTCTGCTTAACACCATACAGTCCTTCAATGATCAGTCGTCTTGTGAAATGCGGCCGCAGTTTATAACCACTGGCCAGATGAACCAGGAAGCACCTTCAAACGGTTCATATCACCACCTCCCTGAGATTGAATATGGTGTCCGAGGCCAACCGTTATTGCTCAATCATTGGCAAGACCCCCATTACTTCACTTCCGCATTCCCGACGCTGTTCCCCACTGGCCAAGGTGGTCATATAGATGACAGGGAGGTCGATGTTTCGATTGCTGCTTTTGCCAAATGGACGCTATGCCATCACAGTCGGAGGTTGTTTCTATTCGATTGTTCAGAGAGCACAAGCTAACGAATGCAGGTTTGCACGGCACCGGTCATTCATGTACCTGTTGTACGATGTTATTCAGCTGCGCAATTCATGTCTTGGACATTCTTTGCTCATAAAAAGATGCCAGTGGACTTCTGTGACACACGACCTAGCCTCCCTGAACTATGATCGGTTGGTAAAAGCCGCAGAAGAGCTCGCCATGCATCGTTCTGCTTCAGACCCACTAGTCCGAAGGTTGCTGAAAGACATGACCACTATCGGTGCGAGAG
This sequence comes from Penicillium salamii, assembly GCA_911197225.1. Taxonomy (NCBI): domain Eukaryota; kingdom Fungi; phylum Ascomycota; class Eurotiomycetes; order Eurotiales; family Aspergillaceae; genus Penicillium; species Penicillium salamii. Next base: position 239,328 of record CAJVOY010000088.1, on the reverse strand, counting down.
TTCCGGGGTCATTCTTCCAGAAACTGCAGATGCGAGCCGAGATTCGAGGCTTGATAGTTCGTGAAGGAATGCCGGCATTCTGGCTGACAATCAACCCTTCGGATCTCCAGAGTCCTCTCGTGCTCGTTCTTGCAGGTGTTGAGCGCCGATCCGGTCCCCAAACTGATCTGAACACAGCGATAAAGCGCGCCACGGCTACATCTGACCCTGTAGCCGTAGCAAAGTTCTTCCATTACACATGTAAAGCTGTACTCGATGGCCTTCTGGGTGGTAAGCCCACTGAACTAGGAATTCTTGGGGATGTATCCAATTATTACGGTGTCGTGGAGAGTAATGGTCGAGGCATGTTACATCTTCACACTCTCGTTTGGATGCGGGGGAATCTCGGTTTCAGCCAACTAAGGGAGAGGATACTCACCGACCGTTCTTTCGCGGATCGCATGGTTCGTTTCTTAGAGACAGTCATCATGCAGAGTCTCCATGTGTTCGACGACGGCAATTCAGAAAACACATCGAGAATGCCACCGTCACCTACCACTTCTATATCGGATAGTGAATTTGCAGAAAAGCTTTTTGTGGATAGTAATTCCATAGCTTGCACGAAACAGCTTCACTCGAAAAATCACACGGCAACTTGCTTCAAATACCGCAAGCGAGGGCCGGCCTCCACTTCCTGTCGCTTTCAAATGCCGAGGAGCCTTGTCGACGTGCCCAAGGTAGATGAATGGGGCATCATTCACCTTGCACGGAATCATGCCTGGGTCAATCCGTGGAACCCCTCCATTGCCAGCTGTATCCGCTCAAACCATGATATTTCCTGGATCCCGACCGTATCAAAATCACTCTCTCTCCTATATTACATTACAAACTACGCGACGAAGGATGATGTCTCACCCGTTCAGATGGTAGCGAAGGCTGCTTTATTGAAACAGGCAATTGATCGCGCAAGCTCTGCCTCTACTCCCAATGCAGGTGATTTAAGGTTGCGTGAGAAAGGGATGAATAAATTTGCCCTTCGCTGTTTTAATGCCCTCTCACAAGACCGTGAAGTCAGCGGCGTGCAAGTCGCGAGTACCATACTTCAACTTCCTTCATACTATACTCTGAACTATAACTTCACGCGGATACATCTCTGGTGGCTGAGACAACACGTTCGGTCTCTGATTCACGAAGATCACCACGAGAGTGCTCCAATATCCGAATCCATCGAAGATGAGCCATGCCATTATGATCAGTCTAATAAAATCGCTCCTTCAAACATATTCGATAACTATAGATTGCGGGGGGCTTCTTTGGCGTCTTTGTGTATCTTCGAATATGGCATGATTGTCCGCACAAAGACTCTGCAGGGTGCGACGACTGAAGATGTGCCCTTTGATGAAACACATCCACGACATCGGACGCATGTACAGAGACTAGCTCGTTCTGCTTGTCAAATAGCTACCGTCACTCTTCAGGGTGAGCTTACTGAATTTCAGTCCGCAGAAGACGCTATCCCGGGGGGAAACCCTCTAACAACAGCAATTCAGAATGATTTGGCCGAGGTTCTCCTTGGTCTGTTCATTCCCTGGCAAAAATTACCCTCACTCTTTCCTCGGGTACAGCCGGTAGCATCTAGTACGCCCAACTCCCTTCGGTCCGTTTGGGCGACTGTGGAATCTACACTACCTCCTTATATTCGTACCTTCGCGAAGAATATCGATCTTTTGCGGAAGTCAAAGGAAGACTGTCAGGCCGACATTACTCTGAGAAGCGCTTCGCAGGGCACATCTTTACTAGATCAGGAACTGACTGGAACATCTTATCCAGAATCGGATTCTGAAAGTGAACTCATGCCAGGCTTGCAGGGTAAAGATGACAGCATAGGAAAGGAAGATCTTTTGGCTGCTTTTCTCGCAATTGGTCGGAGCTGGTTTAACGACGCGAGTGAAGCACAGCGGCGCATTCCCACTCTCGTTTCACGATCTCTGCCACTTTCATCCCTTCAATTTCATCACTTTGAACCTATTGATATGTCAAACATAACTCTGTACCAATCCACTGGTTTTCGGCTTCTCTCTTCTGCCGCCATACAAGAAATGCAAACGGGGTTTCAAAATATGACCAACACTTCCGGCCAGGACTTACAGGCTGAAGCACCTTTCTCACTTTCATCGGACCTTGACGACTTCAATATTAGACTGACTGATGGTGCTTTACTCCCATCATTGGCCGATTCGAGTTCGTTGAATAATGCGTATAACCATCGCGCCTTTGTAGCCGAAAATCCAACGGCCAGCTCCATAATTGCTGCGATCGGCAATGATGTTCCACTAAACGAGAAACAACGACTGGTCGTGAAAAAGGTTATGTCTGATCTTCTCATTTGTGCTGGCAATCCATACGACTCCTCCTTGCGTGAACAATCTCTCATTTATGTAGGAGGCGAAGGCGGAGTTGGGAAAAGCCAGATCATCAAAGCGGTTGTTGCTGCGATGGACTTGATTTGCCGCAGGGAAGAGGTTATCATCATGGCTCCCACCGGCGCAGCCGCTGATGCCATCGGAGGCAGCACGTACCATACCTCTCTTGGAATTTCGCTCAACCGGTACAGGCGCGCTGGGGTGAGTTCTCGAGTTCGAAGGCTTTGGTCTCGGAAAACAGTCATGATCATAGATGAGATCAGCATGGTAGACCTGGCGGCATTGAGTATCATAAATACACATTGCAAGGTCGCTCGATCCTTAGATCGATCATCGAGCGATCTTTTTGGAGGCTTGCCGATAGTGATACTCATGGGGGATTTTCATCAATTTCCTCCGGTCCAAGGCCAGCCCCTGTGGAGAATCCCTAGGAACGAGACGGAAGAAGATGGGAAATTGATCTGGACCCAGTTTAAACACGTTGTGATCCTTGATGAACAAATGCGTCAGGCTGAGGATGTTTCGTATAGATGTCTCCTAAGCCGAGCGAGGTCCGGTACGCTGACCTCCGATGATTTGGCGACACTTAATTCGAAAGCAATTTCTTCACTCGCCGATCCTCAATTGCAAGTATCACCGGCTGTCGTCAAATTGAACTCACTGCGCCATGTCATCAACCGTCTCCAAATTGAACGATTTGCTCGCGCCAATCATCAGAAAATTTTTGTCTTCCCAGCCTTGCATACTCGGACAAGATCCTCAAGCCCGGCCGAATTTCGCTTGCGAGCCGATGACTTGTTGGGCTTACCGGAGCAAGGCGCCAAGGTCCCTTTTCCTGGGCTCATTCTTTACACCCTTTCCATGCCGACAATGGTGTTGACGAATATTTGCACGCCAGCAGGCCTTGTAAATGGTGCTACGGGCCTAGCAGTAGGCGTCGCAGTGGATCCTGAAGGTAAGACACCAATCTGAATCTGTATCCGCATCATTTTAAAGCGAGCCTTATTCCACAATCAGCGGAGTTTGTCGAACTGGACGACCAATACATCTTTTCTACCAGACCACCACTCTGTCTTTTTTTCAAACCCGCGCGTCCACAGAAAAACCATTGCTATCTCGAAGACGGATCACTGCCTATCTTTCCACTTGAAATGTCCATCACGGTGAAAGGCTACTCGGTCCGACGGAAACAGATCCCTGTCTGTCCAGCATTTTGCCTCACTGACTACAAGATTCAAGGTGCGACTCTCGACTCCGCCATTTTAGATTTGAAAAATGACCGCAAGGATCGGCGGCACGACTCCCACCGCAAATATTGCTCAACATACGTACAGCTGTCGCGTCTGCGGTCTCTAGACGGTCTTCATCTTTTGCAACCAATCAAGAAAAGTGACATCGAGCAGAGACCTGACCCTCAATTACTAGGCGAGATGCAAAGGCTGGAGTCCCTGCAACGAGAGACTATTCGTGCGTGGCGGGAAAATCCCTGCTGATGAGAAGCAGTTCTATCCAATTATTAATTGACCCTCGTCATTTTGAGTTCTTAGGCAATAACCTCATAGTTTGAATACACCGCCGCTTCGCACGATTGGCTCGCCTTTAGGACTCATCACATTTTCGCTCGTATCTGCAGGCTTGCTGTAACTGTCTCGACCGTCACGGATTTTTATGTTGCTACCTCGCTCTTCCTTCTGTATGACTTTCTCGTTTATTGTATAGTCCCCTTTCTATTCCGTCGCGCTTGATTGTCTTCTTTTGATATGTCGTCGAATAAACCCTCGTCCGCTATTCTTCATGTGCGTGATTTCGTCGAACATGTTGAGCCGGATCCAACGCGCCTGGGTAAAGCACTCTCGATGCAACTACGTGTCTCCCTAAACATCCCATTCAAAGATATCGAATCAGATGAGGTTGAATCGAGTGAAATCCCTACTTTGATTAGATTTTTCAACGAGGGTAATCGATTCGACATTTATCAACCCAATACTTTTGTTTATTCATCTGGAGCCTTTTTGACTACATCGTCCGAAGATGATGATTTCCACATTATACTCCATGCTTATAATTTGGACCGGTCGGTACCTGTGTAACATACTAATCCGAGTAGTTCACTGATTCCATACAGCCACCCGGGTAATCAAGAAGATACAGATGTCTATTTTATGCACTGTCCCGGTGCTGCACAGCCTATAGTCACCTTTCTCGGGGTTGTCCTTGAACGGAGAGGACAGTTGAACGACGGACGGAATTTACTTCACTATCGTCTTCAAACAACAGTTTACAACCCATCAATCTGCACCTCTCATACTTTTCCCGTTACGGCTTTTTTCAAGAATGGGCAGCGTTGGGCAAATTTTCCGCCGCTCAGTGTGAATTCCCATGTGTTCTTGACCGGTTGTATCTTTGGCCTTACAAAAGAAAATCGACAGTTGGCTGTTGTAACAGATGACATCCATTTCCTGCCAACGTCAACGAATAGTCTTCCGCCAACCCCTTCTTCTGCAACCGGGAAAAGGAAGCGCGTTGACCGATGGTCCCAAAGAGCTGAGCCAACAACCCCGTCCAAATCCGCTTCCCAATCTCATGATCGTCAGTTTGCAGAATCTATCAGAGCGAATACGCCGGTTGACGAGGATAAGGAAAGTACTCAGATTACGTGGGCTGACACGCTGGATGGAACCGAAAGTGCTCGACAGACAAGTACACCAACTCCTGAAAGGCGTTCACAGAGACCAAGAAAGACTTCATACGCCGATATACTTGCACAGTCTAAATGAGAATACGGCCGAGGAAACGAGGTTTATGTCAGTTCGTGTTGCGGATATCAATCATCCGGGAGCTTCTTCATTGGCTCCTGTGGATTTTATGCCAGTCTTGCACTTGATTTCGAACTTTATATGATACATTTTAACGTCGCTTTTCAATTCTATCTCTTACCACTCCCCTGCCTTTTCGTTTCAGGGCTGATGCGTGCCACGCGCGCGTCTTCCAGTCTATACTCGCGGCTGAAGCGCGGCACCCGTATTACCTCTTTGGGCCTAGCTGGTCTTGGCAACCGAACTTTGGAACGTGTATATCACGCACGTGACCGGTTGACATTTTTCGACCTCTTCAACACTCAGCCCATTTGCACACGCTGGCGGTCATCGGGATCGGATGCTAACAAGCTCATCAACGCGTCGTGCACACTGAATGGGGACTTGAAATTGACCAACCCACGGCCTCCATGTAACATCTGCACCCTGTCGGCCTCGACCTCGTGCGCAAGACAGCAAAGCCCCTGGTCCAGGAAAATGTCTTCTTTTTCCGAAAGCCATGTTCCAGGCTCAGACTTCCTCCCGCCAGAATCGGCGCAGGTGTCGAAATCATTATTTGGCGGACCGAGCAGTGATGTCGATCCGCAACCCTCTTCTCAACCAGGGCAATCAAGATCACTCTTTGGAGGTCCCTCTGCGCAAAATGACTTTCTGAGTCCTATCCCTGAGTCCGATATGATGGACGAAGCGCAAGATGAAGTCGAGTATAATCATGACCTGCTCATGCCAGAACGGCCCCTGACGTCTGATTTCGATTCAAACGACGAAAGTCGACACGCGAGTCCTCATCGCGGGAGAAGGCGCTCACGGCGCACTCACAGCTCTCAGAATATGCACTCCAGTCCGCCTACAGTCCCCGGTCGGGATACCCTCACCGTAGAGTCCGAGCCAATCCGGTACGTGGTCGACCGCGGCCTTGACCTGCCCCCAGGAACTGAGCGGCCGAATCTGTTTCAGGGTTCCGCAAGCTCATGGCGGAGATACAATGCCGATGAAATCGGGGCATGTACTGCCATGATGACAGAGCGATCCAGAGATCTGGGCGCTCACCTCTACAACGCTCATGCGATTCGCAGGCGAATTCGCGATTCCGTGCAAAATAATACAGAGACTAATGAGAAGGCGACTTTCGCTGTGCCGAGGAGATGGACTGTTTGGCCAGTTCCGGCTGCCCAGGTCCCCCGTCCGGATGAACGTCTTCAAAACCACATGGATGAGACTGGGTCTATGCGCATGGCGCCGGATCCACGACCTAGTGCGCCTCTGGAGGAATCTATTACGGCGGTTCTTCTCAAGGCTTCCAAGGACAAATACCGGGCGCGGGAGTGGGATTACGAAGATGTCAAGAGTGATATGGACAAGAGAATCCATGACAAGGATGATATGATGGCTGAAGAGCTGGAGAAGAAGGAATATGGGCAGACATTGAATTCAACCGTCTTGGATCCTATCATCCAGGCAGACGACGACAAATCAACCAAGCAACTACGTCCGCTAGCACGCAACGTCATCACCCAAATAGACAAGCTTCTATACGGTCTGCACTGCGCCATGAAAGGGAGGAAATACGAGGAAGAATCTGGAGCCGAACATTCCTCCGAGGACGAAGCAGAGAGCCCGCGGAAACGAAAAGTTGAGAACAGAAGTGAATCTCGCGGCAGAAAGCCAGCTCGGCATGGCTCTCCTCAGAAACAACGATTCCGCTCCGCCAGTATCCAGGTACAAGGAAAAGACACCGAGGTTGAGCGTCCGCCAGAGCCATCTAAAACGCGAGATTCGTCCTGCGACTCGATGGAAAGCTTAGAAGGAAACCATTACATCAGGGGTCGGCTCAAACTGCGCGACTGGAGTGAAGTAATGGGCCTCGCATCAATGATGGGTCTCCCTTCCACAGCGGTAATGCGCGCCTCAAAGCGATGCGCCGATCTTTTCGGTGAAGACATGGAATTCCACACTATGTCCGAAGGCAGAATCAAGAAGAAACGCAACAACGACGACCAATGGGTATACACATACACAGAGAGCGACTCCGACGATGAATCAGTGCCAGCATCCCCACAGCCAAAATCTCGAGTGAAAACCAAGAAAGCTCCCAAAGCTCGCTCCGAGAAAGCAACAGCAAAAACATACAAGAAAAAACACGCAAAAACACCAGCAATTGTGCCTCCTTCTGCGTCCACATCACCGGTTCCTGAGGCTGCGGTGGTGATCCGAGAGCCGCCGAGGAAAGAGTCGAAGCGGACGCGACCAGGTCTTGGGAAGGGAGAGCATCGGAAATCGGATCTGATTTGTCCGTTCGAGGGATGTCCTCGTCATACGAAGGGTTTCTCGCGAACTTGGAATCTCAATCAGCATTTGAAGATTGCTCATCCTTCTTATCTTCCCTCTGGGAGTGACCGGTCACAGTCTCGTCCTGCTAATGCACGTCAGGATGAGGATTTGATTCATGTAGATTAGCATTTTATATACCAATACTTGAACTTGGCGCTTGTCCATGCCAATTGACTTTTATTTTTGACTCCGTTCCCGATTCTAGGCCAGTATCTGCTATGTTTCTGGGACACTGTTGAATCTTGGAGCTTCATGATGCCTGGCATCATCTGCTTCTCAAGTTATTTTCCTTCTCGTCACTCGTCGGATACTTGCTTATATATTTCCAGTGCTCTGACCCTCGAGATATTTTTTTCCAATCGATGTATGCAATATCACTCAACTTGGGCCTGGTCAAGCTCATGATACTTTCCCGGGGCTGAAAGAAAGTCTGTATACCGACATTGGGCTCTTCAGTCGCAAAAGAAAAAGAAATCTACACAGACGGTCCGGAGCTGGGTAATACAGATACACTATCTCGGGGATGAGAGAGCGATAAGGGGCTTGATTGGCTCAGCATGCCGAGAATATCAATTCTGCCTGTCTTATTGGGTTTTTATCCCGCCCGGTGTATTAGAACGGTCACAAATACCAGATCTATGAAATGCAGCATTTCCCATCTCCAGCAATTGTCGAATAACTGATCCAATTGTTGGATTAAAGCAATAAAAGTACCGCAGAATAGTTTGTAGAGTTGTTCTGGAGCTTTGGACTTATGTATTGTCTACATAGAACACTGTGTGAATGGCTTTACAGACCTCACTTAGACGATGACATCAAAACAGCCGCAGATCCCCGCAGCATAGAGCTTCCCTTCTGAGCTTCTCAATACTTAACACTTAACTCAACTAAATATTAGATTACACTGACACATCGGATCAAAGTCCGTCTCGGTGCTTCTCGGACGTAAAGAGCAATCACCATTCAGTTGCCAAACGAAACAGCCCTTCCCCACCGCCTGTGATCACTTTAAAAGGCGTCTCCAACTCTCCAACTCCCCGCACTTTTCTGGATCCGATCCTCTCCGCCCTTTTTTTGGTGTCTGACCCTCTGGAGAGTCTTCCTTCACAATGGACCGTCTCATTCGCCCTGTCACCCGTCAATTATTGCGCACTCAGCCCAGATACCCCTTTAGAATTCCCACTACTCACGCCCAAAGACTTTACACCATGGGACACAGCGCACCACAGGTAAGGGAGGCGAAATGTGCAAATATACTCAATGCTAATGAATCAATTGCAGTTGAAAGACCAGTCTCTCTTCATTGAGAAGTCATACATCAATGGCGAGTGGGTCGGCGCGAAGTCCGGCGAGACCTTTGAAGTTCACGGTAATTCCAACCCCCAGAACACAGAAACCAAATCCTAACACCACACAGACCCCGCGACCGGAAAACTGATCGGAACATGTCCCGAACTCGACACCAGCGATGTCGAAAAAGCAATCCAAGCCGCCTCCGAGGCCTTCCCCAAATTCCGCACCACACTTGGCCGCGAGCGCGCCCGCATGCTGCGCCGCTGGTACCAACTCATGGTCGATAACGCAGAGGACCTAGCCACCCTGATTACATGGGAGAATGGAAAGCCCCTAGCCGATGCAAAGGGCGAAGTTAACTACGCCGCCAGTTTCTTCGAGTGGTTCAGCGAGGAAGCACCCCGCACATACGGAGATACCATCCCCGCCTCTGTGCCTGGTAACCGGGTGATGACTGTGAAGCAGCCCGTTGGTGTGTGTGGTCTGATTACGCCGTGGAATTTCCCTGCGGCTATGATTACGCGTAAGATTGGGCCTGCCCTGGCGGCGGGGTGTACTGTTGTTGCGAAATCGCCGCAGGAAACCCCCTTCACGGCTAATGCGCTTGCCGAGCTGGCTCACCGCGCGGGTATTCCTAAGGGTGTAGTGAATATTGTTACTTCGTCCAAGAATACTCCTGCTGTCGGTGAGTTGATCACTACGCATCCGGAGGTGCGTAAGGTGTCTTTCACTGGTTCTACGAACGTGGGTCGTATCCTGATGAAGCAATCTGCTTCTACGATTAAGAAGGTCTCCTGGGAACTGGGCGGTAATGCGCCCTTCATTGTCTTTGATGATGTTGAGGACCTGGATGCTGCTGTTGCAGGTGCAATCGCATCCAAGTTCCGTAGTTCCGGCCAGACCTGCGTGTGCGCGAACCGTATCTACGTCCAGAAGGGCATCTACGAGGAATTCAGCAAGCGGTTTGTGGCTAAGGTCAAGGAGTTCAAGCTTGGCGGTGGTTTCGAGTCTGGCATTACCCATGGCCCTGTTATCCATGAGCGTGCTGCTAACAAGGCCCACGAGCATGTTCAGGACGCTACCTCCAAGGGTGCGCAGGTTGTCGTTGGTGGTCAGAAGGCTACTGCGCTTGGTCCGAACTTCTATCACCCCACTGTGTTGACGGGGATGAGTAAGGATATGCTGCTTGCTTCGGAGGAGACCTTTGGTCCTGTGGCTGGTCTTTTCCCCTTCGAGACAGAGAAGGAGGTTGTTGATCTGGCAAATCGGGCTGAGGTTGGTTTGGCGGGTTACTTCTTCAGTGGGAATGTGCGTCGCATCTTCCGTGTTGCTGAGGCCCTGGAGGTTGGCATGGTTGGTGTCAACACTGGTTTGATTAGTGATGTTGCTTCTCCGTGAGTTTTTCTTCCTTCCCCTTTTTTTTTGAGTACTAATGTGTTTTAGCTTCGGTGGTGTCAAGCAGAGTGGCTTCGGTCGCGAGGGCAGCAAGTATGGTATTGACGAGTTCATGACTATCAAGAGTGTGACATTTGGTGGCATGGGCGAGCCCTTGCAGGAGTAAGATGATTTCTACGAATATTTGAGACTTTTATAATCTTTGGATAAAAACTGCCAATTGCACTTGTACTACCGAATGAAAATGACACCTTGCCATTCAGGCATGAATACCATCACATGACCGTATCACGGCAGAAATGCCCACCGCCTTCAGTCCCTTCGAAGAAACATCCATGACCATTGACATTCCCTGTATATCAAATCAATTCTTTACATCAATCTCACAAAGAAATGCCATAGCCCAGCATGCGCCCATCCCAAATCCTCGCGGTCGCCCGAACCCGCCCATCCAAGCTGAAGAAACCATCCATCAGCCTCGACCATGTAAGTACATCCCAACACCCCGTGACAACCACTAACCAATCACCAGTTCATCCAACGACAGCGGGTCCTGACATTCTGGCGAGAAATCGTCCGAGCACTCATCAGTAAGCTCCTAGCACAAGGTTTGTTCGGGTTAGAATTGACTAATTGGCAGAGGTTCCGCCCTCCTCCACAAGAACAGAGCTGCGCAATTACGCGCGCGCTGAATTCGAGCGTCATCGCGAATTAACAGATTTGGTACGTTGAAATAACTACTGTTTTGAGTTGTGGACTAATTTCTTTAGCAACATATCCGCTATCTTCTTTCGGTAGGGAGATCCTCGTTCGTTTGGGTTTTGCGCTAACTGCTGGGCAGACTGGGAAATCGGAATTTCAGACTATGAAGCGGTATATTGATGAACAGGTTGCTGGTTGATCTGTGTATATACCCGGTTCTTTTAAACCTCGATTGTATTCATAGGATGTTCTAAAGTGATTTTGTACAGCATTTGGACCGAGTTCCAAGGCCGATTATTAATATCCCGGCTTCGAGGGTTCTCAGGTCAGGCCCTGATTTCTCAAGGTCTACTACATAGTCCTGCACAGTGAGAAACCAGATTTAGGTCCGCCACTTATGACCCGATGTGTACCTTGCTTGGATGATCAATGCATTCTTGATTTGACTTTGAAAGGTTAATTAGATTGCTGTCTGATGGCCGAGGTAGACAGATCCGAAAATAGGGAATGCTCGTATAATCAATCTAAACACACTGAATGACCCCACTCCGATGGCCAGTTCGTACTATGCTGTTAGTATACGATCTACAACATTTAAGTGTTTGTTTATTTCCAAGAAATACTAATGATGTCAACTATTGCAGGGTCCTCTTCCCACCTATCAAGTAAGCAAATTCTAGACCTCCCACTGTGCATGGAATCGACAGATTTGCCACGTCTCCACACACTTTAATCGAGTGCCAATCGTCGTTGAATTTCTTTGTGCCACGACGGATGGTGGGACTGCAAGCTGGCATTACTTAGGGTGATTGGCCGGCTCAACCGGAAACGGCGAACAGGTTGCAAGTTGAGAAGCTTGCGGACATCCTAGTTCAACAGACGACGTCATACATTTGCATCTGGACTTGTTAAAGCGGAAAATTCAGCCGGATGCTGGGGATGTTGGTGTGGTATATTAACTGGTTATTCGAAGGACCGGGTTATTTGACTATTTGGCTATTTAACTATTTGTCCCCAACACACACGCAATACACAATTTATCTACAATACCCACCACCTGAGCACTGAAGTCCATCAAGTGCACTACAAAAGTACCATGAAATCTCACGTGAGCCCCGAGCGCGCCCGCCACCTCGAGCGCAACCGCATTGCCGCCAACAAGTGTCGCGAGCGCAAGAAGCGTGAACACAAGCTCATCGAGCGTCGACTCAGCGACGAAACGGAAAAGAAAGAAATCCTCCTCGCTCAACTCAACGTGCTCCGGGAAGAAGTCTGGGATCTGAAGAATATTATTTTCCAACACGCCGAGTGCGACGACCACCAGATCAACAGCCAACTAGCCCGGATGACCCAGTCTGTGCTCAGTCATTCGGTTGATAGTACATCACCGACATCTCAAACATGGTCGGAGGAGGATGCGAACGCGAATGCGACCGGCAATGAACTCAAGATGGAGGGTGCCTTCGAAGAATGTGACTGGTCCCTTCCGCCTACGAATGACTTTTATGATCCTATTTTGACGGATTCGATGTTTGAGAATTTCATTCAGACTGACAATCCCTATTCATGAGTGAAAATGGGGGCAACGGGTGAAAATGGCAGGCGTTTTGTTATTTAGCGGATTTGTATATTAATCAGCCTCGTAAGGCCACAAACACGATGATGAATTTGATGAATTACATGAGACGGATTAATTCTCCCCGAAATGCACGGCCCAAATCGCATCGCATGGAACGTGCAAGACAACCCACTAGCCAAATAGCCCTGAGAGAGAGCTGGGGTCGATCCACAAAGCCTCTGATGTCACCGTTGGAGACGCCACTACGAGTATTGTTTCTTCGCTTCCTGAATGACCGCATTGTTGATTGTATTTGACCATATTGATCATATTGACTATATCGACCTTATTGATCATATTGACAACAAGGTGACTGTTGACCACTGCTACCTCTAACTCCTGGTGCTGGTCTATAACGAGCTCTACTCGTATAACTATGATGCCCGCCATCCCAGTCCCCGCCGGGGAGGAGCTGGCCAGATTCTCGCAAAAATCAATAATGGGCACCATTTTCGAGACGACACAACGGTGCGAGGATTTTCTTCCACCTTTCCTCAACTGCGCTAAGTTCAGCTCAGATATACCCAGTGGAAGCCCTTAGGCCTCGGTGTCTCAGGACTAGTCTGGTAAGACACCTTCCAAGACGGAGAGGAATGAAACATTAACCTTTGAATGTTGCCAGCTCCGCAAGGGATCGTATAGGCCACCGCACCGTTGCGGTGAAGAAACTCGCCGAACCATTCCAGACCGAAGCCGTCGCCAGATACATGTTTCGCGAAATCAAACTGCTTAGACAATTACACCATGAGAACGTGTGTGGTCCCGGAAATAACACTCCCTACTTGTCTAACACCATACCAGATCATCAACCTTACCGACATCTTCATCTCGCCCTCCGAAGACATGTACGCGCACCCCAAATCAACCCATGCCCCATACCAAAATTAACCAACCAACCTGGGCAGATACCTGGTCACGGAACTCATGGCCACAGACCTAAACACCATCCTCAAAGCAAAGCGGGTGGAAGACCAATTCGCTCAATACTTCATGTACCAAATCATGGTGAGCCGCACCCACAACCAAGTACCAAACACCACTAATATTCCCAGCGCGGCTTGAAATACCTCCATTCCGCAGGGGTAGTCCACCGAGATCTGAAACCGAGTAATATCCTCGTGAACGAGAACTGCGATTTGAAAATCTGCGACTTTGGCCTAGCCCGCATCCAAGACCTCCATATGACCGGATACGTTTCCACGAGATATTATCGCGCGCCGGAGATTATGCTTACCTGGCGCAAATATAATGAGAAGGTGGATATTTGGAGTGCGGGTTGTATCTTTGCTGAACTTTTGACGGGTGAACCTTTGTTCCCTGGGAAGAATCATATTAATCAGTTTTGTGTTATTACTGATATGCTGGGCAATCCGCCTCCGGAGGTTGTTGCGAATGTCACCAGTGAGAATGTTAGTATACCATCTGATATCAGAGAAAAGTGGAAAGTTGAAAGCTGACGAGACCAGACGTTGAATTTCGTCAAATCACTCCCAAAGCGAGAACGAAAGCCCATGTCACAGGTCATTACTCAAGCCAATACGGATGGTGAGTGAATTGAAGCGCATCTCTTAACTTATACTAACCCCCCACAGCAACAAATTTAATTGACCGAATGCTTCAATTCGACCCCGACACCCGAATCTCCGCCGCCATAGCCCTTGAAACACCCTACCTAGCGCCCTACCACGACCCCACCGACGAACCAGTTGCAACAGAGACATTCGACTGGTCATTCCTCGAAGCTAATCTGCCGGCTGATATTTGGAAAACTATCATGTATGGCGAGGTTCTCGGATTCCACGAAGAGATGAATGCCCCAGGCCAGACTGGGCCGATGAAATCGATAAACCAGGTTGACGGGATGGATCTGGGATGAATGAATGATTGATGAATGTTGATGACCACCGACGATCGAGTCGGTCATGTATTTTATGATGATAGCCTGATTAGAGCGGCAATACCATTGATTTGAGGTTTGGATGATGTCTTCTAAGTATTAACTTTAGAAGGAAATTCCCAGGTCTACTTAAGTAATGTATGGTGGCTGGAGGTCTGGAGGTCTTATTATCATATAAACATTACATTCAAGGCTTGGCCAATCGGCTTATTAGACCCTGCATATATACAAGGGCTCATCAACAGGGGTATCAGTTTTCATCCACGCTCAAGCCCTGCAGGCTTGAAAAGAATCTGTACATGGAACACGGAGTTCGTTCTGGATCCAGATCTAAATCCAACTTAAACAGCAGATTCGGGGTTAGCCGCAGGCTCGCCATTGGCATTGCTCATTTCAGGAGCCGGGTTTTCGCGATGGTTCTTCGCGTTGCGGCGGGAGTTGATTAGATCCAGAATTGCGAATGTGTTGGTCACAGCGAAAGTTGCCCTAGAAATAATTAGACAAGTGTTTCCGGTTCCGGCTCATGTCTGGAGTTCTTACCATTGGACTGCGCCGACTACGACCAGGGCCTGCAAAGCGTGGCAGCTGGTGTAGTGGCATGAGCCTGGAGAGGGGATGAGGACTGCCAGGGCGATCCAGCCACTGAGCCAGAGGCCGCCGGTGGTGAGTTCCATGAAGGGGATGGCGAATTCATGGGAGAAGCGAGGGAAGGCCAATGGGGCGAGACCGAGGTAGGGGATTACGACGGCGGTGGTCCAGCAGCCGTTGAAAAGCATGAAGTAGATGACATTGGAGTAGGACCATTCGTCGTAGAGGGATGCGATTTCTGGTTCTTGTTAGAGCCTGCAATCCATGGATGGGTTGGACGGAGAGCTACATACCATATGCTGTTAGACCGATGGTGGCTAGGGATAGCACAGCCTGGAAGATTCGCAGAGGGTTCACCCAGGACAGCATCTTGAGTATTGTAGTATGTTAATTTAGAAAATAGGTGTGAGTACGAGTATAGTCCGTTGGATTGGGCGGAGAAAGGCAAGCTTTAAGGCCAGGGGAAAATCCTGCAATGTCCCTGGTCTTAAGGAAATACATGTGAGAGAGACTAAATATCCACACGTCATGCTCTAAAAAGAAGATCATATCAAGGCCTAATTCGGTCTGAAAACTTTGCAACGCCAGCCAGTCAGTCCAAAAGTCCCCAAATTAGGGTTTGCGAGTCCACCTTCCCCGCCTTGGATCTTCGTGCCTGGTTTTCGTATACTCTTTTCTTGTTCCTAGTTCCCTTTATGTTCATTTGGCTTTGAAAATGACAAAAATATGAATTGAAATAAGAACTGGACGGCATTGATCCCGGGACAGAGTGAGAGGCCGATGTCGATCTCACATGGGAGCCTCGGCGCCAAAATCGGGCCTTCCGGACAGGGTTCCCGCCAAGAACATATGGTTACTTCGTTAGCGCCATGCTTGATTCGTTTTTACCTCGGCCCACGTCGCATTGGAACTGTGACTGGGTATAATCAGGGCTATTTATCACTGGATTTACATTGATAACAGCCTTAGAGGGAAAAATCGCAATGTATGCAGGTATATTTACACAGACATGATGTAGGACAAATTTCAACACTCACTTCCCTACCAACGCCTTAACAGCATCCAAAACACCAACAGTCTTCTCATCCGCCCGCTCAAGAGAAGACCGCGCCGCATCAGGCTCATGAGCCTTGCCAGCCTCCTTCGCAGCAGCCTCAATGGAAGCATGTCGCTCCCTCCACTCGCGATCCTCCTTGTCGCGAATCTCCAGCTCCCGTAACCACGCGTCCCGCTTCTCTTGCTTCTTCCGGATTTCCACTGCTTGGTCGAATTCTCGTCGCTGCTGTCGCTCGGTCTTGAAGTACATCCCGCCTGCGACGAGTGCGACCAGTGTAAAGGCTTGGGCGTAGATGCGGGCGCGGAACATTCGGTTCATTTCAACGGAGTCGCCGCTTTTCATCGAGCGGTAGGCCCGGTAGAGGGCGTAGCATGTTGCCGCACATCCTGGTTGTGTTAGTGGGATCGTCAAGGAGGTATTGCGGGTTTGGGCGGGTACCTAATGGGACTAGGGGCTCTTCTTTGAGACGTCTGGTGAACTTCTGTGTGCCGGTCTCTTCGGTGAATTGGCTGTAGGTTGTGTTAGTCAGGGTCCCTGGGCTGGTGGCTTTGCTGGTGGCTTTGCTGGCTGTCGGCCGGGACGTACGGGTTCTCGTCGAAAGACGAGGGCACTGGTTCGCGGTTCATGGTGGGAATTGAGCGGATCACTCGGGTTTGTAGGAAGTCGTAGATCGTCGAAAGTGCAGAGGAATCCGGGGACTCCAACTTTTCGATGTTGGATTAGACTAGCTGCGTATGACGCCAAGTTTTCCGCCTTATGTAACTCTCCAAGGTCCAAAAAGTTCACGGATTTGCATCCCCCTCATACACTATTGTATACATATTGTAGGATATTTTTTGGGGGAAATAAGTAGATTGAAGCGTATCGTCTGGTTTGATCTTATTTTTCTACTCTATGGTCGTCACGGAATACACGGAATAGGATATCAGCCACATTGCCTCAGTGGTTCGGCGTAAAGAGTAGAGAGTAGGTCTTATACTTCAGTCAGTAGATACTTCAGTACGGTATAGTACTCCGTATTGATCTACTGAATGAATTCTCCATTCTGATCAGCCAAGAGGTCCCTGGTGCTGCTCAGGTTCAATTTCCATTCATTCCTGGGATCTATACTCCAAGCCCTGACACTTCAAGGTCCAACTCAAAAGAAATGTGACAGAGCAGATGATGCAGACAGCAGAAGTATTCAACAAACACATATAATTAATATAATTCATTTAGTCCGCAGTGAGTACCTGCATGTCTAGGGCTGGCGTGATTGATGACAAAGACCTCCGATCACCGGTCCCCGCAAAAAAAAAGAGTCATTGCCCGCTTGCCAATTCCTTCTGTTTATTGGTTTCGACTTTGCGATCCAACAGAGCGACCTCAGAGACCATGTCTGACGATTCATCCAACGCAGTGGTGACCCCAGTGTCCCCCGTCACCCCCAAGATGAGCGGATTGGCCTTGACTGAGTACACCGCCGCTCCGACGCCCCCCTCCGAACGCGCAAACCAGACTCCTGGTTTGCCTCCCAATTGGGGAATCCCTGAAGCCTTCCTGCTCCCCAATGGCTACCCAGATGTACGTTGAGTTGGATTGTCCGGGTAGAAACCTCAATTCCTAATTTTGACCCCGCCATTCTAGTATCTGCGATTGATCTTGACCTCCCGAGTGTACGATGTGATTGAAGAGACACCCCTGACCCATGCGGTCAACCTGAGCAACCGCCTAGAGAGCAGAGTCATGCTCAAGCGCGAGGATCTACTCCCGGTATTCAGCTTCAAGCTGCGTGGCGCATACAACAAGATGGCTCACTTGAACAATGAGCAGCGGTGGAAGGGTGTCATTGCTTGCTCCGCGGGCAACCACGCACAGGGTGTGGCTTACTCGGCCCGGAAGCTGAGAATCCCCGCGACTATCGTGATGCCCTCTGGGACCCCGGCTATTAAACATTTGAATGTGGCCCGTTTGGGTGGCAGCGTCGTTCTCCACGGACAAGATTTCGATTCCGCCAAGGTCGAGGCACACCGGTTGGAAAAGCAGCACGGTCTCACCAATATCCCTCCCTTCGACGACCCATATGTGATTGCGGGACAAGGCACCATTGGCATGGAGCTTCTGCGCCAGGCAAACTTGGATAAGTTGGAGGCGGTCTTCTGTGCGGTTGGTGGCGGTGGTCTCATTGCTGGAGTCGGTGTTTATCTGAAGCGCATTGCACCCCAGGTTAAGGTCATTGGTGTGGAGGCATACGATGCCAACGCCATGACTCAGTCCTTGGATACTGGCAGCCGCGTCTTCCTTAAGGACGTCGGTCTCTTCGCGGACGGCGCGGCCGTCAAGACTGTTGGCGAGGAGAACTGGCGCATCTGCCGTGACGTTATTGACGATGTCATCCAGGTCTCTACTGACGAGACCTGCGCTGCCATCAAGGATGCCTTTGAAGATACCCGCTCTATCATTGAGCCTGCCGGTGCTCTCGCTCTTGCCGGTCTTAAGAAGTACATTTCGCAGAACCCCAGCCCAGATCCCAACCGTGAACTGGTCGCAGTCACCTCCGGTGCCAACATGGACTTCGATCGTTTGCGATTCGTTGCCGAACGCGCCGCTCTGGGCGAGAAGAAGGAGGCCCTCCTGTCCGTCAAGATTCCCGAGAAGCCCGGTGCATTCGCCAAGCTTGTCGAGGTGGTGCTTCCCCATGCCGTCACAGCCTTCAACTACCGCTACGCCCGCGAAGAGTCCGCAGATGTCTTGATGGGTATCTCTCTCTCAGCCTCCACAGGCCGCGAAGACCTCGCCAAGATCATGGCCGAGCTCGAGAAAGAAGGCATGCCCTGCCGCGACTTGAGCGACGACGAGCTTGCCAAGCGTCACCTGCGGTTCCTCGTCGGAGGCCGTTGCGAGGTCGCCGACGAGCGCATCTTCATGTTCGAGTTCCCCGAGCGCCCCGGCGCCCTGGCCAAGTTCCTCACCACCCTCCGCCCCAACCAGAACATCTCCCTCTTCCACTACCGTAACTACGGTGGTGATGTTGGTAAGGTCTTGGCTGGAATCCAGTGCCCGTCTCCAGAGAAGGAAGACCTGGAGCAATTCCTCCAGGACTTGGGTTACCCCTTCAGCGAGCACACTGATTCCCCTACCTATAAGACTTTCCTGCGATCTGAATAAATAGTGCTTAGCGCAAAAAAGTGTGGATAACGAGACGATGGATTGTTTATAACGTGTTATTGAAGCGGCTTCAAGGTCCTTATTTTTTTTTGTTAGGCGTTTGGGCTGTGATAGACACTTTTACCATACTACAATTTAGTATAGGTTCTGGTTTGCATATGGTAGAATTAGCAGATATTGGAAATACATCAAAAATTTAAAACTGTTCTATTACAAAAATGAGCTTCTACATACTCGGAAGACCATAAGATCTGCAAAGTCCAATCCGGCGATCGGCAATACAGAACATCCGGGCAACATTTGCGAACCTCCGGAGCCAAAACATCATCCCAGCGCAATTGCACGATACCCCCAGCTCAACACACGGCAAGCACAGAGGCAAAGCCTCCAACTG
The DNA here is from genome assembly GCA_911197225.1 of Penicillium salamii. NCBI lineage: Eukaryota > Fungi > Ascomycota > Eurotiomycetes > Eurotiales > Aspergillaceae > Penicillium > Penicillium salamii. The sequence continues at coordinate 219,688 of CAJVOY010000088.1, read as the reverse complement.
AAATTTTGGAATTCCCCAAATTCCAAACCAAAAATCGCCATGTTCTCCCTCCGCACCGTCCTCCGCGCCCCCGGTGCTCTCCGCCAGTACCTCCCCTCCGTGACCACTCGGGCAGTCTCATTACGACCATTCTCCCACATGATTCAGAATGGCCTGACGAGGTTCCGTGGAAAAGAGCAGACTGGTAGTGCGGTTGCGTTGGCGAATGCCTCCGCGAGGCAGGTTGAGCAGGTTCGGGGCATGAAGACTCGGTCTTCCGTCAAGAGGCTGTGTGATGGTTGCAAGGTATGATCTTTGCTCGAGAGGCTCTGCGGATATGCTGGGATTGGGATTGTGTTGACGATTTGATTATAGCCTGTTCACCGGAAAGGTCGTGTTTTCATTATCTGGTGAGTTTCCGAGCCTGGAGCCATGGAGGCAATGGAACCAACCGAGTCTAATCGCAATTTCTTTTAGCTCCAAGAACCCCAAGCACAAGCAACGGCAAGGGAAATAGGGAATTCGTCCCGTGACATTTATTCCGATGTGCATCGCCTCGTCCCCCGGTTTCTTTGAGCTGAAGGCTCCGACAGTCTAGAACTCCGCCGGACCAGAACTACGCCGCACCGTGTGAATACTCCGAAAGAAGCCCAGTCGCATGGCACAGTCGGATGGCATACTCTGGATTGTCCGGGCAGGATTGGTGGTACACTTTTTGCATTCTTTCTTCAATCCTGACGGTGGTTGGACACCACGGCGCTTGTGTCTTTATTCTTGTATATTAGTATCGCAATCAGGTTTATTGGGCCTTCCTGTTTCAATTCAACTCCATGATCATTGATTCCGTCCGGAGTATTTATCCTGTACTCATCCATGGGTCACGTGTAAATCTACGAACATCTCTCTTTCTGTCATCCTTACTTGTCGCTTTCTTGCCTTGGCACCTGGGCAGCGTCCGTCGAATGGCTGCCCGAATTGACCACGATGCTTTTCCCTGAAGCCTGTGCCTAACCTCAACAACTATTATGCCATGTCAACATGAATGGTTTTTTTCAACCAAGGGCCATGCATGCGACCACAGGTAGAAGATCAGGGCTTCCGGTCTACTTTCGCACTGAAGCTCTATGGGGCTCTCGTCGATGTGGCGCTTGGCGCGCAATGCGGAGAGCGCTAGCCTGGGGAGCTTTGAACGAGAATGCGGCGCCTGTGGCTGTGTCAGGTGTAACAGCTTTGTACCTAGCCCCCCAGGCCCTGCAGGAACAACCACTCGTGACTCGACCTTGCCTGTAAACGGTTCGAATGGCGATGGAATTGATTCAAAATCGCAAAGCAAAAAGAATATACAAACAAGGCTAGATGTCAAATCACCAAGCAGTTTCTCTCTCCTTCCCCAATGTGCTCTGTCTTGAGATATGATAACGAAGACGATAGATGCTGGCTGTTTTTTATCTTCGAAATACCAATACGTTTGATACTCATGAGGCTGCATGGCCCCCTCTTCGGGATTGTGGCTTAGACGCCCTCTCTTTCAACTGAAATCCAGCTGAATCTCTGCTGGATTTGATCTCATTTGTCCAAATTCTTCCCTCTTGTATTTCACGCCATCTATCATAGAGTTGTCGGCGAGCCCGATCTCCAGGGCTCTCGAGTTTGAGATCAGTGCGGTTGCAGAGAGCAAGATGATTTCTACGGCCTTGTCTCGGTCAGTTTCGAGACGGGGCTTGGATCCCACACAACAGCTTAGGCAAGCTTTGACAAGATTCGAGAGCATTTTGACCGAAGATCAAAAGCGCAAATACAAAACCAGCAATACAAAGCCGGATGCTGGGAGTGTCCTTAACTTTGTCGAGGAAATCGATAACACCAATGATACTATGAAACAGTGCGTGGGGCCAAGATTAAGCACATTCCTGGGCCGAGTTCAAGAGTTTACCAACATTGTTGATACATTCGTGAGCTCGCATCCTGAGATCGCCGCCCTCGTCTGGGGCGGCGTGAAGACGGCTCTTTTGGCAGTGAGCAACATCGCGTCTTACTTCGACAAGGTGACAAGTTTGATCATGGAAGTTGGAAAGTCATGCCCGACCTATCAGCAGTTTGGGCAACTTTATCCCGGCTGCGTCAACCTGCAAAGTGCACTGTGTGGTTACTATGCAGTCATTGTCTCCCTGTGTATCAAAATCATCGAAGTTTCGAGACGTCCCGCATTACAGCAAACATTCTCTGCTATCCTGAAACCTTTTGAGTCTGACTTCAAAGATTTCATCGACGATCTCGCCAAATCTGCTCGCGAAATCGAGCAACAAATCAGCCTTGCCTCAAAGCAGGATGCCAGGGACGCAAAGAAGCTGCTTGAGCTCGAGAGCCAAAAAGCCGAATTGGCCCGGAAGAATGATACCATCTTTCAAAGGGACTCCAAAAAGGCATACGCCGAGATGCACGAGTTGAAGATCAAAAGGGGCTTAAGAGAAGCTGAACGCCTGAGAATCCGCATTCGCAACAATCTTTCCACCATCGATTATGTCAAATATTGCAATCGAGCTCGACGACAGCGTGTTAAAGGCACAGCGGAATGGCTGCTACAGGAACCCATCTTCCTTGAATGGCAAAATGACAAGCACACTGCAATTCTCTGGTGCCCCGGCACGATGGGAGCGGGCAAAACAGTTCTCATGTCTCATACGGTTACTCACCTCCATAAGTCAAGCAATGCCGATGAGACAATCGCCTATTATTTCTGCCGTGCCGATGATACGGCATCTCTGTCAGCGAGGAACATCATTGGGAGTCTTGCTCGTCAAATATTAGACCTTCAGATCACTGATGCTCAAGACGAAACTCTCCAAAACCTATCTGATGCTAGTAATGACCTTGGCGCATATGAAATCACTGAGTTTCTACTCAATAATCTCCCTTTTGACAAGAAATACTATCTTGTCATTGATGGGCTTGATGAGTGCGAAGGTTCTGAAGTCCGAACGGTAGCGCAATGCGTGGCTCAGCTCTGTGAAGAACACACTAAAGAGTTCAAAGTCATCTATTCAGGTCTGCCAGAACTTGAAGGATCACTCTTCGGAGCCATCGGACCTAAGTACAGGATCTCAGTGACTGAGTCAAAAATTGGCTCAGAGATGGATCGCTATATCACCGCGACCTTGGATCGCTGCCTAGATGAGAAGGAATTGGTGTTAGGGGATGAGAGTCTTAAACTAAAGATTGAAGAAGCCCTGCGAAAGGGATCCAATGGAATGTGAGCGATCAACTATTCCTATCCACTATTGACATACTATCTTTCGAAGTGGTTTTGAATGGATATAGGCTTATAAATACAGGTTCCTTTGGACACGTCTTTTCATCGAAGAGCTCTGCGCACAAGGAAGTGACAATGAGATTTTAGAGGCATTGAAGCATCCCCCACGTGCTCTTTCTGAGATCTTCGATCAGAAACTCAGTCGTGTACGGGGCAAAACAACCAGAGATGACGCATTCAGAATGCTCCAATATTGCGGCGTGATGAAGAGGCCATTGAGCACGAGGGAGTACAAAGAGGTCTTGAGTCTTTCCCCTGGACAGAAGTCTCTTGATCGTGGAAATTTCCCTAATGACATGAACAGGGTTATCAGCCATTGTTGCGGTCTCACATGCGTAGATGAGGAGGATAACACCGTGCACTACGTTCATCAAAGCGTGAAACAACATCTTTTTGACAACTTCGTGAAATTCGTTCATCGAACCGCGAACCCACATCTTTTTGACACCACGCAGAGCCAAATCTCGGAAGAATTCAACACCCAGAAACTTGATAGGCATATCGGTGTCCTCTGCATGACCTACCTTGATTTCGCTGATTTTAAGCGTCAATTGAAATCGTTTAAACATACTTCAAATACTCCCATACAGCCTGTTCGCTTTGGAGTTTCAACTTTCAGCAATTCGAAGGGCATAACTGGTCGAATCGGACACAGGCTACTTTTGTACTCTCCCAAATGGCAGTATGTCAGTGCCGGGGAACTCGAGAGAAAGGCTGAAGAATTGGTTGGTGCCGAAGAGTCTTCACGTCTCGATACGGAAATCCAGAGGCGAGGATTTCACTTTCTCGAATATGCTCGCAATCATTGGATCAATCACCTTACGGACTTAAAAGCTGACTCTCGTGATGAGAACTGGTCATTGTTTCGCCGCTGTTTAGAAGGCGATGATATCGTTGCGTACAGACCATGGGAATCTGCCGAGAAAAGCCACAAAGACAAAGGTGATGTACCGCTCGCGATACAATGGTTGTCAACACATGGGCATTTTCCCTTGCTTCGATACTATGAGAAACATCAGCCTCATCTTTTGACCAAAGAAGCCAATCATTACATCTTTCAGAATTTCACTCCTCATGGTCACCAGCATCTCATGGAGTATATTTACCAGCAGAGAGCTAACTCCTGTGAGCTGATGGAGTTTGGGGTACTGCTAATTCAGGCTTCAAGAGTTGGTTTTTCACAATCATTTCAATCTCTGCTCCGATTTGTTCCCAATATCATTACTCACGCGATTGATAAGAAGAGGGATATAGAAGAGCTTCTCCGAACAAGCCTCTTGGTAGCAGCAAAAGCAGGCCATGATGATATTGTGCGGCGACTTCTCCGTGAGAAGGCTAATTTCAAAGCACCCCGTTGCATTTTGGACGGACGAACACCGCTTGAACAAGCAGCGGGAGAGGGCCATCTCAATGTTGTGAAGGAACTTCTTGCAGCAAAGGCCGACATTCATGCAATCTCTGGATTCTATGACGGACGCACTGCGCTCGAAGCAGCCAAGGATGGGAATCATCTCGAAATTGTGCAGCGACTTCTTGCAGCACAGGCTGAGGCTGATGCTCCTGCGATGTCTCGACCCGACGAAGACGCAGCCCGCTCGGAAAAAGCTGGCAAAGCTTTGGAAGCACTTCGAAGAGACTCTCGATTCACAAGGGCAGGCCAATTGGCTGGTCGGAGAAGAGAGGTCGGGAAAGAGAGGGAGAGCTAGAGGCAGCCCCGGGCCACCTTCGTGCTCGAACCTATTCTAATGAAGGCGCTGCTTTGATCTAATTGTTTGTTATTCGCGTCACATCGAGCCTTTGGTTATGTACGGTTGGGTTCTTTATCAGAAATCATGATTTGGACAAATGCGCTTGGCAACAGCCTAGCGGTACGAAACCACAATTTCTTCACTCTGTCTGTGTTCCGAGGAAATGGCGCACTTTGCCTCAAGATAGCTATCTGTTGGTGATAAATGAACATTCATATACTTGTGTTGCCTTTGCAGTACCCGCTGTCCAGGTGAACAACTGATCGCATTCACTACTAGGGAATTGGAGACCTTTGGTCCCCAGATAGCAGTTGCAGAGCGTAGCGCTTAGTGCACCTTCCTTTTCTTTCCTCAAGTGTTTTGGGGTATATGATCGGCCAGAATGTGGATTGTGATCGGGACTAGTGAGGCCACAATATTATTCTGCCGGAAGTTACAGAGCTACGAGTAAGTCTCAAAAGATGAAATTCCTGTAAAGTGGGACCCAAAACATATGGAGATTACGTGACCAGGGGTAACTGTGAAATAATTGCCCCGCTTCGCTCCGCAATAATTGCGGGCATTGAATGTGTCATTTGTATTCCAAGATACAACATAAGGATCATCACGAGTGCCATTTCCCGGCCAAAGGTAGTTGACATCTCCAGCGACCTTCCCGGAGTCGCTGGTGCCCACCACCAAGAACTGCCATATACCATGCCACATATCAAGACAATTGTGTTGGGCTTGCATCGTGTTGTCTTGTAGTACACCGACTATTTCGAACTTAGTAAAAACGCCACAGGTAAAGATTCCGGCATAGGGGAAGACAGGGAAGAAGAAAACGGTTGATAAAAAAAAAATCGCAGGGTGCCCTCCAGCGCACTCTGTTCTCTTTTTCGTTCTACAAAGTATCTGAGCATGTCTCCACCCTCTCAATGATGGATCGATGAATCAAAAACACCTTGTGGGCTCACTTGAGGGGGCAAATTTGCCATTTTACTAAAAACGGTTAGTCGAATAAGCAATGGACTTAAGCCTTCGGGAAATCGGAAACTCGGAAACCTTGGAAGCTTAAATTCAAACAAATACTACTTAAGTACGTATCTAGTTCAACGACCAACCTTGCCATTTCCATAATCCATCCGCGTCGTTCAGAGCGCCTACCTACCTAGTCTATTAACATGGTCATGCTGTCGCAAAAACAGCTAGGAAAGAACGGGCCACTCGTGTCTGCACAAGGTTGGTATAGACCTCGAAGTTTGCTGGAATAATATCCTCGACTAACGAATTTGATTCCCTAGGTCTTGGTTTGATGGGACTGTCTATGTTCTACGACAAGAGACTGCCCTATAAGGATCGTCTGAATTTCCTAGACTATGCCCACGCGAAAGGTGTTACTTTTTGGGACTCAGCTGATGTCTATGCTGACAATGAAGACATCCTCGCAAAGTAACATGAGACCCCGTCCTCATAGCAACACAGTTCTAATTCAAAATTACCTCATGATAGGTGGGTTCCAGCGAAGTGGCAAGCGCGATGACATCTTCCTTGCGACCAAGTTTGGCATCAAACAACATCCCGGCCAGCCATCATCCATCCACAACGGTCCAGAATATGTCCGTGAAGCGTGTCTCAAAAACCGTGGCTGTCTCGGGCTAAAGCCAGGCGATGCCATCGATCTATACTACTGTCATCGGATTGATCCCAATCAACCAATTGAAATTACTGTCGCTGCAATGGCAAAGTTGGTGGACGAAGGCCTGGTCAAGTATCTTGGCCTGAGTGAATGTTCAGCCGACACTCTCAGACGCGCCTATCGTGTTCATCCTATCGCAGCCGTGCAGATTGAGCTCTCTCCCTTCGCCATTGACAGCTTGAAGAATGGTCTGATCGACGCATGCCGTGAGCTTGGGGTTACAGTTGTTCCATATTCACCATTCAGCCGTGGGTTCTTAACTGGTAAACTGCGGAGCCCAGATGATCTTGATGGGAATGATCGTCGTCGCATCCTGCCCCGATTTTCCAATGAGAACTTCGACAGAAATTTGGCCATCGTGAGAAAGATTGAGGAGTTGGCCCTGAAGAAGCATTGTTCTGTGGGACAACTTACTTTGGCCTGGATATCTGCACTCTATGACAGAATCATCCCGATTCCCGGCACTACGAAATCGCAAAATTTGGACGAAAATATTAGCAGTCTCAGTGTTGAGCTTACCGAAGGGGATATCGAGGCAGTGAACAGAGTTGCATTCGCAGCGGACATTCAGGGTGACCGTCACCCGAAGAGTATGATGCCCTATCTGTATGTTGATACAGCCCCTCTAATGGGAACTGATGTTTAAGCTCGTCCGCCCACATGAATAACAGAAGAAAATTCCATCTACCTTTGAGCGTTTTGGGTAAAATTGCGAAAACTTCATTCAATTTGCATGTAGGAAATTTCGTTCATCCACATTGATATATAATCTATAGATGAAGTGTTGAATCTAAACCTCCAGAATAGGTATAGGTCCATGACAACGATTCTTTCTCCAGGTGGATTGTAACGCAAGGTCATGACTGCAACTTTAGAATTCGGCCTCATAAATGATGCATCCCGAACAATTCATCTAGTTCCACCCTCAGAGAAGCTATTTCTTTTTTTGATAACTAGCAACTTCCAAGGTTCAAGTCTGACATATTGCCTCTACATCCTGTGTCACGTATGAGACATATCAGGGGCCAAGTGAGGCTTTTCTATAATAGCCAAGATTTTCTTCTCTAGAGTGGGAGGCTTCAAGCCACGGAAATCATGTATTTTGGCTTCTATTTTGGTTCAAGGATAGTACATCGAGCAAGAAGGACTCAGGTTCTCGCAACAAGCTTCCAAGATGCTTGACACATACGACTGATCGCTATCGCAAACCCACCAGACAGTGTCAAAACGCCACTGTAAACCCAAACCATATTTGCACCATGAGAGTCAAGAACAGAGCCGGCTATTGGGGTCCCAATCAGTAAGGCAATGCCCAAGAGAGTGAAACACATCCCTATCCTGGTACCAATTACACCACGATGGGGGCAAAGGATCACAAGAATCGGACCCATGAGCGAAACAAGCGATCCAGAGAAGAAGCCATACAAGGCACAAATTGCCAACATGGAAGGCTGCGATCCAGCAACGATCAAGCAAAGGACAAGAATTCCAGATGCCAAAGCGCATGGAACCAATATGTTGAGTGGCCCAGACCACTGGGAAAAGTAGCCAATGCCTAAACGTCCCAAAGTCGAAGTTGCATTGACAATTGGCAGAAGATAGAATGCCAAATTTGAGGAAGTTATGTGCTCCTCATTGGCGACAGACTGGATATAGTAGTAAGGAGTGTAAAGTCCCATGAAGCACAGGAACATGCCGACATTGAATAAGGCATAAGGTGCTTCGCGGAACGCTTGCCAGTCGACAAGCTTGCGGCGGGTAGCAGGAAGTGTGCGTACCCTTAGCACTAGGCACGAGATAGCTAGCCCAAAGAGAGCGACAAAACCAGCAATGCGGACGGACCAGGCAAATCCAACTTCGTTTTGTAGAAGATGTATCATGATGGGATAAACGACACCACCAATACTTGATCCGGATGCAGCTATTCCCACAACGAACGGCAGTTTTGTGTTGAAGTAGGTAGAGAGGATCGCAATGCTCGGGACGAAGAGAAGACCAGCTCCGATACCAACGCAGAATGACTGCGCTAGGAGAACTTGCCAAAAGTTTTGAGAAAGACTGAGCACCATGTGGCCAAAGACCAGAAGAAATGAGCCGATGTATAATAAAGGCATCACCAACCCAGCGTCGTAAATGGGCCCGGTCAAAACACCGAGAAACATGATGAGGAATGACTGTAAAGACCCAACCCATGAAATTGTCGAAGGTGATGTCCCCTGAAGCAGGCTTTCCTTATAGAATGTCTCGAACACTCCATAGGAATTGATGATACCCCTGTTTTTGTCAGTTATGCTATGTCTTTCTCAACGGAACTCGGTTAAGACTTACCATGTGTTGAAGAACAGGAAAAAAGAGCCGACTACCTGGAACCAAGCTCGAGTTCCTCCGTTTGGCGGACTGCTATCAATTCCATTTGATGCAGGCTTTTCCAGGGAGGGCTCCTGATTTTCTTCGTTTTTGATAGTCCCACTGGGAGGAAATTCAGAGTTCGACAGCGGCGACGGCATTTTCGATCAGAAAAATGCTAAGAGACCTCGGAAACATTGACGAAATGTATGTGCTTCTTTTCTTTTATTTCGAAAAGCTAGGCGCCTCAAATCTATTATATAAGTCCAGCTAGACTGAATTCTCAAGCACGCTGCGATTTGATACTAGGATTGCTTATGGCACTAACCAGATCCGGTAGGGGAATGGGGCAAAAAAACCTTATGTATACTCCGTACTTAAGTACGACCCACGATTTCGACTGAACTCCGTGGCAATACAGTACCTACTCCTTTTTCGCAGAGCAGCCATGTTTGTTTTCGAGGAAAATTGACGATCGTGTCCTAATACCGGCTAATTCCGTTAATTCCACTAATCCCGCCCAGTTCCCACGATTGCTGACTTTGGTGTACTGCGGCCTGCCCGTACGTACCTTTTTCGCTTTAAGCAAATTTACTAACTTTAATTCCCCAAACTGCCCACAGATCGTTCGCTGACGCGCTAGCCTAAATGAACAGTAGTTGATCGGAAGTTGTCGATTGGGTCGGCAATAAGCATCGGAGAATGACGACGATGACAGGTTGAATCAGTGTGAGCTGACATCTAGATCGCCCCCAAAATGCACAGTGATTCAAACATAAAGTGGCTGTTCCACCTATCACTTCGATGCGTGGATAAATTCAATTCATACAACGAAAATTTCCTTACACCACCAAGTCTTTACTCTTATCTTGTCTTCATGTCTGAACCACCCCCGAGATTTGAGGGATGGATGGGCCTCGATAAAGAATCAGCTCGGGGTCAAATGGTTTGGCAATCTTTCGAGCCAAAGACATGGGAAGAATCAGATGTGGACATTCGCATCACTCACTGCGGTGTTTGCGCTTCTGATATTTGTGTCTTGCGGAGCGGATGGGTAAGCTACGCTTCATGTCCATGATTTCTTGACAGTCTGCTCATGTAATATGATAGCGTCCAACTCCATACCCGTGCTGCGTGGGCCACGAAATTGTTGGCACTGTTGTTCGAGTCGGGTCGCAAGTAAAAGGACTTGCTATCGGTGACCGCGTGGGTGTCGGCCCCCAGAGCGACTCGTGCCGCGGTCGTAAAGACGGTCATTGTGTGGAATGCAGTACTGGAAATGAGAAGTACTGTACGCAGATGTGGACAGGTACTTATGGAGGTCGCTATCTCGACGGGAGCATGTCTTATGGCGGATATTCGCTATATAATCGGGTGCCTGCGCACTTCGCAGTCAAAGTCCCAGAAAAGATTTCCTCTGCTGCTGCTGCCCCGATGCTGTGTGCCGGCGCAACGGTCTATGCACCCCTCAAGGAGTATGGCTGTGGACCAGGAAAGAAGATTGGTATTATTGGAGTCGGAGGGCTGGGACATTTCGGCATTATGTTCGCAAAGGCATTGGGCGCAGATTGGGTTTCTGCCTTCTCACGCAAGGCTTCAAAGCGTGATGATGCTCTGAAATTGGGAGCAGACACCTACATTGCGACGTCTGAGGATGAAAATTGGGTGGCCCAGCACGCAGGCTCCTTGGATATCATTGTTTCGACTGTTTCGTCCAACACACTTCCGATTACCGACTACTTGAAGCTTTTGAGACCTAATGGTGCTTTTGTGCAAGTGGGCAACCCGGAAGATGGTCCATTCACATTACCTGCAGGCGCGTTGATCGGCTCGGGTCTTAAGTTTTGTGGTTCGAAGATCGGTAATCCCAGTGAATTGCGTGAGATGCTTGCGCTTGCAGCGGAAAAGAATGTCGAGCCGTGGATCGAAGAGCGACCTATGAAAGAAGCAAACCAGGCCATTCTCGATATGGACCAGGGTAAGGCTCGCTATCGCTATGTTTTGGTGAACTGAGCGAAATAGGTTGATGTTATCCCTCAATTTTCTGACATAGTCTGCCTGCTTCATGAATTACTTTACCAAATGATAGTCATCAAGCGCATTTGGTGGCAAGTCATTCCCCTCAAAATGTAATTACCTCATGGAAGTGACTCTTCAAGTTGTGAGGTTTTGAATCCCTCCTGTCTAAGAAACAAATCAAAAGGATATTCGAAATAACCTCTTAGAGTCACCTGCAAGGCAATTATCATCAATAATAGGTCTCTCCACCTTAAGCAGCTATTCTTGCTCATTGTAGCTTCTAACAAGTGTTTACTTCATTGTATGACAAGTTCCGAACTAACCCTTCAATTTGCCAGCAAATTATATCGGAACGATGTTCTGTAGACTATTTAAGGTAGAATAAAAGGCAGATCACTGACGGAGGAGCCGTTTTTCACCTCGTTGGGTGCGCCACCTGTTGGTCTTGGTCGATTTAAACAACTCGGGGCAGTCTTGGACCGTCCAACCCCACTTTTTGACGAATGCTTCTGACATCTCCCAGTTTGCAATATCCCAAGGCTGACCCCAGACTAGCAATCCTGGGTCATTCTCATCAGGATTCCAGAAGCCTATAATATCAACGCAAAGCTGTTCATCGTCAAATTTATCGCCAGCAAAAATCAACCGATCACGCATCCTAGGATGAGGAAAGAAGTTCAGCCAAGGGTGATGTGGCACAGCACGCTGTATGGCAGTTGGCTGCAGGTAGTTTGGAATATTTCGACCGAAAGCCTTTGGCTCAAATGTGCAAAATGGTGATACTGCATCGGCGTGCATCCATCCCTTGACACCCATCCCAAGCGCATTCATGTTCTCGGCGAACGCACGGTATACGTTGAGTTTGACCAACGTGAGTAAGTGGTCAACTTGAGGGTTACCTCGCTCATAGTCACGGTGCAGAGTCAATAAGAATTGGTAGGCGCGTCTTCTCTCACGAGGTGGCGCTAGGCGGCACTCAATTTCCCCTTCATGTTCCTTGGCCGTAGAGGAATTTTGTGAGTGGTAGAATCGGGGAACGGATTTATGGACATCCGAAGCTATAACGCCCTCACTCCTGGATTCTTCTTCATCGCCACCCTCCAGGGTGCCGATGACCTTCCAGCGCTTAGAAGGAGTAGGCCCATGGTTGCTTTGAGTCTGTCGCTTCCCTAAAGATAGTCAGTCATCACTGAGTGTGACATGTTGTTTCATGTAAATGGAAGAAGCTTACGATAAGCCCGTTGGTGGATACGATTCTGTATCCTACGCCTCTCGGCCCTTATGTCCCTGTGCAGTGACTCATTGTCACCACAGCTTTGTCCTGTTGTGCGTACAAGACCCTGTTGGGCACCATTTCCTGACATGGTGTAGTGGCGGTGGATCAGATCGGTAAATTTTGTTAGGAAGTCGGCTGGAAGGAGAAGAGGTGCGAAGCAGCGTGCCCAGCCGGCCCCGATGGCGATGATCGCTTATAGCGCTAGCCCGAAACGGTTAGCATGAGCCGAACTTTCGGGACCACGAAATTATGTATGCAAGCAGTATCTATGGATCAGCTAATGATCCGTTCAATTTTTCTTTGAACTCCGCCAACGAGAGCGATCCGTACATTGTGGTGTAGCTGATATGAACCGATGCAAAAATCGAGTCAATTCCATCGTAAGGTTCGGCGAAGAATTGAATAAGGCCCCGAGAGAGAGGAATCATTCTTGAGTCAAAATGTCAGGCGAGAAGTGAAAGCATAGACAAAGCACAAGCAGGCATATCTATCTGTCTACGTGCTTGGAAAATTACACGCGACCGAGGTGACCATCATTGCCATTCCAATGAGGTTTTACGCAAAGACTGGGACGTGTTTGATTGAGCAATGAACGCCCGTACTCGATGCGAAATGTGGTAACACACCGATAATTGAAATCAAAATCGCCTCAAGTACTTCATCAGTATACCGTAACTCGATATCATTTTCGCGCTTCGTCGTGGCTGCTTTGGCGCGTAAGGGATACACGGCACCGGTATCTCTCTCTGTAAGGTAATCACAAGTCTGAAATGGGCCAGCACAGCCGCCGTTTTAATACAGGCCAGCCACAGTGGACTTTATTTTTTGGTACTAAAACAAGGTCAGTTTCGTAACATATGTAACTGCATTATTGCGGAGCAATTGTTCCACAGTTTCCCCCTTGATCACGTGATCTAGATATGTATTGTGTGCCATTTCACAGGAATTTCATCTTTTGAAAAGTACAAGTAGCTCTGTAACTCGCGGCAGAATAATATTGTGGCCTCACTAGTCCCGATTCGGCCGTCCACATTCTGGCCAATCATATGCCCTAAAACACTTAAGGAAAGAAAAGGAAGGTGCACCGAGTCCGCGGGACACCTGAGGAATAGGGTTCATGCTCCCCCGACTACATTCTGGGAAGGCTATCTCGCGATGACTCACATAGGACGAGTCATAGCTAGTTAGCTGGTCATGCTAGCATTATTCTTGCAGTAGAAGAAGGAAGGATCCCCCAGATCCTTCTTCCTTTCTGCATGAATCAGTCCGTTGAATACAACTTGTGTTTCTCAAGATCTTCTACGTCAAAACCTATAGTTCCTGAGTTCTACACACCTACGACCAACTAAGAATCACATTCGAATCAATAGGGGTTCCTTTCTGAATCTCCTGCGGGGTTGACAGGTCGTACACTTGACCCTGTGCACTCGTTACAGAGGGTAGCTTTTCAATATGGATTTGCCCGAGGAATTCCCTCCAAGCATGGTCCTAGCCGCAGTCGCCGACCACCTCAAAGATCACCACAGTGACCTTCGTGTGGGGCTTTCCACCAACCATTTCACACACCAAGAAGCCCTGGCTGCAACCATGGAATCCGTGCGTGGTCTGCCCGATCGGATCCTACTCCCGACCAACAACCCAATTCGGCGAGCAGCCTTGCGAAAGATGGCCCTTGAAAACAAAGAGGAGGCAACCACCTTCTCATCAAGCCGCAAAATTCGCACCCCGGGCAAGCTGGGCCCAGAAGATTGGCCGCAGCCTCTTTCTCCAGATCGGCGTGAATTACTCAAAAAGAAGTACCTGGACGAAAATACTCCCCAATTCTATCGTGAAAAGTGAGTACGAAAAGCATGCAGCGTGATTCATAGTGGCGAGACTACAAATTTTCGTTTAAGAGTGAACAGGCCAGCCTCTCGACGGCCAGAATTATGGCTCATCTGAACCCTCGGCCCGCCTCCTCCCCAGCAGGTTGATTATTCGATATTCTTCAGCGGGGTCTTTTCTAGTCTCGCGTATGGATTTGATGATCAGGACTATTAATAAGACTTTGCAGAGATTCAACAAATCTTAACACACTCTTTGAAGCAAAAACCTTCTCTCCGCAAATTGAAAAAAAAAAAACAGCCCCTGAAAACAAGATGGATTGCGCTGGAATTCTAGCTCCCTCAAGAAGCAAAATCTTCACCAACTCGGACGGTCTCCTCCATGCGAGATTGTGCCGTTGTTCTGACCAACTTGGAAGCCTTTGTGGTTGTTCCCAAATTTGATACTTGTATTGTGATGATTATTGACGCTGTTGTCGATATTGTCAACCTTTACCTGCATAGTGACCTTTGTTTCCTGCGCGATCTGAACCGGGCTAAGGCGATTCAGTAGGTCCTTAGCATAGGCCGCGGCAACCATCGCCGCATAGCCCTGCCACGCCTTGTTTTTGTGGGAGTCGGAGTAGTCACAGATGCCACGGATCACAAGACATGGGAAGTGATTGAGTAATCCAGCTGCCTCCATCTCAAAACATAAGACGTTGTTTTGTTCGATGAATCGGTCCCTAATCTTGGCATCTTTCATAAGTTGGTCGGCGGATGCGATCAAACCGTAGTGGACTTTAGGGTTATCGTCGTGTTCGTTTCGCTCCTCGCGGATGATGAGCGAGGATTCATCGTCACCGCAGCTGGTAAGGCAAGGTGATTTGCTCCCAGACGGATGCACCACATCGGACTTATAAAGCCGATCTGTCGCTAGATCCGGCCGTCCATATTCTCTTCTCAGTCGCGGATTGTCGTTCAATACTTTCTCGACGGCCTCTCCAATCTTATGACCCTTGATTTTATATTCTTTGGCAAGTCCTTGCATCGCTCCACGCAGGAGCCTAGGCGTCAGACTGAGGACCCCAGTTGGCTTGAAGCTTTCGCCCTGTATTGTCTTGCCATAGTCATAATGCAATACACCACTTTGACCATCACCGGGTTTCCCAACGACTATATCACCAAGCCTGACGTCGTTCTCGGAGCTTGGCGCTCCGCCACCGATGCCAACCATCAAAGCAATCCGGATATTAGGGAAGCTGCGGATCATGTTCGTGGCCACACTAGCAGCCGAAGATTTGCCGTATTCTCCGCTCGGGAGAGTGGAGATGACCACATTATGATTCCCGATCTTTCCATAAGTATAATCGTTATCGTCGGGCGGTAGATCGGCTGGTGGATTGTGCGTTTCGTCCAGGAATACATCTGCGGCAATATATTCTGACTCGATGGCCGAGATCCAGCCGACAGTGTAATCCTTTGTGTTGGCCATCGTGAATGCGACAGTCGAGTTTGAAAAGAACGAGGTGAGATTCTCAAGAAAAAATGAGATCCGCGTTTTGGCCCCCTGTTGACGAAGCGCCTTGCTATTTATTTTACTCGCATACCTACGGTGTACTGTACTTGGCGCGTAAAGCCTTAGGTACCCCTCATTTCGACAATCGCACCCGAATGCACTTTTCTGACTGCATGAAAATGCCATACGAGTAGACCCCGGGTTCTGTACACCTGGCCAAGTACGGAGTAGCTAATATCTTAAACTTGGAAATACATGATAGGACCCATTAGAAGTCAAAACTAACGCTTTGCCGTGTTCCTGTGATCACAATAACCATTCTAAAGTTGTAGTTGCAGCAAATTTCATTCGCTGCCGCTGTAATGCTTGACTGGGAGTGGTTTAGATCTATAGATTGCTGAATAAAGCACTGAATTGAAATCTGATGCCATGCCCACGCCCAACCACTTGAGCAGCTGTGGGTTTCAAAGAATTGTAATCGAGAAAGAGAGGTGCCTCCAAGAATTCACATCCTCTCGTAAAATAATTCCAATCACGCAGTCATTGATTTCATTCCCTCATCGAGTCTCACAAACAACGGCCCATTTTTACTATCACCGAATGTAATTGTATGGTCATAGATACCTCTGAGGGAGTCTCGATATGCAGGTGGAATTGCCAAAATATCTTCGCCATCCTCTTGGATCCAAGATCGTGTGGCGAACAGCAATGGAGATGGAGGCGTAGCATCAGGCAGCGGGACATTCCCTCGCTCCGTAACAATGTGTGTTCCAGACGGAGCAAATTGGAGAAACCCGGGATGTCCATCACCATACGTACCATTCCGACTGGGTATTTTCGGGAGATCAATAAGCTTGAATAAACTCTTCGGATCGGATATTCTGAGCAGATGAATCTCAACGTGGTCAAGCTGGCGTCGCCCGAGTACCAGAAGCTTCCCATCCGGCGAGATGACTGATTTTGTGTGCTGCAAGTGTGGCCCATAAATCTCCCAGGGACGAAACTCTGTACCCTCGGTATTAAATATGTCGCAACAGAAATTTCGGGGAAGAGCAGTATAAAATTCCTGGAAGCCCTTCTGCTCGATGTTCCAAATTTGAATCGATTCTTTTCCCTGTCTGGCTGTATCGCCAGAAATCAAGACACGTTGACCATCAGGCATGAACCCTACCCATCTGGGACTATCTCGTAAGGGTATCAATTGAGGTGTATTGCAGGAGAAACTTCCGACTTCAATGAATGGTGATCTTTTTTGCCATAAGCAAAAGAACTGCTCGTTGGGCGAGATCGCAATTCGTGTCGGTGTAGAGGAATGAACTGGGATTTTGAAACCAGAGATCTTGCGTAGGCCATCAAGCTCCCAAACACCGAGGTCGGAAACCCCCTCCACGTCGGATTTGAGGTCCTCGAAGTAGAGTAATTTTCCGCCATTCTCCGATACTCGCATGTCGTCCAGTATGTATCGTGATTTATGTCGACCGATATTGAGTATGTCTCCTTTTTGGCCGGTTTTGGTCTCCCAGAAATGAACAATGGACTTATCAATCACTGCGAAAAGATTTCCTGATTCGGAAAATTGCATGAGAGAAGCACTGGTCAATCCATTCAAGCGAAACTTCATCTCTCCAGTTTTCATATCCCAAATTGTGATGTTAGAGCCTCGCGGAGAATCAGTCGCCAACAGACTTCCATCAGGAGACCGGATCCAGACTTCAATCCGATGAGAAAGCTTTTGGCCCTGACTATAAAGCGGAGCTCCTCTTATCCTTCTCATTGATCTGCTCAATCTGGTGCCTACCCCTCGAAAGACATCATAAATTTCCAGAAGTCGGGAGGGCTTCGACTCAAGTCCTTCCATGTTCCATATTGTCAGTTCATCGGATGAATTGATTGTGATTAGGTGTTTTCCATTCGGCGAGAACTGGATGCTTTTGAATTCCGAAGAGTCACTTTGCAGAGTGACTTTTTTGAATTGCTCTCCCATCAACAGATAAACCTTAGATCCCTCCAAGGATGCATGTAGGCCCACGGCATCCGATACGAACGATGTTTTGAATGAGGCATCGTTAAAAAGCGGAATGAACACGACACCTTCGCTTTCGTCGGGAAAGCCATCCAAAAAAACCAGGTGTGCCCCACCGGACGTCTCAAGCAGACGTGGCGGCTTGGAAAGATCCCTGGTCTCAGGCATGATCGCCTGGGAAAACTCTCCGAGGGAGGCTCCGTCGTTTGAAACATTGATCCCAGTCGATATAGACCAAGCATCGAGAGTCTCATAGAGTTTCTCTGACCAGAATGTAACGCAGATCAACAATGATCCATCATATGAAAAGTATACACCAGTGATGGGTCTCTGGGCCTCAATCTGAAATTGGTACTTGACCGATTGCTTCGCCCTCATATCCCAAACCCAGATATCATGGGGGTAATCAATCACTGCGACTAGATTCCCGCATGGGGAAATCGCACATGCTGGGTGGTGAGAAGATGCTGTCGCAGATCCTTGGCGATTGAAGTGAAATTGACACTCAGGCTGAATTGTTGCATCAGTGGCTGCTTTAATGTTCCATACGGATACACAATTTTGAGCAAACGCAGCAACGAGACATCCGTCTGGTGAAAAGCACACCCTTGCCAACCCATCCGGATTGCCCTCGAGCGTTGATCTCTTCATTCCGCTTGTTGCGTCCCATATGTGAACCATGCAATCTCCACAAGCTGTAGCAACAAGACTACTGTCCGGTGAGACCGCAAAAGAGTGAATGACGGAAGAATGCGCAATTGAAAGCCCGCCAGGCAACCTCTTACGATTTTCTGGCACATTAGGCTCATTCAAAATCCAGCTTGGTATCTCTTTGCGATTTTTTTTCTTGACCTCACTGGAGTTTGGACTGAAGATCAACGCCGAGAGATAGAGTTGTAGAGGCGCTTCCTCAATCATCAATTTGTTTCGCAGCAGAAATTGGAAGGCGTCCGGCACGAATGCATGGAGCTGTGAAGCTTTTTTCGTTTTCCGATGGTAGGATGGCATCGATGTTGAGAATCCGCTCTGCAATGGTTTCTTGGTCTATGATTCATCAGTTCTGTAACACGTGGTCTGGGTGGAAATCATTTACGAGAATGGAATTCATTTCTGACATCGCTTGAATAGCGTATCCGAGCTTTCCAAGCCAAGCGAGACATTCAAGCCAGAAAAGATACTTGTCTTCCAGAAATACCAGAAGTGGCAACTCTTTTCGCGAGTGGCCATCACTATTTTGGAAGTGACTCCACCAGTACATCGAGGAATACTGAAGTTCCACTGGGATTTTTCGGTCGATTCTTTCCATTGATACATCCCGGGCTTTGGCTCCGGGTTTTGAAATGTCGAGGATATTCCGTTTCAGTTGAGACATCAGGTACGCAACACATCTTGTAAGAAGACGGCCGTGCGCATCGGAGACCGAAATTGAATAGAACTTGTCGGTACAACGCTTTGGATCAAGCAGAAATTCGCGAAATGACGGGTGGAGGATTCGAATGGGCTCAGAGTGGCGTTCCGGGACATTGATGACCGAGTGAAGAGCACTCAATGTGTTTTTGATGCGCTCCCTCTCCACCCCAAGAAGACTTGCTAAACCCTCAGAGCTAATCGTATCGAACATCACAATGATTGTGCCAACGACATGCTGAAACAGTTGGTGGACCTTTTCAGCCTCGCCCGGGGTGAGCCCTTTTGTGACCGAAACGAAAGAATATTCCAGAACCACCCTGTACATCTTGTTGAGCTCAAGCTCTGCGCTGTCGGATTTCTCTGTCTCCAGTAGTTTGTTCAGACGCTCGACTGCAAGCCACCCGCCCGCGTGCACAAATTTGCACACGGTGGCCGCGTGAATGAACAGCCCATTGGATCTCTCAACCAACTTTCGTATCGCTTTCTCAGAAATAATATCCTCTTCAGAGGACATTGTCGTTTTTATGTGGCAGAGCTGGTCTCTGTAATACAGTTCGAGGTCCTGATCGACGATCGATCGTTCGATGTCATGCAAGACGAAATTCTGCCGCGGCACTGATGCGTCGGCATTCATCCCAAGCCTGATCGATTGTTCAGGTCTGCTGGTGAGAAAAACACGGCATTCAACACCAGACATTTGCGTCACTTCCTCCAGGCAACGGATGATGGCATTAGCATCATTGCCATCATTACATTCATCCAAAGCGTCAACAATCAGCAGGAGGGTTGGAAGATCCCCGGAATTTCGGGAAAGCAAAGAGAGAGGCCCAATGACGAGTTTTCCCCACTGCGCTCGAATACCCAAACTGTCAAGGCGAGGATTGTCTTCAATCACACTCTGAATAAGCCCTCGAAGCTCTCCCGAAGCTTCAGCAAGCTGGATCGCTATTGTTGCAGGGAATTTGCTCGCGGATGAAAGGTCACCACCACCCCTTGAGAAAAAGAAACTTGCCCCCAGGCACACGTTTCTTTGGCGTTCCTTCGTTTCTATCGCAGGCTTGTATGTTCGGGCTAATGTCAGGGCGATGGTGGATTTTCCTGTACCAGCCATGCCGCTGAGCCAATAGAGCCTCCTGGGATTATCGCCATCGATCCACGTCTGTATCTCTTCCAACAGTTTGACGCGTGTGCCTTGTAGACAACTCGGCGTGTGTTCCTTGTTTGCACCATCAAACGCGGCGTTATAAGCCCCTTTGGGCAAAAGGATTTGCCTCGTTCTCTCTGTGATAAACAATCAGCGCTTGTTCAAGTTGGGTGATCTGTAGGCCTCACGATTGATGTTTATTGTCCCATTGTTCACACCCGACTGGAAGGCAATACCATCACCACTAGCGCACGCGTCCCCGAAGCTGTTCTCGATATGTGATGGAATCTCCATCGCCGATTCGGTTCAAAATGTCACAATATGCCCTTCGTAGGAGAACGGGATTCTAACGAGTCCGTCTCACGGAAAGGGTCATGCATCATGAGGGGGCATTTGGATTCCTCCACATTTGGCGCTGCGGCTGACACGTGCATTAGCGGCGCTTGCCTGGTTATGGTGTTATACGAAGGGGTATAGCCCACCCACCGCGTAACTCGAAGCCTTGGAGCCATTCAAAGTCGGTGAGTGTTTTGGTTTTGGTTTTTCTCTCTAATGGGGAGGATGTTCGTTCTGTTTAAATGTATGGAGTAGGGTTATGCCAGGTGCTAAACCTTGGAACCAACTCGGGCGGCACGGCACGGGACACGTGGGGAGTCTCATGTCTCGTGGTACCAAGGTTCCTAGATCAGACCACTTCGTACTCAGTTGCTTTGTATTCTGTTCTCGTCGACTGAATAAGAACTCTTTGGAGGAAATAGTTCCTTGACCAGGTACCTCGAGGGGTCGCGTGCATGGCGCGTTGGGGAAATTTTCACCCGGCCCACCGTCCCATATATACTTAAACCACATATAGAGTACAATCAATGAAAAGGAAGTCTTAGTAACCAAAAGCAGTGAGAGTTATTTCAATATATTTCCTGTAAAAATCTGACTACTTTCCATAGTATCATAGTTTGCGTTGGATGACGTATAAATGACAGGAAGACATAGTGGGTGAATATTCGACTCAATGCGGAATCACCTCGTACAAAGTCTTCTCTATAGCCTTAAGTGTCCTTTATCTTCCGCCCCTCCTGGTATACAGATCGTCGCACCTTCCACTCTTCCACCAACCCCGCATAATCCCTCGGCTGATGCGGAGCAAACAGATCTTGCCACCACGACCCCTTCCTCGCAGTCCTTAAGCCCAAATCCCCAAGCAAGAGATCCAAATACGGCATGGCCTCAAAGACAAAGTCGGCAGTCCGCACCCCATGACCCGCCGGGGAGCGCAGCGCACAGAACTCTGTGTGTAGTGCTGTCTCGCTAATTATTGACTCCTTGTTTTGATGATGGTGAAGCTCAGAGCCGTGGTTAAGGTAGACTAGCGTCCACAAGGCTTGCACTTCGGCAATAAAGGATGTGTTGAACGTGGTCACGGTCCCTAGGAAGGCCATGCTATGGTCGTCCCATAGTCCTGGGGGGACAATGAAGCGTGCGAGACGGAAGGGGTGCAGAACGGTTTCATTGGTGTGTGTTTGACCCTCCGCATCCTTCGTGTGGTAGGTCCTTCTCTTTTGGCCGGTGTGGAGCATGGGCAGACGCGTGTATATGTCTTTGCGGGCCTGCCTAACGAGCTCCTGATCAATTGGGTCCGCAGCCCACGGGAAGCCCATCTCTTGTTCGAGTCCATCCGGCAAGAACCGAATGCCTGGAGATACTTTCCAGCCTGTGCACAGGATCAGTGCCCTCGTGTCCAGCCTGTCGCCGCCGTTGGACAGAACGACCCTATAAGGCTCCAGCCGCTCAATATCGGCAATATGAACCTTCACCAGTCCCCGCCGGATCAATCCAAAGAAATCACCCGGAAAATTGATAATACTCACCGCTGTCCCCCTCCAGATAAGCTTAGACCAGGGTCTTAGCTTCGCCGTCTCCTCATGATCGTTGTATCTGTTAACCCGAACCATATCCCACTCCAGGCTGGCCCAGAACAGACGCACAATTTGACAGCCGAGCCATGTCCCATGTAAGAAGTTGCGTATCGGGTGGCTCACCCAGACGCAGGGGCTAAACCAGCCCAAGGCACGGACGAGAGGGAGGCTTTCGAGGAGGAGGTTGAAGGGCGAGAAAACAGCGGCCGGGCTCACCCACGCGGGCCCAGTCCCAGAGGACCTAATAACCCAGTTGACGCGGTGTCCCTTTGATGCACAAGCGTACACGGTGTCCCACGCGGATTTGCTTCCGCCGAGTACCGTTATTGGTGTGTGGTCGTCAAGAGCGCCTTCATGTTGGTCGCCTGTGTTGTCATTGCTGGGTTTAGCGAAGAGGGTGTCTTGGTAAAGGGCGAATTCTTTCACGTGGAACAATGGCGCACCGAAGGATTGCTGGCCAGAGAATGTAGGAATACGCGGCTGCGAGGTAAGGCCCGTGGCGAGTATCAGTTTTCGCGTCCGTATAGTATTGCTCGTCTCGTGTCCTGGTTCTGTTGTTGTTGTGCATTTGATGACCCACTCTTTTCCTCCTCCATCATCTCCCTCGCAGTATTCCACGGTATCAACCTTGCAGTTCAACTTGATTTTGTCGCGGATCCCGAAGTGGGCAGCGTACGCTTTCAGATATTCATGCATCGCTCTGCCTGACATATGCTCACCGGGTTTAACTAAACCGGGGATGTTGTCCCTCATAGGAAAATGACCATATTCGTATGATCCCTGTAAGTTATTCGTCCTGAGTTCCGCATATAAGCGTTCCTCTGCCCAGACACCCCCCACTGAGGCGGCGGAATCCAGAACCACCAGGTTGACACTGGGATCGAGGGTGAGTGCTGATTTGGCGGCCGCGAGACCGTGCCAGCCTGTTGCGATCAATTTTAAATGTGGTTAGCTGCAGAAGCTCCAGATGAACATGTAAGGTAAAAGAGTTTAAGGATATGAGAGGGGCGAATTTACCAGCACCAATTATGGCCAGGTCAGTTATTTGCGTTTCCATTATCATTACTGGACGTAGTCGTTAGATTTTCGCTCCGATTGAACAGTCCTTGAATTGGGATCTATTGGAGTGAGTACTCTGGTAGGTGCATAGGTAGGCGTTAGTGTGCTCTTGCAGAAGAGAGGCAGGGTGTCAGCCATTTCCACCGTCCTTATATAAATTGTACTCTGCTCAAGGCCCCCAGTCCTCAGCCCAGCCACCACGGTGGGGTCTCACCCGTGCCAATGTCTAGCCCAATAGTGACAGCGGTACTTCGTATCGAATATGACGCTAGCAGAACACGGACCGGACGCCGCGGCACCTGGGCAGTTGTGGAACTTTTACATGAGCTCTGCATTTCGGAGACGCTACATTCCACGCGCCGGTGAGTTAGTAGTTGGGTGGGTGTAAACCTCCGCAATGGGCTGGATTGGGCCCGGAGCCCAAACCCCCGACCCAACCCGCAGTGGGCTGTGGGTTATACCCCTGAACCCCACGAAAGCCCATGCGGGCTCGCCCTCGAGCCCATTTACCCATCCGTGGGCTCGAGGTCCGGGCCCGAAGCCCAGCCCATCTGCGGGTTGGATCGGGCCGGGTTGTGTGGGCTTTGCGGGTCGGTGAGTTAGTAGTTGGATGTCAAGACCCAGGGAGCTAGAATATCCATAGTTTGCAGTGTTTGCATCTCTGTATGTTACAGGTGATGTGATTACCGCCCAGTACAAACCTGGCGGGAATGGGCGATGATCCTTCTTAAGCTTAAGCTTTGCTTGGTGGTCTGCATTGCAGTTTTTGGCAAATTTTACGATCGAATTGACCTGAACATCAATTCTGAACTTCAAATGCTGTCTATGGTTGGAATTGCGGAGTTTTATGAAAGATATAGCATGTGAATCAGACTCTCCATCTTGTCATCCTCCTTCTACCATCATGCTCAGGCCAATGAAATCTGCCTCCGGGACTACAGATTCAGGATCACATTTACAATTCTGCTAAATAATAACCACTTGTTAGAAGTTACATAGTACATACGACCATAGGGTGTGGAGAACAGGGCTTCCCGTCCGCTCAGCCGTACTTAAGCCACACGCCGGTGAGTTAGTAGTTGGGTGGGTGACCACCAGCGAATCCTCACTGTTGTATGTTTTTGTTTTAATCCCCCTGATTAGGACTCAAATAAGGCCATCACCATAGGTGGCTCACTGCATACGGTTTGATCGATCAATTGATCAATTGATGCCGTTGGAAGTCATCGTATGAAATGCACACATGCACCTATCATCATTATCAAATTGTATTTTTGGTGGGGTCGCCCGCGCAACTGGACCTCATGTTATGTGAATTACGTTCACTAAGCTACTTCGTACAACATTGAAGGTTACAAGCCCCAGCAACCTTGGAAGCGCTGGGGATCACAGCACTCATTTGATGTCACATGATGTTCCCTGAGCTCGTACCTGAAGCGGGGTCGTCTCGAGGATGTTGCAGACAAAAACTTCGCAATTTTGTACCTTCATGCCTAAGAATATATGAAATTATGTCGGATAATTGGGAAGTTGCGTCTACTATTGGGACTTGGGCGGCCGTTTTACTTGGTATTCTCGCCCTCGGAGGTCTTGTAGGTCCTCTTTTAATCTGGAGGGCCAGCCAGACAGAACGACATCAGGCCATTGACAAGTTAGATAAAGGGGAAGCACAAAGTGGAGGTTATATTTCCAAAGGCATTCGTGTCTCGCCGACAATTCGACTTTTTCGTCGCATTCAAGTTCCCCTTCTGCAACAAGAGCCTCACTTGCCCGGTCATACACTGGCCTGGAGGCCACCAACCACAGATGTTTCGCAGACATCGGCAAGCTGGGTGCAGTTCTGTCTAGCTATCACAGCATACAGAATTCATACAAGCGAGGGAGATTCTTTGGTTGTCCGAGCGGGAAGAACATGGTTGCCTGTGCACAAAAATTGGATCTTGATCCTCGGAATCGTTGGCCGGTTCTCAAATCGACCCGATCTTGGAAAATTGCCTTTATCAATGAAAGGCCGTGTAAGAAGTGTGCAGGCTTCCCCTGGGAGAGCATTCCGTGGGCATCGGAAATTTGACTTTGACCGTGGCAAAACATTTCAAAGCAATTGGCGTCTGCGTCTCCGTGGGACAAGGAGACTGACAATGATCGACGACGAGGAAGATCGTTTCAAACCTTTGCATGGCTTGTGTGGTACTTTATGGACGAGGAGAGGTGAATCTTCCAGGGACCGCGAGCCTTCAAAGGTATATTACACCCAGCACAAGATCACTGAGACTGGGCAGTTGTCTGAAAATATTCTTACTATTGGTGACCTTTTTTGGTTATCTGTGGGATGCCTTCCTGGGGCAAATGGAAATATCTACTGTTTGGAAAATGTCGAGGAAGTCGATGTGGATGAGCAGAAAAGGCAGACAACGCGTGATCCCTCATACGTGATGGAGGAGCGCGAGGAGCGGACTCCGCGTGTGCCTGCTTATTATGCACAGATGACGAACCCGCAAAATGTTCATTTTGACGCGAATTCAGACGACGCGGATTATCCTCAGACTTACAGCTCCTCTTCCCTCTCCTCCTTGACCGACGAGTCCAGTTCCAGAAACTGGCGGGAAAGACGGCGACGGAACGTACAGGGTAGACGGCGCACAACCAGCTACGTTATCCCGACCACTGAACGTAAAGCTCGAAGCGCGACTGCTCACCGGACTTTTCGTTTTAGTCCCAGCAGCGACCACGTAGACGCCCTTTCCAGTGTTGCAAACAGCCTCGAGCCTCCAGATGCTAGCGGGACAGTTTTTTCTCTTGAAGAGGTCGATCCTCCGGCTGATTCTCTGGGAGAGTTTGAGGAATCAACAATCTCAACATACCATCCAATTAACGGCTCTTGGGTGCGATTGGGTAAAGATCATGGTGCTCAACGCAATGCTGAAGCGGTCTATAAATTCCTAGACCGCGAATCAGCTCACACAATTGCAAAAGCATTACTTGACATCCCTATGTCGGCAGATGGCTACCTGATGCCCCGTAACAAACTTTCCCTTTGTCGAGCAACGTTATGCAACGCTGCGCAATATCTCCCGCGCCTAATAGGTCGGATGTCAGATAACCTAGATAATTTGTTCATTCATGCAGAAACTCACGACAAGACCCTCGCCCTTTTCGACAGATTTCTCAGCATGTGCCTCGATTTCAAACCAGACAGAGCATTCTTCCGTGTCCTTTACGAGTTAGACTCTGCCTTGACCAAACTTCTTTCACCAAACACCAAAGCAAACGCTGCCATCGGAATTATCATGCTCACGAACGCCGAATTTCGAGATATCATTGCGCAGTCTGTCAGACTTATTCCGCAATCAAAGGACAAATTCGTTGTTCTGGTGCTTGGTCAGTCGTCTACTTTGAACATTCCTTCGGCAATGGGTGTTGTGCAAAAGTTTCCCTTTGACCAACATATTCTTTCGCCTAAGGTTCTTACGGAGGAAGTACAGATCAAATATCATGACCTGTTGTTTGCAGCTCTGAAAGCCTGTTTGCGGAGTGCCCTTCTGGAGACCAGTTTGGATTCAACACCTTTGTTCAATGCATTCTTGAAGATGGGGGAAATTGTACAGATGGGATAGCCGCTATGTAGATGCGCTAACCTGTTGCTCGCCCTGACAGCGCCCTTTAAGCATCAGGCTAGTGAGTTAGTGGCTGAGTGGGTGTCCACCAGTGAATCCTTGCTGATGTTGTTAGAATGTGCGAGTCGCGAGCAAAATAGAACAAATTTTGCCAAAGTGAGCTGATACCCAAGTAATGACTTCGTCGGGACTCTACGCAATCAAGCGATCGAAAAATCCAAAATAGACATGTCTGTTTGTCTGATCCGAAGGGCTATGAAAGGAAGAAATGTGCTGCAGGTCAAATCCTATGTAAAGATAGATACACAAGATGAAATTTGAGTTCAGGAAGTCACTAGAAGGCAAACGCAGGATTCATCCCGGGTGGAATGCAAACATGCTTTCCTCCATCCTGGGCTCTGACATGAGTTGCAAAACCTTTCTTGCCTTCAGGCTCGGGGCCTAGCCCCCGTGCGATAGGGAAGGTGCTTTAATAGCACCTTAGCGATTAGTCTGGTACCAACGCAGTAACCATCTCGCCCCTTCACTCTTATTCATCATCTCATTGCTAGGACCTGCTAGGTAGCAGTCCTCACAAAAATCAAACTGGCAGAAGACTTATGCTAGTCCTGAAGTCCTAAAGGGGTAAGGGGTGTGGTGTAGGAAAACAAGGGGTGGTTTTAAGCGGGGGTGGCAACACCAGTCCCCTATACATACTCCGTGCTATTCAATACTATCGCTGACAGTTCAAATCTTGAAGTCTATCTTCCGGTCTCCTTTTCAAGAGGCAGGCACCAGTGTTTTCTCACCTCGCAAAGCATATTCCTCTCGTTGCCTATCTTTCTCTGCAAGTATTCGAGTGCCTTGACCCCATATTCCATAAGCGAACAAGAAGAACGATAAAGCAGACATCATGTTTTGACGGTAATAACGACAGGAATCTGCATCACAGTATTCTCGACAAACGAAAGTAAATAGAAAGAAAGATGCGAAAATGAAAAGCGTGAACCTTCACGGCGCGGGTTAGCAGCTAGCACCAAAGGGTTAGAAACGGTGTCGTACAAGATTGGAATCATTGGATGCCTATAGAACCCAAGGGGTTCCAATATCCGCCCCAAAGGGTGGTCCGACGTTTGCTTTTTTCTATCCAATCCCGGGGAGAGACCGGAAGGGATTTTCGCTTCCATGATGAATTCCGGACGATTTCGAGGAGAAAAAGGAAAGTTGAAAGAATTGGAGTAGACAGGCAGAGTCGGCAGAGTTTAGATACAGGAGGGGGTTTTTTTCACATTGGTTGATGTGCCCCTAATTCCTTTTATGTAATCCGTACATACTAATTAATACATAGGAGAGTGGAATAAAAATCGGTGAGGCTCCGAAGCTACTCCACTTAAGTTGTTAAGCCTGTGATAAATCCATGGACGGGGGAACATGGGCGCAGGAATAGTACTAGACGGGCCGTTTGAACTGTGGATACTCGTATATGCAGGGTCCATTTGTGTGATCCACATAAAATCTGAAATTCAAGTCTTGTTTCTCGTAAATGTACTAGCCTTTGATTGAAGATGGTGGGACCCACCAGAGCTCATAAAACCTGCTTAGGTACAAGTATCCATCGACAAGGCTATGTACCTGTAAAAACGTACTCGTACATACACAATTTTTACAACAGGCTACAGGCCCCCATTGTCCCCTCACCATAATATCGATGTCGGCAACGAGCTCCATCACGCCGCCTGACACAATGCAATCTGTGTCAACACGAAAAGTTCTTGCGTATGAGCAGATTAACCTATAAAGGTCCGCTCTATCTCTGTAAAATATGGATATTTATTGCCCAGATACTCTCGAAAAAAATTGCCGTCAGTGAATTAGATGTAATAGAACCAATGGCCCTGTTTCACTTGTTTTGTGAAACTAGTTTCAGTCACTATAATTGAGATGTGAGTCGAGTCAAGCCGATGGATCCTGGCACACTGGTCATTAGCATCAGTATGGCGGAAGGATTCTAACTTATAATATTCAAACCACAAACTCCCTATTATCCCATTAAAGCTCATAAGGAAATGGAGATTTAATTGTTATGGGAGGGCTAGATATAAGTGAAACTGGGGCGACGACGCTCGAAAGCCTTGACTTATGCAGGTTATTAAATTGAGGATTCATAGAAGGCCTAACAATTGTTAATTCTCTCGTATATACTTCATATCTGGACAATGGTGGAGTAGACAAAATAGAGGCTAGACGTTTTGATTGCAATGCGTGTATCAGCTTTTTACTAACTTCGTGATGAGGGATTATTTCACAATCGGACCCTTGGTAAGATATTGGATACAAGTGTTCAGCTCGTCTATGTAATTATATCTGAGATCTACTCGTATATGCACAATCGGACCCTTGGTAAGATAGTGGATACAAGTGTTTAGCTCGTCTATGTAACTGTATCTGAGATCTACAAGTACTCGTATATGCTCTGAGATCCACTCGTATATGCGAGGAAACTAAACGGAAACGACTCCACCTTCCTGCCGTATGCAATCATCTAGTTTCGGAGGCTGAAAATGCGCCAGATAATGCAGCACTTGATAGACAGCGTGTGCTCGTAAACACGAAATTCCTTTCGGCCCCCAATGTGCTTGCGACCCGCTGTCCCATTCTTGGTTCCATCAAAGGAGGAGACTAGGAATTAGATCACTTCAGCTTCAGAAATTTTCTCTAAAGCACCTGTCGAGTGAGCTTCATTCTGAAACTAGCGCAACGTAGTCATTCCAGGCATGTTAATGGCATTGTATACTTTCCAGCCCTGGGGGTATAAATGCCTTGCCACCGACTCTCATTCGTACAACAATTCCTCCAAAAAGTATCACTTCTTCTTCTTCTTTACGGCATTTGTTCTCAGTTTCGTCTAAAAATGAAGGTTCTTCGGGCTTTACTTTCTCTTTCTCTCTTTTATACGGCCTATGCAGCTCCCACTGGCAAGGGGACTTATGCCTCAAACCAAAGTCCTCACTCTGCGGGCGTTGCTCAAGCTGAACTTGAGAAGAGAATTACTTCTGGACAGTGCACAGCTGTAGCAAAGGCAATCTGGGCTCGTACAACCCTCGAAGTGGCGTATGTATTGACAATGCTCTTTTTTTATGATCTCCAATTATATACATCAATTCTGACACTATTCGCCCGAACCTTAGGAACGTTTTCGTCTCCAAGGCATCAGATTACGTCAAGAAAGTCTGCGCGAGGCACGAGAGTAAACAATGCGCAGTTTGGGTTGACGACGTTAAAGAGGGTTTCCAATTGATCTTCGATGTGGGCTATGTCTACAAGTATGGATCTGTCGCTGTCGATGCTTCCAATGCATACATGTCTAGCCGATCACTCCCTAGCAATGATTATTCTTCAAGCATTGAGGATATGCTTAAACTCAGTGGTTATAGTTATGATTCGGTTGAGATCATCACTTTCCCCAGCGACGGGATCACCACGCGAGACAACGAGCCAGCCCTGATTTCACGCCATATACTCAAGAACGTGAAGCATATGAAGAACAAAAAGCCTCATGATTACACGATTCATCAGTTCACGGATGGAACTACGCATTTCCACATTCCGTTTGAAAACTCTGGAAACACAACTTCTTCCCAGACCAAGCGACACAATGGGTCGGGTGTCAAGATCTCTTTCAAGCATGAAAAACTTTCCCTTGTCGCTAGCAGCGATAGCAGAAGTGCATCTGCAGCGCTTGCAAGTAGATGGCAGGAATATGCGGAGGCTGGGCACTCCGATGTGTTTGGATTTGTTGAGCAACAGAACAAGGCCCTCTTCTACTACCGCACCACTGTTGAGGCCGATGGCTTTGGAGATAACTATGAGTCTGTGGATGCATGCGGTGACATGAGTCATTTGGTTTCAACTTACTTGGGGCCTGGCAAATGATCGAGAAAGTTTTGGAAGCCTTGAGGGATGGGGAGCTTGGGAAACTGTTGAGAAGGCACGGCGAGGGAAAGAAGGCTTCAACCGATCGATTATTCTCTGCGCGGGGAGAAGAAGAAGAGAAGAGGGAGAAGCTAAGAGGCTGCGAGCTACTAAGTACTTAAGTATCTACTTATTGGGGTTGGGCGAACTCCCTGCACAACAGAAAATACTTAGATTCAGTGCAATAAATAAACCTACAGGGGCGCTCTATCATCATGGAGATCAACTCATATCTCTCATCAATCCCGATTAACAAACTCGTAGCTTGATATATATGTTGAATATTCATAAAGATTCCTAGACTCCTGACTTGTTAGGCTTTTTGTCTAGTCGGGAAATTCAACAATATATATATATATTCCATATAGTTTCGCAAGCCACCAATCCGTAATGGTTGTTCTACTTGGGAATCGGCATATTCGTTTTCGGTGGCATTTGATGGTTTGAGACAGCATTGCTCTCTACTTAAGTACCAGTGCATGACAACAAAGCTCCCTCATTGCGTCATGGAAGCTTATTTGGTCTTCAGTTATGGCGAGATGCCAATCTGGCACTTTCCCACTGTAATCCTAGAGGAGCTCAAGCCAAAGGCCTTGATTATCAAAGTACGCCCAAAGCTGAAGCAGTATCATAGACGATGGATTTTGTTGTCTTACATGATCCAGTAAAAGATTCTATGTAGAGTAAAGTGTCTGCTTATATGAAAATAACCGTGAAGTCTTTTGTCACACGCCGGTGAGTTAGTAGTTC
Organism: Penicillium salamii; assembly: GCA_911197225.1. Lineage (NCBI taxonomy): Eukaryota > Fungi > Ascomycota > Eurotiomycetes > Eurotiales > Aspergillaceae > Penicillium > Penicillium salamii. The sequence continues at coordinate 188,147 of CAJVOY010000088.1, read as the reverse complement.
GGTGGGTGACCACCAGCGAATCCTCACTGTTGTATGTTTTTGTCCTTTTGTCCAAAGCTTCGCTGTCAGATTGTGTTTGACGATTGTATAGATGGATGGCAATATTAAGTTCTAATCTTTTTGTGGATCCTAGCGGGATTGTTTTGATTTAATACATGGAATCCTGGTGAAATCTATTATGGTTTCAAAAGGGACTATTGCCTAGAAAGAGCATCATTCAGGCATACTTATTTTCTGAATGGCAGACCTATAATGTGCGAGCTCATGAGAGTGACGAGGCCTGAAGCTAGGCTATAGATGAAAACTATAGTGGAAGTCACAGAAGAACTTATAAAGTTCCCTTCGGAAGGTACAGTAGTATGTATATGCAAGGCTATACTTCATCCAACTATTGAGGTTGGCTGCTATCGCCCTATAGACTTGTAGTTCCATACGAAATTTGCACAAACAAGCCCCTAAAATTTCTGATTTCCCCCTTTTTGAAGTAATGCCTGATCCAGGGTTCCCCTACTGGAGACAGATTCGCCGCCGCACTGCTCTATGACAAAATTCCAGTCTACCACCGCAAGCAAGGCGTGGGTTATCGCTGACTGACACACCGTTAGCGTCGAGAAGTCGAGACTTCTTAACGTTTTCCACACCAATGTATCCAATCCTAGAGAAAAACTGATTGTCTTCCCTGAGAACAAGAATTCCTCGGAGATCAAAAGCGGGGGATATAGGTTGAAAGAGCAGAAGACCGAATGTGTTATCTTTAGCCTTGACATCAGTATCCATATTTGAGCTGATTATAGAGAATGTTCCCGTGGAAAGCTCAAGCATGATTTGATGTGGCGATGTGCGCGAATCCAGGTTTGGCAAGCGAGGAGCATCTGATTCTTGCTTCAGTTGATTCATAATGGTTTGTGTTTGCTCCATATCTGCGAATTTAAGTGGCACAATTGGTCCTGTCAAGTATAGAAATTTTGATTTATAGTCGTACAAATCGGCCAAGGTTTCCGTAATGTCAACAGATACTGGGGCATATGTTGGATTGCTGGAAAGGAATCGACCTCTCAGGCCTTGGTGGTTGTCAAACAGGGCACCGCCCTCCCAGCCAGACCACGACCACGAAGGAAAGCTTGATTTGCGGCGTTTTGGGGGTGAGAAATGGTACCATCCGAGGATTAGAACATCTTCCTTGAAGGGTACACCCCATAGGTGGCTTATGGGGGAAGAAACAGGTAGTTTCATGAGTCTTTCATAATCCGAAAGGATCCCGAGGAAAGCGTTGATGGAATCATCTGGATATGATAGACGTCGCAAGGTGTACACGAAAATCCGTTGTGTCAGTTCATGAAAATTCGTTGTGGTTGATGCAAAAAGAAATTTCAGGCTCTGTTGGATAGACGGGCCTTTTGAAGCCACCGTTGTATTGTAGGGGGTGAGCTGCTGCAGAGACTCCTCGGTGTATGTATCTCTGCAGCGGTACGAAATTCCCCTATCAGTGAAAATGAGACATCGCGTTGATAGCAAGCCTTCTTGGTATGTCCAACCTCTCGTCGCCCATTTAGATTTCCATAAGCTGTCAAAGATCGGCGGTATCTCTAGAAATGTGCACCCGTTGACTTGAGTTTCCATTTGGGCAACCCGAGGAACAGTGCTGACTCCAGGCAATCCATCGGCTGCTGTATTGCCAGACGCCGCAATGATGGTGATGAAGGCCTTGGAATATATCTCATTCATAGTCCGAATTTGTCTGTGTCTCTCTGGGCCATTTTGCGGTATGCACTTCATCCGAAATTTAGTGCTTGTTGAGTTTGAATGACTTGAAATTTCAACTCACATATCTGTCCACCCAAAGAAATTTCAGACCCAATTTCATGGTCACCTTAATCGCATCTTGAATCACTGATGCAACTTCGGTGTTGATGGTGTTTGCATCTCCCCATACATAGGACAGCGCAGCATACTGATATGATTCGGGAGCAGGAACTATGGACAAAGTTGAAGTCTCCTCTGAGCAGTCAATAAGAAGAAGTTTGGACACATTTCCCGAGCCTGCGTTTTGACATCCTGTATGGTGTTGACTGCATTCAACAATGGACCTTCGTATCCAAGCAAAATCATTGATAAAAGGGGGGATCCTGTGCTTTTCGGTTACTACTCCAGGACCAAATAGAGCTATACATTCGCTACCTCGGGAATGGCCCGATCCCATGCCCGTCTTTTCGTCGAACATTGTGAAGTCGCCAATTTGCAAAAGTGCAATATTGCCTTGTTTCAATTCCTGGGGCTCGAATTTTACGTGGCTCCCGAGAGTTGTGACTTCAAGCCGACGGGCGACGATTTCTTTTTCCTCGTCCCCCTGTTGCTCTTTGATGATGGATAGAATTCGGCAACACCGGCAGCTTGAGAATTTCAGATCCGTGTGACTCTTTTTCATGATCTGAATGGCTCGGCCCACCTTGTCGATGGCTTCTGCCTTGAAGTCTGCTATGACCATTTCAGGCGCGATCTTTCGTTCTCCTGATTGCGTCCGGGCAAACAAGGGGTCCAGTGGGTTCTGAACGATATCATTCCAATCTATTTGTCGACAGTCAGAGCAGAGAGGATCATTCTCGCCGGCCATAGCACAAGTCTTCGAATTTGTCAATGAGGACTTCATTGGCGATTTTGTTCGTGTTGTAAGTACATGTATCTTTGATGATGCTCTTCGGGGTTTTAAGATTATGGTGCATATGATGATGAGAGAGAGCCAACGATGGTAGCAAAGAAGAAGCTGTCCAACGAAGCTCGTGAGATGCGTTAAGTGAAGAAGAGCAGAGAGGAGAGTAGAGGTGAAGAAGAAGAGGGGTCTAGTCACGTGATTGGCCCTCGAACAGATGAGCATACAGGCAGATTCTCACATATGAGTCACTTAGGTAGGCGAGCCCATATGGGGAAAATATACTTGAGAAGCCTCCACATCATGCCAGAACGCCAGTTGTGAAACTTCAACAGCTTGTCCAGCAGCAACCAGTACCTTCACTCTCCACACGAATTTCTCTGTGCGCTACCCTAGCTGAGTGTGTTCATACCTTCCATACTGTTGACTGGGTCCACAAGGGGTTGTGGAGTGAGAAGATCGTTTCTTTCTCACAGCCAAAGTTAAATCTTGATTTGAAAGAACCTTTCATGCTAGGATACGAGCTGTCTCGGCCTCGCATCCTGGATGAGTTAGTTGTCTGAGAAGCCGAGATTCAATCCCCGTGAAGATATCTATCGACGTGTGAGAACCACTATACCCAGGCATATAGCCAACTAAGTCACTTGGTCAAAAAACCTAATATGACAAGACCTCGTCTTGTCATGCCTGGGACCGGTATATCTAGTAGCGCACTGTTGGGGCAGCAACCGCAGGAGCGTGCCCTAACAACCTGGGACATTTGGCTCAGTCCAGAACCGTGGAAAGCCTGTATGGCGCTCATCAAGCTTGGCTTGTGTCAACAATTGTGTTTGATCGGTGATTCCCTTGCTCTCTGCCACTCTTAGAATGTGATGTCTTGAAGAGGGCAGGCCGAAGCTTGAGATATCCACTTTATCGTCCCTGCCATGCATGAATCTCGCAGAGTAATCTGACAAATCCCAAATATGGATGCCCGTTGGGTCTGCACCACTGGCCAAAAGTAGTCGAACATTTTCCGGGGAATGTGCACGAATTGCAGCGGTGAGTGGGGACTCGTAGGTGCCCATATCGCCGCCACTGATGTTTGCATTAGGGGAACATCCTGCTAATTCACGAAGTTTTCTTTGGCAGTAATCCAACAGAGCACGAAGAACGGCAGGATTGGGGCTCCCGGCAGCTTGAATCGCAGCAGACTCTTCAACACCCCAAGTCACATCTTCTCTGGTGAGTTTATAGGACATGGTGGAGCTGGATAGTCTGGATTCTCATCACCTTTGCTTTATGTGCGGGGTTGTCTCGGTGATATCATAGCAAAAGAAAACCTCCTATTCCAGATTGTCGAGCCATTTCTCAACGGAATTGCTTTTGGAACAATTTATCTCGGCAATATCAGAATCTTTGTCATCCAGTTCCTCCTCAGAGCTTTCTAGGTCAATCCACGAATGCTCGTACAGGGGCTTTTCATTTAATAAATAGCCAGTTGATCTTAACCAACCGAATATTCCGCGTGTAGCCAATTCCGAGTATAACTGAGAGGAAACCTCATAGTCCAAGGAATGTGACTGTGCCAAAGCGTCAACTTGACAATTCTCCGAGCGATCCTCGACGGAAGGTCGATGATTTTCCAATCCAAGGTCTAGAATTGGATCTGCGTCCGTAAGAAGCCAATTCCACCCCTCATATTCGAGGCAATGCGATCCACATTGGACATGTTCTCGGACTTCAATTTCTGTGTCGCATGTTGGAGTCTCACCGAAAGGCTTCCAAGGTTCAATAGGGACGCGTGAGTGGTACTCGTCGCAATTTGTTATAAAAAGAAGCCGACCTTCATCCTCTCGGCTGATTGATTCACCATTACTCACTCCCAGCTTGCAGGTCAAGAAGGTCTGGGTTGTGTCGGTCCATCCAGCAGCATGGATATCCATCGCAGTGCATCCCGCTCGTACACCACGTAGGAATGAGGCAGCAAGGCCCGTCAATATTGCACCAAGCCACAGTGATCCGAGTCGAGGATTGCGTAGTGCGAGAAGTTTTGCGAGCGTAGAAAAGTCATTCTGTTTTAGTATAGGGTCAATTATCGCGAAAGCTGGATTCAGCCAAGGGCTGACAAGATGACATGGAATTTCCGGGTTGAAAAAGGCGCTGTGTAGGGTTGATCGTATACCCCAGGCGTTGGAACTCAATGTCATTAGATGGGGGAGCACTTCTTTATACTCTTTGATGAGCGCAGCAATCGATGCTCCCCTCTGTGGTGGGTTAAATAGCAAATTGTGGGTTGATAAAGGAAAAGCAAGTGGTTTGTTACGCAACTGAGGAATGTAGAGCGCCGCAGAAAGGGAAGCTGAGCATTGATCGTATAAATCATGACGGATGCAGAACCGAGAGATATACTCGAGTGCAGTTGCCGAGGATGGAAGTTTTCCTTTCTCCATTGAAAGTTTCCCCGTGATGGAGAAACCAGACTTTCCGCAGATTGACACAGACCATGGCGATAAATAAACATTGTGGCGATGAAGAGAGCTTATGTTCCAACCACTATCGCAGCGTAAAATGGCGTTCCACCAAAAGGCTTCAGCTTCGTCAATTTCGTCGCCCACATCGACTTCGATCGTAGCTTGCCGGTCTGAACCAGTAGGTACCTCCTGTGTGTTATTTGGAAACTTCGGGATGAATTCTACCTGGCAGGGATGCTCAGAAGAGCGACTGAGCAGTTCCGACCATCGGGCAGAGAGAATATAAGCCCAGGCCAAGAAAAGAACGGAGATATGTTTTTCATCGTCGTTGAAGTAACCGCCATCTAAACAGTGCCGATCCGAGGGAAGTTGACTTTCCGGGAACTCGACCTTCATCGAGTTTTGCACAGCTAGAAGTAGCTGTTTGGGTAGTACCCTGGGGTCAAGAGTACATTCTCCGTTTGAAGTCCTCCATATCGACTGCCCATTGATGAAAAGGGAACCGTTTGCACCTTGTAGCGATCGCTCCTCACATGCATAGGACGTATTCGGTGGAAGACTTCCCTGCCCGAGAAAATGTGGTATTGGTCCAAGAGTTTCCCTTGGGTCGAAGCTTCCAGAAGGAAAGAATGGGAATTCCTTAGCAAGATCGAGGTAGGAGGACCACTGCCCTAGGCTCTTGCGGAGTATCTGATCAAATTCATCGTCGCTTGGGCGGATCGCATCACCCATGATTCATAGAGCGAGGAATTCAATAGTGTGAGATCCCACTGAAAGATTGAACTGCAGCAATAATGCAGTAAGTCAATATCACGTTCCTCCAACCCCTTGAAAGGTCATGAAGGGTTGAATTGTTGAATCCAGGCCAATCGGCGGTGAATGTTCCTAATCACGTGTACCCAAGCATGATAATAAAAAATGCAGCTCTCTTCCTCGTGGTCTCGGGCTCTACTGTATCAAGAAACTTTGCGCGGGCCCACTGTGCGAAGGAAGAAGGGGCTCGAAAAGGTCTATCCGTGGAGAGAGAGAGATGGAGAAGGGTTTCGAGTTTCACTCTCTCGTCTTTGGGGTGCAAAGGTAACTGATCAGTTTTCGCAAGCAGCCTTGGGACCTTCTTCTTCACATCGTGGGTATGGATAAATTCTGGACGGCATTCCCCAGCTACTCCGTGCAAATTGCGCTCTTCTTGACACACATGGATGATTGCAGTGGAGCCTTGGGCAGTTCACAGCCCCGCTATCCTTCTCAGGAGCATGATTGACCAGTTGAGAGAGGACCCACCTACCAAAAGCGGGAACCCGGGACTCCCGTGAATCATCCATGAATCTTCTTGCACCTTGTATTTGAAAAGCTCTTCGGATTGGCTGTGATATGACGCAGACCCACATTGAATTCGTGTCAAGAACCTAGTGTGGGAGCGGTTGACCAACCGGGGAGTGGAACCCATCGATGTTAGCGCGCCCTCTTACGGCCCGCAGCGAGTCTCGTTAGTAAATCCATGGATCCACGAATGTTTGCTTTTACAGGGCAGCAACGAGTGGCCCAACCCACAAGCTACAATGACCGCTAACCGATACGGTATTGTACTGACAGCAGAGTCTGAGTTCCCAAATTTCAGCGACTACCCTAAACAACTAACCCTCTCACGTGTTGCTGTCACTTCCTCGTCTGTCTACCAGCTTTGTTGTTTTCGAATCTGAAGGGAGAGAGAGAGACGGGAAGAAACACTTAAACCAAAAGAGGAATTGACAATAAGTTTGACTCTTCCGGGAAATGGGTAAACGACACCGTTTGTTTTCCTGGCTCCACCGCCGAGACGAACCAAAACAGGCCAAAGACGCTCGTCGCGAGGAAGATAATCAGGAAGCGAAGGATCCAAATCAAGGTCTTGGGGCATACGATCAAGAGAAGAAGGAGACGGGAGCGGTCGGTTCTCCAGCCTCCCGGGAAGAGGGAGGGGGAGAGGGAGGGAGCGATGGGACGGAGTTATCTGTGCGGGGCAGAGGCGAACCATCCTCCACAACACGTGGAATCAAACAGGATGCTGAAGATAAGACACCGACACCAGCCAAGCCATCTGTCGACGACCGAGCTTCTCTTCCTATTCACCAGGAAGTCTGGAATAAGGCCTATGAGGCAATTGTGAAAGATGATCCAAAACTCGTGGAATCGTATCTGAAAGCTCTGAAAGCATCACTGCAGTCAGAAGGCACATCCGACTCAATAGACCCCGATGTCTCGGCGGAGATGAATGACCCCGCCAAAAGAGAGGAAACCATGACAAAACTGGTTGAATCGGGCCGGAAGAAGGTAGAAAAGTCGGCAAAGGCCACCGAGCGGCTCGGCGAGTTTGCGAATGGCGTTTTACAATGCAAATCCGCAGTTGACTTGGCTGTTCAGAATATCCCCCAGGCAGCACTCCCGTGGGCGGGTGTGTGTATTGGGTTACAGGTGAGCATGAAATAACAAGGGGTCCGGTCCTTTTTTCCCGTACTCCATACTGACCATTGTGCCTCAAGATCCTTTGTAACCCCGCGAAAGAGTTGAGCGCCAGCCTCGAAGGCATTGCTCACGTCACATCCCGCATGGAATGGTACTGCGCGATTATCGAGCACCTCCTCAACAAGGATGACATAGAGCCGGGTGAAAGGTCTTATGCGTCTGTTATTGTTCAGCTCAGAGGCAGGACGATCGCACTCTATCAGGCTCTTCTCTCGTACCAGATGAGAAGTACGTGCTCATTTTTCCGAAACAAGGGGCTGAACTTCCTTAGTGGTTTGATCATTCTGGATGACTGGGAGGGTCAGCTTCAGGGTGTCAAAAATGCCGAGGAGAGTTTAATTCAAGACTCGAATAGGTACAACCAAGACCACGCACGGGATTCCCTGGGGAGGATTTTCCGCACTGGTGAAGCGACTCAAAAAACACTTGGGAGCATAAACCAAACCCTACAAGACTACATTGCTGCCCAGAAAAATAGTCAGACAGACAGTGAACGAAATTGTTGTCTTCGAGCGCTCCGTGTAGTTGATCCAAAGGATACAATCGCGAAGATCGAAGGAATCAGAGACGAGGTTCTTTGGGAGGCATACAGCTGGATCCTGCGCACTCATGAGTACCAACGCTTCGTCGAATGGACCGACAAGCAGCAAGGCCGCGTTCTATGGATTCATGGGCCTGCTTGAACCGGCAAGACCATGCTTTTCATTGGAATCATTCGCGAACTGGAAGCTGCGCGGGCTGTTTATGCGCCATCCATGTCTTACTTCTTCTGCGAGAACGACAATGAAAAAACCAACACCCCCACGGCCGTCTTGAGATCATTGATCTGGTTGTTACTTTTACAGCAGCCACATCTCTTCTCGCATATCTTGCAAGACTACAAGACTTCCGGTGCAGATATTTTCGGGGATACAAATGCTTTCTGGTCTCTCTGCAGGGTTTTCAAGGGCATGCTTAAGGACCCTACTCTAGGTCCTACTTATCTCATGATCGATGCTCTTGACGAATGCAACAAAACGGCTAGTGATAGAGCCGATCTTAGGGTTCTCAAGGAACTCATTTCCGATTCTTTGGGCTTGACCGATCATGTGAGGTGGCTGGTCACCAGCCGACCAGAAGTCAGGCTGAACAAAGACTTCCAAGACTTTGCCTCGGGAACTATAGACCGAATCGATGTTCAAGGCCAAGGTCGTGCGGTCCAGGCATACATCCATCACAAGCTCTCTGAAATGCAAAAAAGAAAAATGTACCAGCCCTTCGTCATTGGCAAATTAGCAGGAGAGTTGAACAGCCGGGCCAATGGTATCTTCCTGTGGGTGGCTCTCATTTTCCGCGAACTCCGCGAATGTGACTCCTGGAATGTCGAAAAAGTTCTCGAAGATTTGCCTGATGGCCTCACTGCTCTCTATGAAAGGTTGATGGAAAAGATCAACTCAGAGGGTCAGCAAACTGCCCAGTTTTGTAAGAATGTTCTTGTTGCGACCTGCCTTGCCAATCGCCCCCTCTCTGCAGACGAGCTGGGTGTATGCGCAGGTCTTCCTATCCAAGTACCTGCCTCTGAGATTGTTGTGAAATGCGGTTCATTCCTGCGCACTCGTGAAAATGATCATACTGTGTATCCACTTCATCAGTCCGTCAGAGACTATTTGGAGACCAGTTACATGGCGGGCTATTTGAAGGATGGGCCCAGTCAAGGCCATTTGGAAATCTTTCAACGCTCAATCGAGAAAATGTCTTCCATCCTCAGAGTGAACATGTATGGTCTTCCGTTCGATACACTCTCAGAAGATGTGGAGCCCCCAAGCGAAGATTGTTTGGCTTCGATCCGATATTCTTGCGTGTACTGGGTCGACCACCTCTGCGCAATAGGCAGTCAGAGTCTCCGGAGTGGGCATTTGTTCAGTGAGAATGGGGAGTTACTTACCTTCCTTCAAAAACACCTTCTGCATTGGCTTGAGAGCTTGAGTTTAATCAACAACTTCCAGGCTGGAATGCAGTCAGTCAGAAAGTTGTTATCCGTCGTCCAGGTATGTCGCGCATATCAAATTCATACAAATGTACTAATCAGACACAGTCAAGTCAAAACAAAAGCTCTGAGCTGGTTGGGCTCTTGATGGATGCCGAGAAAGTCGTCTCCAGATTTCGATCAATCATTGAAGGTGCACCATTGCAGATCTACGGTGCACCACTTCTGTTCTGTCCAGAGAAAACGAAAATCAAGACATATTTCTGGAAGGATCGGCTTCCCTACATTAAAGGGATCTTTGGCCTGAACCACAAATGGGACCCATGTATTCAGGTTCTTGAACTTCCCCGGTATAAGGCTGACTCAAACGACGAGGCCTACGGAAGGTACTATGGCTTGCACGTGGCCCTATCGCCAGATGGAAAGACTTTGGCTGGGATCTGGAATGGGAAACTCAGACTCTGGGATACCGCTACCGGGCTAGTGAAAACAGATCTTAGAACTAAGTGCACATATGTGGCGTTCTCAGCAGATGGCAGGACCCTCACCCTGATTGGAGATCGTGGTGAGATGCAAGTTTGGAGCATGACCGACATTTTATCAGCTGGTTCACCTGAAAAGACCGGAAATCTATGGGATGGTCATAATTCTTCGGATGCTATATGTATCGCGCCTAACGGATGCACTGTTGCTAGGGCCCCGCCAAAAGGACCCCTGACAATCTGGAACATCGGAGCCGATACAATGAAGAGCACATCTGAAAACTTCAGTTGGATTTATGCTTTGGCATACTCTGCTGATGGAGCCCAAATTGCTTTAGCTACCTCAGACGACACTCTTCAAATTTGGGACGCCGTAAATGTCACCTGCAGTCGGGTTTTTGAGAACGTGGACCACCTCAGGGCTTACCACACTGCAATTGCTTTCTCACCGGACTGCAATTGGCTCGCAGTTGCGTCTGATGGCAGAACGGCTCTCTGGAACATTGAGACCGGTGACCACAAAATCATCACAGATGACTCTACCCTTAACCGTTGTCTTGCATTCTCTCCAAATGGCCGCATGATTGCTTCATCTGGTCCATCTTTTATCGATATTTATGACACTTCTAGCGGCAAACGTGTCAAGACACTGACGGCTCTTGGTGGCAGATTGAATTCAATCACCTTTTTTTCCGGACAGCCAAACACTTGTGACGGCTTCAGAAGATTCAGACTGTCGATTCTGGGATATCGAGATCACTGATGATGATGCTGATGAGGGAGATCGAGATCCCCCAGGGTGCTGGGGTATCTCCCCAGACGGGAAGCTCATTGCTTCAGGCAAAGACAGGTTTGTGCATCTGCGAGAGATCGCAAGCGGTGCCTGCACGATGACCTTAGAGCTTGATTCTCAAGTGAACGCAATCAATTTCTTATGTGACTCGCTGAATAACACCTTGGCTACAGCTACCATCCTCAGTGTCCAGATCTGGGACCTTTCGGCTCCCAAAATCAGACACACAATCGAATGGGATGGTGTCCATCATCTTGCATGCTCATACGATGGCAAGTTTCTAGCTGCCTCATCATCTCGGGTCGACGAAGTCGAAAGTGTTGACCTATGTGCAAAAATTCTAAATGTCGACACTGGAAAGTGGGTACAGACACTAGATGGTGCATCTTATAGACAGGAATACGCTTTCTCGCACGATGGCAGATACCTTGCTGCCAGGTCAAGGATCTGGGAAATTGCGACTGGGTTCTCAATGAAACTACCAATATTACATGCGTTTGGGTTGCAGTTTTCAAAGTATGATGATTACCTTTTCTCACAAGATCAGTCTCTCGACCTTCACTCGGTTGAATTTGCTCCCAAGAGCATTGCTTTACACAGACGTCCACAGGGCCTGCTTCACGTTGAGCGAGGATGGGTTATGAAGGATGCACAGAGGATGTTTTGGCTCCCGTCTGAGTATATGTCCAACAACTACGGTTCTTTCAAGAGCAGCCTAGTTTTTGTGAGCTCATCATTTAATCAGCTGTATATTTCCATTGAGTTTGTTTGATTCTCGAATGTTGTTTCTCAGAGCTCCCACTCTTATGCGTTCGGAGCGTGCCATGCCTAGATGTTTCGGTCTTTCTCGCTTTCCTCCTTAAACTCTTTTTTTCTCCCATTGCGCACCTTTTATGCCCTAGTCTCTTAGACCACTGATCTCCTTTCTACGCACGAAAACTATTCAATTAGAACTCGAAATCCTGTCATGTAGCATAAAAGGACATTCAGGTGACTCAAAAAAGCATATCCATAGATTGAAAGTATCGAAAGGGGAGTCTAATATGGCAGAATTCATTAAAGAGAACTGGCCGCTGTACACTACCGTATGTACGGTGTATCGACACAGCTGGTAAATTGACGAATCACGCGGGACGAAAGGTGTGTGGGCGAGGGTGCTTATTTCCAATATGCGAGTGGTGATTAGTGCTCCGTAGGAATGTGGAGTTGTTGTAGATGGCTCCAGAGCCATTTTATTTCTGGATCTGGTGAGGCATGCACCTCCATGGGAAGCACTTAGCGTTGTGAGAGACTGTCACACATGGCTCTAGAGGCCGTGAGAAATGTCTTCAATGGGTTGTATATACTGTATAAGTACTATACGGAGAGGGAAACTGCAGTTACTCGAATGTTGATGTGGTCCGTGCTAGTCACGTGCCGTGTACCTGGCCCCGAACTTTTTTTCCTCCCTCCGCGTCTTCTCCGTCCGCGATAACAATCCAGGTGGATCAGAATGTGGTCTCCTTCTCTTGCACGGCTTCAGTCCCGTGCGGTCTCTGGTCTGACTCGCTCAGCCCGTTTCCAACCCCAGACTCTGCTGCGCCAGCGATGCGCGTCCACGGCTCTCCGAACCTCCGCGGTTGCGCCGGCTTATCAGTCTAAGTTGGGACAATGGGACCAACGACGCAATGCCTCTGCGGCCGCTTCTGCAGTGTAAGTTCAATTCCCCGAAATACGCTATCACAATCTCTGACCTGATCATAGTCTCGAGGCTGCGAAGGCCAACCCCGATGGCTTGTCCCAAGCCGCCATTATTGACAACCTGGATCCCGTGGAGGCTGCTCGTTTGGACAAGTGCCGTAACATTGGTATCGCGGTGTGTATCATCCCACTTGAAGACCAATTGATGTGCAATCGTGTCTAATCAGTTCTTTTGCAGGCCCACATCGACAGCGGTAAGACCACCTGTACCGAGCGAGTCCTTTTCTACACTGGTCGTATCAAGGCCATCCACGAAGTCCGCGGGCGTGACAGTGTTGGAGCCAAGATGGACTCCATGGATTTGGAACGTGAGAAGGGTATCACCATTCAGTCTGCTGCTACATTCTGTGACTGGGTGAAGAAGGACAAGGAGGGTGTTGACCAGAAGTACCACCTGAACTTGATTGATACCCCTGGTCACATTGATTTCACCATCGAGGTCGAGAGAGCGCTGCGCGTGCTCGACGGTGCTGTCATGATTCTGTGTGCTGTGTCCGGTGTCCAGTCCCAGACCATCACCGTTGATCGCCAGATGCGTCGCTACAACGTTCCCCGTATTTCTTTCGTGAACAAGATGGACCGCATGGGTGCCAACCCCTTCAAGGCTGTGGATCAAATCAACACCAAGTTGAAGATTCCCGCGGCTGCTGTCCAGGTTCCCATTGGTGCCGAGGACGAGTTTGAGGGTGTTGTGGATCTGATCCGCATGAAGGCCTTGTACAACGTTGGCTCCAGTGGTGAGGATATCATGGTTAAGGATGAGATTCCTGAGAAGGTCAAGGCCCTTGCTGAGGAGCGTCGCAGCATGCTCATCGAGACACTTGCCGATGTCGATGACGAGATCGCCGAGATGTTCTTGGATGAGCTCGTTCCCAGCGAGGACCAGATCCGCGCGGCCATCCGTCGTGCTACCATTGGTCTGAAGTTCACCCCTGTGTTCATGGGATCTGCTCTCGCCAACAAGTCTGTGCAGCCCATGTTGGACGGTGTCATTGACTTCCTTCCCAACCCCTCCGAGGTTGAGAACCTTGCCCTTGACCAGAAGCGTGACGAGGCTTCCGTCAAGCTTGTCCCTTACAACTCCCTCCCCTTCGTTGGTCTTGCTTTCAAGCTTGAGGAGAGCAACTTCGGTCAGTTGACCTACATCCGTGTCTACCAGGGTACCCTCCGCAAGGGTTCCAACGTCTTCAACGCTCGCAACAGCAAGAAGGTCAAGGTTCCCCGTATTGTGCGTATGCACTCCAACGAGATGGAGGAAGTCAGCGAGATTGGCGCTGGTGAGATTTGCGCCGTGTTCGGTATTGAGTGTGCTTCCGGTGACACCTTCACTGATGGTCAGCTCGGCTACAGCATGTCTTCCATGTTCGTCCCCGAGCCCGTCATCTCGCTCTCCATCAAGCCCAAGCAGAGCAAGGACGGTGCCAACTTCTCCAAGGCCATGGCCCGTTTCCAGAGAGAGGATCCTACTTTCCGTGTGACCTACGACAACGAGAGTGACCAGACCATTATCTCCGGCATGGGTGAACTTCACCTCGACATTTACGTCGAGCGTATGCGTCGTGAGTACCGTGTCGACTGCGAAACTGGTCAACCCCAGGTCGCCTACCGTGAGACCATCGGTAGCCGTGTTGAGTTCGACCACCTGCTCAAGAAGCAGTCCGGTGGACCCGGTGAATACGCCCGTGTCATGGGTTACATGGAGCCCACTGGTGCTCTGGAGGAGAACAAGTTCGAGCAGCAGGTTGTTGGTGGAAGTATTTCCGAGAAGTTCCTGTTCGCTTGTGAAAAGGGATTCAACCTGTCCTGTGACAAGGGTCCTCTTATCGGCCACAAGGTTCTGGGAACCCGCATGGTCATCAACGATGGTGCTACTCACATGACTGATTCCTCTGAAATGTCTTTCAAGAACGCCACCCAGCAGGCCTTCCGTAAGGCTTTCGCCGACAGTCAACCCTCTGTCCTGGAGCCTCTCATGAAGACGGTTGTCACCGCCCCTACTGAGTTCCAGGGTGATGTTATTGGTCTGCTTAACAAGCGTGGTGCCACTATCAACGATACCGAGACTGGTGTCGATGAGTTCACCATCTACGCTGACTGCAGTCTGAACGGCATGTTCGGCTTCAGTACTAACCTGCGCGCTGCTACTCAGGGCAAGGGTGAATATACCATGGAGTTCAGCCATTACGAGAAGGCTCCTCCTCAGATGCAGTACGTTTCTAATTCCTTTTTTGTCGTCCGAATACATACTAACCTACCCTCTCTTACAGGAAGGAGCTCATTGCCAAGCACCTCAAGGCCCTGGCTGACCGCCACAAGAAATAAACGACAACCTTCTAAACTTTGTAATAACACCTTTTCGACCCCTGACAATTCCAACCGGGCAGTGCCTGGTCTTGGTTGTTGGATCTCAGAGGCAGCAGATTTGGATTTGAATCCCTTCAAGGGGATTCTCAACTGCTTTGCTTCTCACATCAAAACCCCTGTACTATTTACACATGGCATCATATTTTCTTTTGCCTTTCTGGGACCTGTATTTCAAGATCAAGATACTTTTTTTTACTCCTGTCTGAAGATTAGAGCCCGTCATATATCTCACTCCCAACTCATGTATATCAATAGATGAATCTCAATGAACATACCTATGATGCTGATGTTTTTACTTAAGTAGTCCACCTGGGCAGGTGGGCAATGATTAAAACAAGTTGCCAAATATTGGTCCTGTCTACGAGTGTTCGGGTATACCATTGGAAAGCTCTGCATTTTGTATATGAATCCTTGGATTTCAACAACTAAAGCCCACAAAATTAGGATATATCGTAAGGCAAAAATTACAAGTTCAGTAGCCGAATAAGCTACCTTCTACAAAAACCTAAATGATTAGAGATCATGCTGTCAAATTAGCCAAACATCAAGTCAAATTGATACACACCTGAAGCAAATTACTTGCCTCAATGTCGAGCACCCCGCTCTCGGTCCTTTCGAAGATCCTCAGACTTCTTAGGCCTTCTAAGCGCAGGATGTTGCGAATCTTGTGGCGTCGAGAAATCCCCAGTATACACCAATGTGCTAGCGGTGGAATCGGTATCCTTTCGCGCAGGAGTTGCATTGCATTTCGTACCTGATGGGAAAATAGAGCGAGTCTTCTGGTTCTCTGAATTGAAGGTCCGGACTGTCACGGGTGGACCTGGGGGAGGCGAAGGGGGAGGCGAGTTCTTGGGAGGGAGATCGGGGAGAGGTTTTTCGGTTGCGAGGGATGGAAGGGCATCGTGGAGGGTTTTCATTGATAGTGGATCGGTCTTGTTGGTATCTTTTGTTGCCTTTGCAATGTCTCGAAGCTGATTATATACTTCTGGACTATCTTCGGAATGGGCGTTGAACCGATGGAATGTCTGGATGATGGACATGTCGCCATGTTTCAGTTCCCTGAAGATGGCGGAGAGGTTTTTAGCGTCTGCAGAGACCTGGGGTAGCTTTTCAAGAAGCTTTTCTAGCTGCAATTCGTTCAGTCCGTCCAAAAACGCAGGCCAGCGTGGATCCGCGTGCTCTGGGGTTGGAAGTAAGGGCTGACTTTTGGCATATGGCGTTGGAACCTTTTCTTCAACCCACAGTGGTTTCCCGGCCTTGTCGTGGACTTGGTAGAAGGCTAGGGCACGACGGGCGATATGTGCGGCTGTCTTGTCAGCCCGTACCAGAGTGGTTAGTCGATAACCCAGATGGTAATCTCTCTGGTAAAGGATGTTGACTAGGAATGCACCGATGATATCTGCTGGGACTTCGTCTTTGACCCAGGCTCGAAGACAGTTGCGGAGGTGTGCGATGTTCTTGACGTCCCAGGTAATGGCTCGGCGTCTGTCGCGGACATCTCGAATTGTTTCAATTGGGTTGTTGGCCATGAAGGAAATGAAGAGCGTGTGGGAGGCCCAGTGACTTGTGCTGCGGATCTTGTGGGCGAGGGCTGAGGAGATTGAGCTTCCTGATGATTTGGAGAGGTCAGTAGGACGCTTACCTGAAGACATTTGTGATAGTTACCTGGTGGGTATTTAAGTAGATATACAGCTGTTTGGTAGTCAGCAGATGGGTTGTCTAAGAGTATTGTTATGGATGAAGCAAAACGAATAACTGGGGTTAGGGTTGAATATATACTTCAGAGCCCGATATGGCAGAGGATTGAATGGTTGAATAGAGATGCACGGACAAGAAAGAAAAAGACAAAGGCTTAGCCAAAGCTCAAAGTCTTTGAGCATATTTAAAGGGATTGTCTGGTAGTGCCACGAGAGTGGCGAGAACAAAGAGTTCTTACAGCTCATTTGAAGCCGGGATCCTCTGTGGTCTTGGGGCAAGATGACACTTGGGAATCTTGGATAGTCAGATGGGAAAGCCCCTTGGATGTATTAGAATTGATGCAGCTGAGATATATACAATTCACAGGCAGAATGTCAGAACGGAAGTTGATAAACGCTCCTAGAGTCCATTAAAATAATGTATGGTAGACGGGAAAGAAGACAGCAGGCTTGAAAAAAAAAAAAATGCATACTGCAAGGGTATATGCACGCAAAAGGGGCGATGAAGTTAGAACGAATAATTTAGAAAGGGCCAAAGGCACTCAACGAAGGAAAGAGAGAAAAAAGTCCAGACAAGCGATTAAAGCCAAAGGACCCATCGCACACCAGAGAAAAAGCCTCGGAATACACCACGGACAAGCTTGAAAGCCATGACAATGAGCCACACCCACCAAAGCATAGCAACGAGAGCCCATTCCAAGACCATGAAGCCAGTTCGGCGGATCCATCTCAATCGGCGACGACGCTTGCGTACGCCCTTGTCAAGAGCATCGCTAAGGTGTTTAACAGCGAGCGTGCTCGTAGTGTTGAGCTGGACACACATATCCTCGGCATCATTCGCTGTCGCCCTCACACGGGGAGCAAGCGATTGATTAACCAAGTTTTCCAGGTTCTTGATCTGAGAACGAAGAGGGGAGGATGTGGTGGTGGAGAATTGATGCATGGATTGTTGGAATGAAGTTTGAGTCATTTCGAACCTCTGTAGCAGATTTTGAGCGGCAAGGTCGAATTCGTTGATGCGCGTCACTCTCGGAATAGACGTGCTAGAACCCAGAGAGCTCTGAAGCCAATGTGGAGCCGGTTCACGGGTAGTATGGGCTCTCCGCTTTATCTCTCGAGCTTTGATACCTGACGACAGGAGAAGAGCCCGTGTGCGCTCGATTTCGGATTTGGCAGGTATACCGTTGTCGTTCAGATTATGGAGACTGCGTCCGGAGATACTCCAAGCGCGACTGGCACCGGAGAGTCCTGACCGTCTTCCCTCGGGTGAAATACCGGGCGATGCTCGAGCCTTGGCAAGTCCAGTGACAGGAGGCCGGGTCAAGCTGAAAGGGATAGAAGGATCTTTGATTTCGTGGCGCTTGGAACGCCCTGTTTGGAGCGAGGGGCTGAAATCAAGTGTCTTGCTGCGCGGGAAAGCAAACCTCTTGGACTCACGGGGGTCATACTTCCGTGGGGTGGTGAATTGATCGCGAGGGCTACCCAAATCAGCCTCAGCTGGAACCTTACTTCGCTCATCGGAGCGTAGGGGTGAGGCGAAAGATGGCAGTGAGATATAGTTGCGAGATGAGGTCTTGTCGGATTCTCTCCGCGGTAAAGTTCCAACCTTCTTGTCCGTCCTGGGATCTTCATCCGAGTCGCTATCGTCCGAAGCAATAGTATTGGCGGATGAAGATTTGCGAGATTCTGGATCAGCATCCTTTTTCAGAATAAGATCTCCAACCTTGGACACTTCATTGCCGACAATCTCTGCAATTCGGCCAGGGCCCTTGAAGATTCCCCGTAGCTTTGATTCAGGGACATGGCTCCCTTTGCGTCGATGTCCTTCCGACACGGTCTGGTCATCATAGGATGGCGAAACAGAGTCAGGAAGAGGACTGGGATCAAGTTTGGAAGCACCCTCATTCCAGTCAAGCGACGACGTGGGTTGGTGATGCGGGGTCTCATAACCTGGGGCATCGTCTTCCCGTTCTCGATGGGCCTGTTTGCTTTTGCTCCGCTCGTGGCGAGAGACAATCTTGTGGCGCAAACCTTTCTTCGCGGGCGAGGGTGATCGACTAGAAGGAGGCGACAAGTTCACCGCTATGCTTGGGAAGTAGCCGGCATGAATGGGAGAGTTGGGTGCGGTACTGTCCATCCCCTCCACGGACATTCGAGGATCAAATCGGTAGTCCATACTTCCCGCTGATGAAACCGAGGCTCTTCGATGCTTTTTATGCGCTGTGTTCAGCGTCAATGGCTCGGAAGGCTGCGGTGTCCTTCCCCGATCATGCTCGGTACCTCTGACGGCGGGGGATTTGGCGCGAGATATCCGAGATCCCGAAGCTTGTGCGTGGTCAACGAATCTTTGGACATGTTCGCGGAGGTGCTCGCGGGACATTCGAGGTCTTTCGTCGATAGAAGGGCGAGACTCCGAACTGGAAGAGCTTGAGACACTACCAGAACGCATTTTCACTTTATTCCATCGAGACGGCTTCCTTGTGCTGGAGCCGCTACGACTGCGAAGGCTATGTGAATGACTTCGGAACCGGTGTCTGTGTCTCCCACGGCCCACACTTTTGAATTCATGCGCCAATGCAGGATGAGTACTCGAAAGAGACGTTCGTGGCGACGAATTAACCTCGCCATGATCTCCCACCTCAAACGAGAGACGTTGCTTGTAAGGGGTCGCAGTGTCATCACGCGTGTTTAGGATGACCAGCTGCGTGGGATCAGGGTAAAGTTTGAAACCATCTTTATCGACCACTTTTGTCTTGTTGGTGCCATCTTCGAGCCATGCAGCATCAGCCAAAAGCTCTGCGGGTGAAATTTTCCAATCAATCCGCGGCCGACGAGCTTTCGTACTGCTTGTTCGACTGACACGTCGCAAACTTGCCGGAGGTGAGGTTGCCATTTCCATGTCATCGTGCTCTCCAATAGATGCATGGCGATGGCCTTGTTTGAAAGGTGGTAATTTCAAGCATTCCAGCTGGTCGTGATCGGTTTTGCTGTATTTTCGCTCGACATTATCGATCCATTGATGAACCCTTTCCGCGTCATGCCACCCCTCGGCATCTGGATCGATAATACACTTCTCGCGATACCTGACCTTGCGATTTCGGATAGTTTGAAGTGGATTGTAGCCACGGTTAGACTGGGTCTTTGAAGACTCCGGCGAGCCATCCTTAGCTGCTTCTCGGAGTGGAGGTAACAGAGGAAGCAGTCGCATATACTCATGGAATAGATCAAAATGAGTACGAGCCTTTTGTGCCCGAACCAATGTACTCTCGGAGAATTCGTACGCTCTATGATCCTCGACCGCAGAGGGAGGCAAGAGGTTCACTACAGACGACCGGTCCAAGCTCGGCAGGGTCCCCTGTGACATGCCATCACCCGGGAGTTGGGTCAGGTTGCGATAGGTCGAGTCACGTTGGAAATTTCTTGCCCTTGAGGATTGCCCGTAGCTATCGACTGGCGGAACAGCAGGTTGGGAAACGGAGATTGGTCTTCGGCCCGGGCCCGGGGGAATTCCAGAAGCTGTGCGCCTTCGCGATTCGTTGAGATTGAGGGCAAGGTTGACAATTTGAAGGGAGTCCCTGTCAAAGCCAGGGGTCGACTGCTCGGTATTATCCTGCACCTCGGGTCCTGAAGAGTTTCGAGAGGGGTGCTTATCGAAAGACGAAGCCTGCCGGGTATCTGTTGGACCTGAAGTCGTATCTTTTTCCACAGGTTCGGATGCGTGATGCTTATGTCGACTCCATGGAAATCGCGAGCGCTTCTTAGGGACCACTATCTCCGGCTCTGGCACACTGCGCTTTTCTTGGGTAGGTTCCGATGGGCGAGGTCGATGCAGACTGACTTTTGTGCTTCTCGATCGCGGTAAAGAGTCCAGTAAGAAGCCACTGGAGCTCTGCGTTCTCCTTTGTGTCTGTGTCCTCCGTTCTCCATCACGAGAGCCGCTGCCCAACGTAGTCCCCTCCAGCTCCCCGCTCGCTCGGTCATTCATTTGAGGCGTGGTTTGGCGGAACGAACCTCCATCGGATCGGAGAAAAGGAGATGTGTTGCCTGAAGCTTGTCTTTCTTGCGTTCGTTCATTCACCGGCGACGTTGAGGATCGGTTCGGAGTTTCGCTCGGTCGTTGCGACATTGCCGCGGGAAGGGCCACTGAGCTAGATGACCACGCTCGACACAGAGACGGACATTCTTTTCCCAGCAGCGAGCATATATGCGATGCGCCAGGTCAGTAATTCTCGAGTTCGGCACTTCGTACAATCAATCAGATTGCATGACTATTCTGCACGGAGTAACGTCTGTAGATCGGGGATGCGCGTCAGCGGTATGGTTACGTAATCACTTTATTTGCCCTTTTCGATTTGCCCTAAGCCATTGCTACATAGTCGTATATCCCCCTGCTATATGGTATTGCTGCGTATTGATATAGGTTTAGAAAGACCTCTGGAAAGATGCCTAGGTTCAGAGGGTTCAAAGGGTCGACCAGATACAAGAAAATGTGTATTGAACAACCAGTGCAATTAGAGTTGAAAGGATGATGGGTCAAGGAAAAGAAAAGCCGATGGGCCAGAGTGTGAAGAAGAAAAAAAGAACAGGTAATAAAACATGAGCCGTGAAGTGTACGAAGTAGAGGCATTGGTAAAAGAAATGAATGAACCAAGAACGCCGAGGAGAGTATTTTACTCAATCCTTGTCTTTCCTTCCTCCAAAAATACGAGACGGGCATTGCTGATTCCACGCTGGTGCCGTTTGTTAGGGAGCCACTTGCCGACGATCGGATCAGATCGTGCTTTGATCAGGGCATCTTGATACCCTTCAGCACCAGCGACCGGTGTGTTGAGCTTGGGCCAGTTGACCTGTTACAACAGTTAGACAACGCTTGGCGGAGGCGGGGGTTTAGAGTGGGGAATGAACTTACATAGAGCATGCCATGTCCATGCAAGAAGCGGGAGCAATAAACTGCCACAAGCGTCCAGAAGATCATAAACAGACGAAGAGGCCAGACAGTAGCATCAGGTAGTCGTCTTGTGAACAGAGCCACCAGGACCATAAAGACGCTAGCAGCAAGCACATAAGGAATCGACTGGATGACAAGCGGGCGCTGGTCAACGAACAGCTGGATGTTCGCAAAGCTTGAGTCTGAGGGAAGGTAGGTACCCAGGAAAACATCGAAGCCATCTTGTCGAGGCCCGTCCATGAAGTTGTTGCGGACATAACGAGTGATAGAATTATTCAAATCTTGCAACATACCCGCGCGAGTACGCTTACCCGTGCGAGTGAAATCGGTCTTCAAAGCACCGGTGCCAGAGTAAGACTTGGAAACCACGTCGGCATTATCCGCCCAAATGTTGCGGAACAGGGTTTCAAACTCTTTGTCGTCGTTGGCATTTTCACCAGTGCGAAGAACACCCGCATCGACGAGCTGCCGTGTAATAGCCCAGCGGCCGAGCATGCTCTGCACCACGTTGGTGCGATCCAAACAATCCATGCAATTGGTGCGAACAACGCTAGTCTGTGTGGAACGAGTGTCCAACTGTCCGTCGGGGGAACCAGGGCTCTCAACCCCGCGGAAGTAGCCACCTTGGACCAGTCCGTCCATCAAGCGGCCCATCAGCAGTTCGGCGCGGTGCCACTTGAGACCCTTGGTCTCATTGTGGAAATCAAAGTACACGTAGTGCAAACGATCCATCTCTTTTTGCTTGGACCCAGGTTCCAGCACATGCAGCTTTTCAGAGGTCAATTCATCAGTTTCAGTGCTTTCGGACGAGGAAGAAACTAAAGTGCGAACCAGCTGCTCATATGCCCGTTTGACACGTTCTTCTCTGCCCTTTTGGTTCACGAGGTTGACCATGTAGTTTTCTCCATAAATGTCGATCTGCTCGGTAAAATGCTTCCGTGCGGCGTCAACTGCAGTCTCCACCCCTCGAACCTGCAGCTTGGGGGTATATTTCAGATCGTTGACTTCAGCCCAAAACACCGGCACGCTGCCTCTAGTTTGCACAAATGAGTAAACCTGGAGGTCTTGGCCGGCCTTACCGCTGGTCATTGACTGGCCACCCCCAAACCCGGAAAGTCCACCTTTAGAGTCGTTAAGGATCACTATTTGCTCAGTCTCGTTGTAGTTCGACACATGACCTTGCTCGTCAATTCCACGGGTGAAGTATCTTGTGCCGGCTCTGTGTCTGGCCCGACGGGTGATAAGGGCATAAGTGAATGAAGTTGACTTGACCTTGGCAGAGACAATGCGCAACATGCCGAACATCACCGGCAGAATATAAGGGTCAGCTCCAGGCTGAGGACCATAACGCACCCCATTTGTATCGTTGGCTCCTACGCTAAAATCGATGAGGTCTGATTGAATGAAGCGGTTCCAGAAGAAGCGGTCGTCCGCACTCTTCCACATGGGAACATTGGTGGGGCTCTGAGATTGACGCTGGAAGTTGTTGGTGATATCCAGCGAGTATGAGAAGTACATGGGCCCTCTTCGGAGCAGGTCCTTGACAAGTGTGAGGTAGGCATCTTCGTCGTTGTCATGCAGTGGTCGTTCGCGCATCGGAAGGAATTCAGTTCCCGCAACCTTGTACACCATGTGGCCGCGCAATCGGCCCATAGGCTGTGCTTTGGTAATGACAATAATGTACTTATCTGGGTCTGTTAGCGCAAACCTCCTGAGTTTCTAACCGAGGTGGTCATTACCGAGCTTCAGTTTTAGGATTCCCAGAATTCCTGCAATGCTGGAGATCCGTTTAGCACCTGGAAGGGGTCCATCATTCAGGCGCAAGTCCCCTGTTGGTCGGTCCACTACCAATGTTGGTGCCTGTCGAGATGAGGGTGATGTAAATGCATAGTGAGAGGGAGATGCATGAAGATTGATATCCCGGAAAGGGAGAACAGGCGGGGCCATGATCACAGTCCCTCACTCCAAGCCGAGAATAGCGTGAGAAATAGAGAAAGTAGAGAGGGAGAGAGAGAGAGTATACAAGAGGTTAACAAACACATGCATTCAGGGCAGGCGCGGGCCACTCTGGTCAATCCAGCCACACCGCCCCGCTGCCCTTGTGGCTGGGCGTTCCGTCATCTATTCCCGTCTGCCTTCGACTTCTCAAACCCTTTGGATCTTCCGTCTTTTTTACTTGTCTCGGTGATCCTGGGATATCTGACTTGTCTTATCTTTGTGTCCTATTCCACTTTCATCCGCCTTTCATCATGGCTTCCAGGCAACCAGCAGGAGCCCGCCCGGGCGCAAGATTCGCTCAGTTCAAGCTAGTGCTTCTCGGTATGCTTCTCCGTGACTTCGGTCTCTGTTTAGGTGGTGTTGTTTGCTAATAGAGTGCTTGTACAGGAGAGTCTGCCGTCGGAAAGGTTTGGGATATCCTCTGCGATCCTCTTGATCAGCCGCTGACTTGACCGCCATCTTCCAGAGTTCCCTAGTCCTCCGATTTGTGAAAGTGAGTTCTCGAGAATCGCTGGTCTCATATTCCCACGAGGACGTGCGCCGGAAAAAGGGCTGAAGTACTGACTGCGTGGCTCAGGACCAATTCGATGATTACCGCGAGTCGACAATCGGTGCCGCTTTCCTTACACAGACTATCTCCCTCGATGAATCCACCACGGTCAAATTTGAGATTTGGGATACCGCCGGTCAGGAGCGCTATAAGTCATTGGCCCCCATGTACTACCGAAACGCCAACTGCGCCGTGGTTGTCTATGACATCACCCAAGCGGTATGCCCCAGCTCTATCCTATCACCTGGCCTATAACTTGATCCGCAGCGTAGAGACTAACTTACCTGTGATTTTTCTAGTCATCGCTTGACAAAGCTAAGTCATGGGTGAAGGAACTTCAACGTCAGGCGAATGAGAACATCGTGATCGCCCTGGCAGGCAACAAGCTTGATCTGGTTACAGAGAGCCCTGATAAGCGGGCCATTCCAGAGGCTGATGCCGAGGCTTATGCTCGTGAAGCAGGTCTACTTTTCTTCGAAACCTCCGCCAAGTCCTCAACGAATGTAAAGGAGTTGTTCACCGCCATCGCAAAGAAGCTGCCCCTGGAGCAAGCTGGCACTCGGAACATGCGGACAGCCCCTCGCCCTGGTGTTGACTTGCGCCCTGAGGCCCCTGGCACCCAAGGCGCCGGCGCCTGCAACTGCTAAAGAGGCAATCGCCTATAGCCCGTGTGGGCCATTGCGCCTTCCCTTCACTCGCCGCCTGAGACTGGTGAAGGCTTCACATTCCAGCATCACTCAATGGTAATTCCACCCTGTGACTATCTATGATTTCGCCAGTATTGTTTTGCCTGGCTCTGGCACCATTCCCCACCCGTTCTGGAGTTGAGAGATAGACTCTCGGTTTGATCAATCTAGCTCTCTCGGATTTCTTTCTGATTCTTGTGTTTTTGCCCAGTCTGTTGCCCAATGCCCAACCCTCTTGCACCTCGATATATTCTTGTTGGTGAGGGTTTACCTCCAAGAACGTATGTGAAACCTGGCTTGGGGACATACTGTGGCAAGGATCTATCTGTGCTCCACGGTGCTTTTCTTGTATTCCTTGCTCCTTTCAACCTGGCGTCTGCATTTTCTCCTTTCTCCTTCGTCCGATCGTTTGTTGGGCCCAATTTCTGCTACCGTTACCCCCTGTTCCACGATTCTTAGTATGTCATGCCCAAATAATACATTTTTCTCACCTGTATGTACAAACAATGGTACAACAGCTCCGCGATTACCCTCTGTAGGTGTATTCTTTCAAATCGCAAGATGCAGGTACATTACATGATGGGAAAGATTTGCATATGCAAGGGTGTATTTTTTATAAACTACTTAAGTACATATTCCAAGATTCTTGCTTTCGGATATACTCGTACTTGAGACTAAATCGAAATGCCGGTAGGCCATACATTATGCGATATACTCCGTACTTAAGTAGTTCTGTGATACTGCTTGGACTGCATGGCTCGTGCTTGGGTATTTGTCGCCACTTAATTAGATCAGACTAATCATCCAGACCTAAAATATAAGAACGATAAAAATTCCCTATATACTACATTATTATCAACTGCTCAACTGCCTCCTGCATACACCGGTGTATGGCGGGCAATGCGCTGACCGCCCGCAGGATTATCGGGGCGGATCGCATCCGAACGTCCAGTTCCCGTTTTCCTACCCATCCACTCGAGCATCTCTCTGATCACCTCTAGCCACTCTTTTTGGCGCTTGTGCGGTGATGCTGCGCTCCTCGATTGCTCCGGGTCGGCAATTGCTGTCGAACCCTATCCGCCAACGGATCCCCTCACAATGGCTCTCCAAAGCCGGTGCAAGCAGCCGGCTCGCAGGCCAGGTAGGATGACCATATACACGTGCTTCATTGATGCTCATATTGACAACGCGCAGCGCTTCTTCGCCGACTCTAAGCCCCCTACTACTGGTGGTGCGACCCCAGCTACTCCTTCCTCTGAATCCAGTGTGCCTCCCGAGACTGTCTTGAAGGCCGCCGAACAAGGTATGACGACGCCCCTTCATCAGACACAATTGAAGCTTTTTTGTTTGATTCTAAATCAAGCATCCTGCAGAATCCAAGCTTCCTCCCTCACCTGAATCAGTTGCCCCCCGCAAGACCGGCCGGTTCCGCCGATTCTTGATCTACCTGATCCTCACCTCAGGCTTTGCCTATGGCGGCAGCGTCTTCTTGGCCATGAAGTCCGATAACTTCCACGACTTCTTCACCGAGTACATTCCCTACGGTGAACAGTCCGTTCTTTACTTCGAAGAGCGCGATTTCCACCGTCGTTTCCCCAATGCCTTGAGACACCAAAACCGCCTCCCCGCTGCGCCCAGAGAGGAGGGTGCACCTGTCACCATCCCCAGCAAGAGTGGTCTGTCTTGGAAGGTTGCTGGCGAAGAAAAGGCTGACACTGAGACTGCCGCCAAGGCGTCTCACGATGCCCGTGCCAATGACGCCCAAACTAAGCCCGCGACCGCCAAGCCCGAAGACCGCTCCGCTGCTGTTTCCAAGGCTAAGGAAGACAAGGCCGCAAAGACCAGTGACAAGGAACTCAGCGCCAAGCCCGAGGAGAAGAAGGAGGTCTCTCTGGAGGAGCCCCGCCAGCCCGCTGTTTCTGCCAGCACCATCGAGTTGCTCCAGTTGCAGGATGGCGACGACTCTGTTGTTCAGGACTTGGTCAAGACCTTCAATGACATTGTTACTGTCATCAGCGCCGATGAGAACTCTAGCAAGTACTCCGCCCCAGTTGCCAAGGCTAAGGGCGAGCTCGAGAAGATTGGCGAGAAGATTGCCGCTATCCGCAGTGATGTGCGCAACGCTGCCCAGGAGGAGATCAACAAGGTTCACGCCACCTTTGATGAGTCCGCACGGGAGCTGATCCGTCAGTTTGAGGAAGTGCGCGGCACCGACCTCGCTTCATTCCGCGAGGAGTTCGAGGCCGAGCGCGAGAAGCTCGCTCACGCGTACCAGCAGAAGCTCACCACTGAGCTCCGCCATGCCCAGGAGCTCGCTGAGCAGCGTCTCCAGAACGAGCTTGTCGAGCAAGCCATCGAGCTGAACCGCAAGTACATTCATGAGGTCCAGGGTCTCGTTGAGCGTGAGCGTGAGGGTCGTCTCAGCAAGCTCACCGAGCTCACTACTGACATCAAGGAGCTTGAGAAGCTGACCGCTGGATGGAGCGATGTCATCGACACTAACCTCAAGACCCAGCAACTGCAGGTTGCTCTTGATGCCGTTCGCACCGTTGTCGAGCGCGCCGAGACTCCTCGTCCTTTCGTGCGCGAGCTTGTTGCCGTCAAGGAGCTCGCTGCTGGTGACTCCGTTGTCGAGGCTGCCATTGCCTCCATCAACCCCACTGCTTACCAGCGCGGTATTCCCTCTCCTACTCAGATCATTGAGCGTTTCCGCCGGGTTGCCAGTGAAGTCCGCAAGGCTAGCCTGCTCCCCGAGGATGCCGGTGTGGCCAGCCACGCTGCTAGCCTTGTTCTGAGCAAAGTCATGTTCAAGAAGGATGCTTTGTCCGAGGGTGATGATGTCGAGAGCGTTCTCGTTCGTACCGAGAACCTTTTGCACCAGGGCGATGTTGATGCCGCTGCCCGGGAGATGAACACTCTCCAGGGATGGGCCAAGATTCTTAGCAAGGACTGGCTCGGTGATGTCCGTAGGGTTCTTGAAGTCAAGCAGGCTCTCGAGGTAAGCACTTCTCTTTCTTGGATTTTTTTTTCTTTCGTTTACTGACAGTCTTTTCCTAGGTCATCGAGGCTGAGGCCCGCCTCCAGTGCTTGCGTGTTGAGTAAGCGCATACTTTGAGCGAAACTGATTTCCATTTTACCCTGTATATCCTTGTCTTCTACAGGAACTGTACCTCTAGTTGTACTTGTGCTTTAGACCCAAATTCTAGATTTTCCTATGTCAACTGGCGTGCCTGCTGCACATGGGTTGTATCTGCGCGGAGGACCCTTTGAACCCTCTGAACCTAGGCGTCTTTCCAAGGGTCTTTCTCAACCTATATAAATACGAAGCAATACCATATAGCAGGGGGATATACATCTCAACATATAGATAAGCACGTGACCTTCCCGGTCTGACGGTTTCCCGAGGAGAGTCGGAAGCAACCCAGAACCATAAACTTTGGAGCTGGGGTTTCTTGTAACAACCCTGCTCATTTGAATCTGCAGTAGGGTCTCACTTGTTCATGAGAGGACTCTCGACCTCTTTTCGCTGGCAATTTGGCGCTCGGCGAGTTTCAACTCGTTCGCCCACTATGACTCGTACATATGAGGTATGCTTCGAGATCGGAAGAATGGCGGGGATGAAGCTCAATTGCTGATGGATGCATTCAGGCTGCAATTGCAGCTCTCAACTCGTTGCAGACTAACTATGCGATTGTGGAGGAGCTTCGGAAGTCCACGACGAGGCAGGAGATGAATGAACGCTCGCTCCCGGAGACTGTTGAATGGCTGCAGCGCATTGGATATAAGGTATGTGCATTGCGGTCAGCTCTGTTCATATTGACTGGAGCTAATGGGGTATATGTAGCCTTCCGATCTCAACAGGTTGAACGCAGTGCATGTCGCCGGTACTAAAGGCAAAGGCTCAACCTCCGCATTCATTTCTACGATTCTCTCCCAATATACCAAAGAAGAGCCTAGCCAGCCTGCGAAGCTACACAAGATCGGTCTTTATACATCTCCCCATCTGCGTTTTGCGCGTGAGCGCATCAAGATCGACAATGCGCCTTTGTCGGAGGAGCAATTCGCGCGCTACTTCTTCGAGGTATGGGATCGTCTCGAGAACTCCGCTAAGGCGGTCGGTCAAGACCCAACTGCCCCAGGCACGAAACCTCAATACTTCCGATACTTGACTCTTATGGCGTTCCACACATACCTGAGTGAGGGTGTGGACGCCGCAGTGATTGAATGTGGAATTGGTGGTCAGTATGATTGTACCAACGTGATTCCGCAGCCGAAGGTTACTGCAATTACTAGTCTTGGTATTGATCACACGGCCATGCTTGGAACTACTATTGAGCAAATCGCATGGCATAAGGGCGGCATTATCAAACGCGATGTGCGTGGCTTCGCCGCACCGCAGCCACCGACCGCAGAGGAAGTCTTGCTGAAGCGCGCCCAAGAAGCAGGCACTCAGCTGGATATCGTGACCGGACACCCTGAGCTGCGCGCTGATAGCAGCAAGGTGGAACTTGGACTGGCCGGCGATTTCCAATATACCAATGCCTCAGTTGCGGTTGCGAGTGCCGCGGAGTTCCTGCGCAAGGCCGGTGTGGACGTCCCTGAGAATATCATGGATGTCCCACTCCCGGCTAAATTCAAGGTCGGATTGGAAGAAACCCGTCTTGGTGGCCGGTGCGAAACTCGATTTGAAAAGAATGTCTCTTGGTACATCGATGGTGGACACACATTAGAAAGTATCCGGCTGGCCGGGACATGGTTTGCCTCACGCATCCAGGCCGATTCCTCATCTACCGATGTCGCTGCTAAGAAGACCCGGATCTTGATCTTCAATCAGCAAACTCGAGACAGCACCGCTCTTGCACGTGCTCTCCATGAAACCCTATCCGCAGCTCTCGCAAATGATACCCCATTCACCCACGCCTTGTTCTGCACAAACATCACCTACAAGCAGGCAGGTTTCCGACCCGACTTGGTCAGCATGAACACCAACGCAGATGACCTGGAACTTCTCCGAGTCCAAAAGTCCTTGGCCGAGGAGTGGAACAGCATTGATCCCCATGCCCAAACCCATGTGTTTGGTACTATTGAAGAGGCTGTTGATTTCGCCCGCGAAGTTGCCAGCCAGGAACGCCCCGCCCTGCAAAAGGACGAAGCCCCCGTCATGACCTTTGTGACTGGTAGTATTCACCTGGTTGGTGGGTTCCTTGACGTTGTCGAGACTAAGCCCGGCGATTTATGATTCCCTTGGGAGCTCCTTTCATTCTTGTATCAACACTTGAGAGCATTTTTCTTGCAATAGCATGGATTAGGTGTTTGTGGATTTCAACAATTCTTCCGATTCCCCTTAGACTTTATACTAGAGATTTCATTCCCAGTTCAGACTACTTTGTACAGAGCATTTGAGACTTACCTCGGCATTAGACAAGAGGAAACGTGTTTGTATCAATCTGCAACCTGCAGAGCGTTAGAGCGTGCATTAATAAGAATTCCCCCCACTCCCGCGGCTTTACGTGGGGCCTTCAATTCCTCTTCCCGCAACTCCTCAGCTCATCATGTCCGACGACAAGGGCAAGGCCCCTAAGCGCACAGAGGATGAGTCCTCAGGCAAGGGTAATTCCCCACTAAATTGGTCTCTAGACTATAGCTAACATTCACAGATGGCAAGAAGATTCCCCCTCAGCTCGCGACTCTACTGTTGGACCAGAACCCCGCCCTGAAACAAGAACTCGCCAATATGGACAAAGATCAGGCAGCGGCCCTGTTGCACAATATGGACCTGTCGCAGATGCTCACTGGACTGTCAATGGGAGGGAAGAACCAGAAGGATATGGCTTCGTACAAATTCTGGCAAACGCAGCCTGTCCCCGCCTTCAACGATGCCGCAAACAAACAGATTGAACAGGGACCCATCAAGATCATCGACCCGGAGAAAGTCTCGCAGACTCCCGGTGCGCTGATTGATGGATTCGAGTGGTGCACTCTGGACCTGACAAACGCGGAAGAACTGAAGGAGCTTTACGAGCTGCTGAACAACCACTACGTGGAAGATGACAATGCCATGTTCCGGTTCAGCTACTCAGAGTCTTTCCTCCACTGGTATGAGGAGATTTCGCTTGAAAGAGTGCCGTGGATAGTGTCGCGCTAACACTAGAATATAGGGCCCTCATGTCTCCCGGGTGGAAGAAGGAATGGCACGTCGGTGTGCGAGCCACCAAGTCGCGCAAGCTGGTCGCTTCCATCTGCGGTGTGCCCACCGAGCTCCGTGTCCGTGGTGAACGCATCAAGGTTACCGAGATTAACTTCCTCTGTATCCATAAGAAACTCCGCTCCAAGCGTCTCACGCCCGTCTTGATCAAGGAAATTACCCGCCGCTGTTACGTCAACGGAATCTACCAGGCCATCTACACTGGTGGTGTCATCCTCCCAACCCCCGTCAGCTCCTGCCGATACTACCACCGTGCCCTGGACTGGCTCAAGCTCTACGAAGTCGGCTTCTCTCCCCTCCCTCACGGTTCCACCAAAGCTCGCATGATTACTAAAAACCATCTCCCCACTGAAACTCTGACCCCGGGTCTTCGCCCCATGGAGGTGAAAGATATCGATGCTGTTTACGATCTCCTGGAGCGGTATATGCGCCGCTTCGACATGAACCAGGCCTTCACGCGCGAGGAAATCGATCACTGGTTGGTCTACAAGGAGCAGCCGGATAAGGAGCAGGTTGTATGGTCCTATGTCGTGGAAGACCCAGAGACACACAAGATCACCGACTTTGTCTCCTTCTACAACCTCTCCTCCACTGTGATCGACCACCCCAAGCATGAGGCCGTCCGCGCCGCGTACCTGTACTACTACGCCAGCGAAACCGCATTCTCCGACGACCAGAAGGCCTTCAAGGAGCGCCTTCAGTTGTTGATGAACGATGCCTTGATCTGTGCCAAGAAGGTATGTCTCCTGGTCTCATTCTCTTTTCTCGTGCTAATCTTAATCCCAGGCCCACTTCGATGTTTTCAATGCCCTGACCTCGCATGATAACCCCCTCTTCCTGGAGCAGCTTAAGTTTGGTGCTGGTGATGGCCAGCTGCACTTCTATCTCTACAATTACCGGGCTGCACCTATTGCCGGTGGTATCAACCAGAAGAACCTGCCCGACGAGTCTAAGATGGGCGGTGTTGGTATTGTTATGCTTTAAATGGTTCACAACGAATTTCTTTGCCTTGTATCTAGCGAAAAAGGAATATACTTGCCAAATTATAGACTATAGTAAATAGTAAATCTATACAACCACTAAATAGATACTACTAACTCTTAACTACTATGTAAATACTACTAACTAACTGCTAAATAAAGAAGTCAACCGTCAGATCTTGGCATTCCGTGTTGACTCCGCTTTTGACGTCGTCACTTCCTACGTACACTTCTCTTCTCTTTTGTCTCTTCTCTATTTATGTTACTTGCCGTTGGCCGAGACTCATTTCCTTTTGCTCTCCTATCCACCTCAAGTTCGACACAATTCGGCACTTGATACTAAACAGTGGGTCTCGTCACAATGGGTGCAGCTCAGTCAAACGAGTCCCCTTCAACACCAGGTCAGTATACATACGCCCAGATACATCGAATAAGAGAAATACTTTGGTGTCTCTACATTCCAGCTTCAGCTGGCCATGATTTGTTCGGATCTGGAACATTGACCTCATCATAAATCAATGTCTAACAACAAGCAGAAGAACTAAGCTACATGCTGGCTGAGCGCTTCGCCACAAAATGCTTTACACCATTGGAACTCACTCATTTCAAAGACAACTTTTACCCCCGAGCCTCTGAGCAAGGGGGCTTGCGGTACTGGAATGAGAAAACACTCTCGGACTTCCTCGGAATCCCAGATGGCATTCACGCGTCGCAGGAGCAGCCCTTGGATGCGGGCCCTGTGATCTTTCGGATGGTGTCATATCTGGGGGCATTCCCTTTTCAAAATACGCTGGCGCCGAGTGTGTTAACCTTTGAAGCTATGGTCAAGGTGGTTGTACTTCTGACCGAACGTTATGGGAAAGCCTTGAAACGCGGACACAAGGACCGAATCAAGTTGCTCTTTGGCAGTCTTGCAGACGTGGGGAGGAAGTTACCTTCGCCCGCTGAAGCTGAGGAGGCTACGGCCAAGGAAGTCGATGCTACCGTTGGAAATTCACATGCGCCGGGTTTCTCAATAGATGAACCGGCAAACGATGAGTATGATGAAGATGAGGATGACGATCTTGCATTGGCGGCATTGGAATCCCTTGATGCTATTGAGGTGTTCAAGCATGACCATCGAGTGGACAAAACGGTTTATGAGACTCGAATTTTCATTGATACCTTCCGGCGACTGCTTATGCTACTTCTCGTCATTGCGCCATTGAAACCACTGGAATCTCTGAAAGTGTATACCTCTGACCTGGATACTGCGCGAATGGAGGCGATGCAAAATGAAGCAGACAGTATTATTTCTGCATTCTCACCCGAGGAGAACGATGGTGGGATCTCATACAAAGCGTTTGCTCGAACAGTTTCGACTTCTCTACCATATCTGTTCGACCCGCTCACTGCTCTTTTCGAACATATGCTTTTCAGCAAGAACCTGGACCTGTCCCAGCACCGTCAAAGCGGACTCGCAACAGAGACAGAGACAGAGGGAGACACAGAAAAGATCGAGCCCATTCCACCAACTACAATCATGCTACCAGGAAGCTTCGAATCCACCATCCTAACTCCAACCCTAACATCACACCTCTCACTCTTCCTCCCTTCATCACCCAATCTCAACCTCTTCCGCAGCGGCGTCAAACTCCACCCCGTCTTCTCTACCAACGCCCACGGCTCCTCACTAAGCTCTTTCTCCCACCACGTCCTCACCTGGCAATCAGCAACCCTCCTCATCCTCCAAGGCTCTCCATCAGATTCATCCAACGACGAACTAACAACCCTCGGCGCCTACCTCCCCCAAGCATGGAAAACAACATCCTCTTCAACCACACCCAACCTCCCATGCCTCTTCCAACTATCCCCAAAACACATCCTCCTCCCAGGCAACCCATCCCCATCAATAAAGAAACCAAATACCCCACCAGCCTACTTCTCCCCCACAACCGGCATCGCACTCGGCTGTCAAATACCTGCAAAATCACACACCCAGCAAAACACCCCCAAACCCCTCGGTGCAGGATCCCTCCTCATAGACGGGAACCTAGAGACTGTCGAATTCCACACCGCACCAGTCGGCCACGATGGCGTCTTCTTGCCATCTACCTCAGATACTCCCGCCAAGACGAAACTCGATCTGTATACCCTGGAAATATGGGGTATAGTCCCTAACCCGGAAGGATGTGAGGCTTCTTCTAGTGCTGTAGAGATGCAGCGTGCGAAGTGGGAGTTTGAGGCTAGAGATGCGGAACGGAGGCGGAATATCAATTTTGGGTCTGCGGGTGCTGATCAGGGTGCGAATGAGAATGCGAGATGGCTTTTGGAGGCGGCGGGGGTTATTGGGGATTCCAGACGTTGATCTTATTCTCCAAGGTTGATTCTTATAACTTAACAATGCAGATTTGTAGGTTCTGGTTTCATAATTAAACTCGAATTGTGGTTATAAAAAAAAAGACAATGGCATACGTTATAGATTCTACCTCATCGGCGCCAACCCACTAGGAGGATCATAGAAATCTTTAAGTTCCTCCTCATCTTCCTCCTCAAACCCACTCTCGACCTCGGATTCATCAGCCAGCTGAACACGGGATAATCGACTCCTAGTGCCTGCACCAGAAGCGGGTGTACCTTCCGACTCGAAAGCCTCGGCTTCTTCGCGAGGTAGTCGCATAGCCAGGTATCCATCCTGCGAACGCTCTGCCCGGTCCATGATTTCATTCATATATTTTCGGACTTCCTCCGCAGGTCTGACTACGCGAGCTAGCGGCTCGAGAATTTTGGCATTAGGCGCATGGATGCGGAAGGTTACTGGTTGCCAGTATTCCTTTAGGTTGGCCTCCGTGGGCATACCTGGGGTTGCAGGGTCGGTGGGTTCTTGTTTTTGGGGGGTTTCGGTTGGCGCAGGTTGGCCTGGGATTGGGGTGGCTGGTTGGCCCTTTTCGTCTTTGACTTTTTTGTCGCCCTTGGCTTTGGATGCGCCTTTGCCTTTGGCCTTGTTCTTGGCTGCGGCTTCTGTTGCGGTCTCCAGTGGGAAGGGTGTATTT
Source organism: Penicillium salamii (assembly GCA_911197225.1). Taxonomy (NCBI): domain Eukaryota; kingdom Fungi; phylum Ascomycota; class Eurotiomycetes; order Eurotiales; family Aspergillaceae; genus Penicillium; species Penicillium salamii. The sequence goes on along the minus strand of CAJVOY010000088.1, from coordinate 153,104 downwards.
GGGTCGACTTTGCGGACGATCAAGAATGATGCAATGACTGTGTTTTCGGCAGGGAGCCATTCCAAAATGGTGTTTTCGGGGAAGAGGTAGCGGTCACCTGAGCCTGCGTGGCCTGAGGTACTGCTTCCGTATGGCGTTAATGGAGATGTGAATTCGAACACTACGGACTTGTAGTTCACGCGCGGTGGGGCAATGGGCATTGGAGGGGGTCGGTATGCACCAGGCCCCCCGTAGACTGGTGGCCGGGATTGAAGCGGAGGCTGAGTGCCGTAGGAAGGTTGTTGGAAAGAAGGTGGTATGGGCCGCGCGCCTGCCTGTGGGGTCGCGACAGGTGTGGCTTGTATTGCCGGGCTCTGATTCTGTGGAGCTGGTGTAGATGTGATAGGTTGGATGGCAGCACTAGGTGTCGCAGGTTGAGCTGCCGCTGGTGCTGGTGCGGGTGTGGGTGCTGGTGAGGGCGCTGGGTCGGATGGCGTGGGTGCGGGTGCGGGTTGTGAAGTTGTAGCGCTGGTTCCTGTCGGCTCGTCCTTGACTTTCACTGGGCCTGGAGTGCTCGAAGGTGTCTGAGCCTCGGCCGTCGGTTTTGCCGTAGTTTCCGGCTTCTGCGGAGGCTGTGGTGTGGATTGTGTTTGGGGCGCAGGGGTAGGCGTCCCCGCAGAAGACTGTTGGCGCTGTTCTTGTTGCTCTCTCGACTTGATAATGGCGTTGAGTTCGTCAATGTGTGCCTGGAAAGCCCGGAGCTGCTCCTGTGATGCCTGGCTGGATGCCACGACACGCATCAGCGCCTTCAGATCTGGATCCGCGGCTGCTCGGGTGGCCAGCATCTGGATAACCGGGTCTGGGCTGGGTTTGGCAGGTTGACCATTGGTGCCCTTTTGTCCTTGTGGTGGTCGCTGTCCTCCCTGGGGTGAGGGCGCAGAGCCTTGATTGGGGCGGCATTGATGCGGTGAAGGTTGGCTGCCAGGGTATCCGGGTCGTCCAGCCGGGGCAGGGGAGTATTGAGCAGGTCGTTGCGCATTGGATGGGGAGCCGTATGGTCGGTACGGGGTATGGGGCACGCCCCATTGAACGCCCGTTGGCCGTTGAGGGGCTGTGTATTGAAGCGACGGGGGTGCATTGGGATCCTTCACAACATAGATCATGGCATCAAACAAATGGGGTCCGATGGTGACGTCGCATGGTCCAATTTTGAGCATGGATTCCTTTGATGGATTCTTCTTTTCGGTCGCTTCGCGCTTGGTCTTCTTGGGTTTTGTGTAATAACGAACGAGAATCCCATCGCTTAGCCATTTCTTTTTTGAGCGTTCCAGAGAGGCCAGGAGGACCGCACTAAGAGACAGAAAAGGGTCAGTCAGGCATCCATCGCGTCCCGGATGGCGGTGTCAAACCTTTCGGCGATTGATTGATACTCCTTGTCTGACAGGGTCGCGGGCTGCCTCGTACGGACAATGGGTAAAGCATCTGCATCCTTGATTTGTGTTGGCAATGGCGCATCCACCGATGGAGCGCGTGGTATTGGCGCCTTTTTTCTGTGAGATTGCGGCGTGGCTTCGGAGACACGTCGCTTGGCGGGTTCGCGTCGCTCGCGCGGGGGAAGCTTGCGCTTCTCAGCCATGGCAGTGAATTTGTATAATTAAAAGGGCAAAAAAAGAAGAAGAAGAAAGGAAAGAAAAGAGAGGCAAGTTGAGTCGGAAGATGAGAAAAGAAGAAAGGAACGCGCGATAAACTTCTTATCTCCTCCACCTCCGCAATGGAACTCCTGCCGATTTTCAGAAAGGCCTACTGGTCTTTGGCGGCTGGAGGTCTGCTTTATGTGCTTTTTGTTTGCTCTTTAACCTTTCCAGAGGTGCAGCGTTTGTGCGTGCAATGCTCAGAAGTTGAAACTCGCCGCTGACTGAGTAGTGTACTGTACGCCAACAAGATCAATCCCACGATCTGGCAAGATGTCAATCAAGTGGAACAGTTTGGATTCCTGAGTATGTCGAGAGCATTCATTGCTAGAGCCTGGCTGATTCAGTCCTAGGAACCCAAGTCCAGCCATTCCATTTGGTGACACCGGACAATGAAACGCTCTATGGGTGGCATTTGATGCCCGTACACCTGTGTTTGGAACATGAGGAGGAGCTGATGGAAAGCCCTCCATCGGGTCCCGCTGAGGATTACACGACAACGCCTGCATACAAGTTACTCGCGAACGATCCCAATGCACGAGTGGTGGTGAGCTGTACGTGATAGAACCCCGTGGAGAGCCCATCTAGACTACATCGACCTAATGATACGGTTTAGTCCACGGTAATGCAGCACACTTGGGCTCTGCCCAGCGTCCTCACAATTACAACACCATACTGGGCCTTTCGACCCCGTCAAAGCCTGTGCACGTCTTTGCCATCGACTACCGTGGTTTCGGCGTGAGTACGGGAAGCCCTACCGAAGAAGGTGTCATCACAGACGGTGTGTCACTTCTGAATTTCCTCACGGCAGGACCCTTGACAATTCCCCCCTCTCAAATCGTCCTCGTGGGCCAAAGTCTCGGCACTGCCGTGACTGCAGCAGTTGCCGAGCGTTTTGCCTTTGGGTCCCCGGATCCTGCAGCTTTGCAGCCAACTGTCAAGAACCCGGAGCCTTTTGCCGGTGTCGTACTGCTGGCCTCGTTTAGCAGCTTGGCCAATGTCATTCAATCATATAGCTTGAAGGGTTTCACACCACCCATGCTATCCCCACTTATGGGCTATCCCCGCTTCCAGGCATGGCTGATGAGCCATATTGTGGATGGGTGGGATACGGCGGGTCGATTAGCCCGTCTGACTGGCGTTGCATCTGTTGACTCGGATGCGGGAGGGAAATACACACCTGGAAACCTGGATCTGACCATTGTACACGCTTTCGATGATGTCGAGATCCCTTGGTATGAAAGTCGTGCGGTTTGGAAGGCTGCCACCGGCGAGGATGTCGTAGGCGCTCCTGGGGAGTTGACGTATTACAAGGCGGACGATGGCAATCCCAGTCAGATCAAGATTTGGAAAAATGAGATCGTCCAGGGTGACGGCACTTCGATTGTGAAGACCGTCCGATGGGAGCGGGTTCGATACGGAGGTAAGTTGGTATTCTTGGGATTCTTTTATTTTTCTATTACTTTGCTAAACCTTCTAGGTCACAACCGCGTTGCATCCGGCTCGGTGGCTGGTTTGGCCGTCATGAGGGCCTTTGAAAGATGAAGGGTGGTGATTTAGACATTGTTTATTGTCCATTGTCTGCCCGTTTCTATCGAACAAATAGCTAAGCTGCTTGTATAGCACCGGATAGATTATCTGATGGTTTCAACTTCCGATTTTGTAACTGTAGTGACATTGACGACGACACAGGCTGTTTTCAATGTCTAGAAGTCGACCGACCCTTAGACCCCGTTCCCTGTCTCGGTTTCTCGGTTTCTTTCCACGACCGACGCTCTCGTTTTGAATGGCGGGCGGGTGCACCGCGGTTGGTGACCACCGAGTGGTCGACTTGGTGGTCCGATTCGGCATCGCTGCTGAATTGGAGGTTGTTGGAGGACATGCTGGCAGATCGGGAGCGCTTTTCGATGGAATCCATTGGAATTTAGTTGGTATGGTTGTATAGATCTCTTCGCAGTGAAGCATGAGGTGAGTTCTTTTATACTTGGTGGCGGTGGCACTGTTACTTCATGGTGAACGCAATGGCGAATCCAGAGCCACCTTAATGATCTGAGTATTATCTCAAGTCTGAGAATGTTCCTGGTGCCGGTTATTTTGTTTCATTGAAACAACATATCTATGTTCATCTATGGATGTCCCGAGGTAAACTACAGCCTGAGACTTAGGCATAGGAACAAGCCCTAAATGCCTGCTCTTCACTTGTGCATACTCATGAAACAAAATCAACACTGGCGAGATTCTCGAAAACCGATATTTAAGTCTAGATGGATATTGTGATATTACACTCGTTCTTGAATACTCTACGTTCATGTCTACTTATCATAGTGGAGACGGATCGACAGTGGCGAGAGTTGGACCTCGGCCCAGAGGAACTGAACCGCCTGGTGAACTCCTATTCTGCGGATTCATAATCCTACAAGTACACAAGTACCACTGAAACAACTACATCTAGATCATGTCGAACCGTATTACCTTTTATGTTGACATCGTCAGCCCCTTTGCCTACATCGCCTTCCACGTCCTCCGGGTATGTCTCTTTCCATAACCCCAGGGCAGGACTAACAGCAACAGAACTCCCCAGCCTTTGCGAAATGTGAAATCAGCTACGTCCCCATCTTCCTGGGAGGCTTGATGCAAGCCTGTGGCAACAATCCCCCAATCAACATTAAGAGTGAGCCCACTACTGCACTAAATATATAGATACTCCGTACTAATCCCCCATAGACAAGAAAAACTACCTAGGACAGCAACGGGTCCGATGGGCCAAGTACTTCTCTGTGCCCATCATCGAGGGATTCCCAAAGGGATTCCCCATCCGCACATTATACGTGCAACGTGCCCTGTGCGCCATTTCGCAACGCAACCCCGCCCAGCTGGCCGATGTGATCGGCGCTCTGTTCCACGCCTTCTGGGCGGAGGGAAATACCACCGTCGGTGAGCCTGAGGGATTCACGCCTCTCCTCGAAGGAATCCTAGGGAAGGAAGAGACGCAACAGGTCCTCGTGGCGGTAAGTGGAGGTATCCGAGAAATGCGACCGTGGTAAATCTGACAGTTTCCAGATGAACAATCCCGAGATCAAGGCTCTTTTGATCTCTAATACCGATCGATCCTTCAATTCTGGTGCTTTTGGACTGCCTTGGTTTGAGTGCACGAACTCCCGGGGTGAGACGGAGGGGTTCTGGGGCGTGGATCATATTGGCCAAGTGGCTGATTTCTTGGGGTTGGATCGCTCGCTTGACAAGGGATTCCGGGCTGCTCTGTGAATAGTTGTATGTAATTGATTCGATTTGCTGTGTCTTGTTCGCAGGATCCTGCCTAGCGAAGAGAGTATAGATACTTAAGTATCTACTCAAGTAGATCTATATCTATACTTAAGTATCAATGCATGCTGCAACTTTAGAATGCTCAACATTATAATCCCCAGGAGAGTTGCTGCCCTATGCATCAAAGTATCAATCTAGTTCGTGGGTCGTGGATGCGTGTTGCTCATATGTTTCTGGCGTAAGAAGTCGCAGACTCGTTCGTTGGGCATCTGGTCGATGTGCTCGCATTCGGCCTGCGATTCGGCACTCAGACCTAAATAGTCAGGTCGATTTCATCATCGAAGTCAAAGGGAAACTTACTGTCCGAAACCGTCTCCTCCACTTCTTTGGCCCCACCTGCGATCGCGGAGATCTGTTCCTGCACGGCGTGCAATGCTTTCGGGACCCCTTCGACGACGGTTTCTTTGACGGTATCGGCACTCTCTTGCGCCAGAGCAGTCACGGAACTCCCAAAGTCTGTCTTGGAGCTGGATGTCATGGAACCGGATGCCATGGAGCTAGGTTGGCTCTCTTGTGGAAGTTCTCTTTGGGTGGAGTCGATGGAGGGGTTGTCCATTCTGAAGTATTTGGGATGTTTAGCATGGGAGAACTTCTCAGATTCGGGGAACGACATGGTATAGGGCTGAGCCTGACGTAGGGCTGAGGGCTTATGAGGATCGACAGGCAGTCGGGTTTTGCGCCTTGTTTCAGACTTTGCTGTGCCGTCATACGGTTATTTATGGAGATGACGTCGCTTCCGGGATCTCATACTTAAGACACATTTGGTTATCAATTACTACCTAAGTATAGAGTATGAGTTGAGAACGAGTCTATAAAAGTCATATTCCCTTGAATTCCTAAAGCATTGTATAGATCAATATAATTTGGATACTTCAGCCATAAAATTTAATATGTAAATCTGATTTATCTTCAGGTTTGTGCTGCTTTGGTCAGCTCTCTCATACCTCTGTACTTAAGTACTCGACTGGCCTTCTAAAGTTGTCCCAAGTGTAATACACAGTACTTACTACTATTGAAAATTTAATGGGTTACTTGTGTCAAAACCACGAATTGTCTCGAACACCGTGGACTTGATGGCGTTTGTTCCTATGTCTCTAGCCTCAATGTGGGTTTCCCCACATTTTCGTGCGAATGCAGAGGCTATATTCGAAATATAGGCTCAATTCTGACATGTACAAGTTCGACAGGATAGAGTATATCATGGAACCAACATATATTGAATATTCATAACATTTCAAGGACTACTAATTGTAGATAGCAGCTTGCAAGCCAGGAATAATCTCCAGATCCTTAGGCTTGTAAGTATACTTCCCCTCCGTCGAAATCTGGACATCCTTATTCTTGCGTTGTTGCTGAGTCTGTCGCACCGTAACCCACTGCTCTGTGGTGAGATGCTGCCCCAGCTCCGTGAAGGCATTACTAGTGAGTCCCAGCCGCTGAAGAACAGGACTGTTAGCGATAGGATCAAGAACAACATGGTTATTAGGCCTATAAAAGTTAGTCCTCCGCAAAAGAAAGAAAAGAGAGAAAAAAAACCCACCGAGCAAAGTACAACACTCCCAACCGATCAATATGAGCCTGATCGGCAGGCGGGGCATGCACCCGATGAATACTCGACTTGATCAACCCGCCCGTCAACGCCGTCAACGCATCACAGGTGTTGATCGTAATAGTGCCATCCTGCGGCTGCACCCACTTCCATTGGCCCTCGGAATTGAGGATCTGGAGAGCTGCCACGGGCTGGCGGAAGAGAAGCGTCACTGTGCCAAGGTCGGTGTGGCCGGGGCTGTAGAGCTCGCCGACCTTTTTGTTCTCTTCGGCGCTTCGCGCGGCATAATGCATGTACCGTAGGTGGTCTTCGCCTTTGACGTCGTACTGGTGGTCGCGGACGAGTTGGTCTTCGTCTGGGAGCTCAAGGAGGATGGCGAAGAGTCGGAGGAGCTTCTCGACTACTTCGGTGTGGCATTTCTAGATTTCGTTAGTGGGCGTGGTTGAGGGATTGGGTTGGTCTTACCCGGCTGAAGGCTTCGATCTCTTTGATGTTGTCGGCAATCACAGAGGGCTGGGGTCGTTCGTGGTAGCCATCGAACTTGGGGAGGTTGTAGACTTGGACGTTGTCCTTGATTCCATTGCCGAGACTGGATATGTTAGGGCTGATGCTACGCAGTCCTGAAGACTTAGGGATCTCACATTCGGTGTCCGGCAGGACGGTAGGAGTTGTATTCTCCTCGGGCAAGATCACTGGCACTGTGGAACTTGAGCTTCTCCTCGAGGGGCAGCGCATAGAATTCGCGGCCTAGAGCGAATTGGTTGTCGATCTCTTCTTGGCTGATGTTGAAGTTCTTAACGTAGAAAAAGCCTGTTTCTTCGTTAGATAATTTTCGGCACATAACTAGATTCCAACTCACCAACATGTCTAACAGCATGGTCCAACTGCTTGACGAGAGATTCTTTTCCTCCAGGCTGCTCATACTCGCTGAGATCCAGTGTGATCAACTCAGCCCAGTCCACTAAGGCATGTTAGCCAGGTCCGATGAATTTGTTTCCAGAGCTGCCCTTACACTTCTCCTTGGTCACAGGGACCTGGTTGTATTTTTCGATATATTTTCCTGGCATCTTGAGTTCTGTTGGAAGGTAGCCTACTGCTGAGTGGGTAGGAAATGCCGGATATTTCTTGTTGGACTCTAGAAGGGTAGTATACTTAGTATACCCAGACACAAGTATATGGCAATTATATTCTAACAAAGCAAAACCATCCGAGAACCCTGGAAGTAAATATACTGGAGAAAACACTCCGAAACCCCGCAAGTGAAGCACGCCATGAACAGTCCATATGAGGCCTGCGATAACGGCCAACTTCCGTTTGGCACGCCATCAGTCAACGGCATGTCGCCGATGTTGAACGTTTTAGTGTATTGACATTCTGATTTTCTTGAAGGCGATCTAGATCACAGCGATGGTGACAGTAGGTGGCGGAATGAGTTAATCCTTATATCTTCCCGAAGATCAACCGGCCCATATAAGTATTGATGGGGCTTCGACTTGAGTCGAATCGAAATTAGATCGGATAGTTAATCTCGATTCCTTGGACTTTGGTGATGTCTGACCAGAAGCCTAAGGCTGGGAAGTTGTCCCTGTTGGGGCTTATTAAGGAGGTGTTTAATTGGTATCCCTCATCGTATCCCTCCGAGGAGAGAAAGTGAGTGAATGAATATGCATTGAGTATGCTTGTTAGCATGATTATACTGACTTACATAGATTGTTGTTCAAGCTGGACTTGTCTATTTTGATTTTCGCATGTTTATGCTGTGAGTATAGCCCAGCCCTAAGATATACGAAGCACATCTAACAACCCTGAACAGTTTTCGTCAAATATCTCGGTATGCTAATTTCAATGATTGAACTTGAATTGGATTCTAATGGTTCTAGATCAAACTAATATCAGCAATGCCTACGTCAGTGGATTGAAAGAGGATTTTGGTCTATATGGCAATGAACTCAATTACTTCAACGTCTGTTACTATACATCATACGTGGTATTCCAGATCCCAGGTCTACTGTTAATGTCACGACCAAAGCTGTGAGTTCTCAAAACCCAAGGTCTACATCATTCATGCTAATTGCCCAGTGCTCGCTGGCTCCTCCCAACTCTAGAAATCCTGTGGGGGATTTGCACATTCGCCCAAAGCCGAGTGACCGATGTAACCCAGCTCTATGCTCTTCGTGTCCTGGTCGGCGCTCTGGAAGCACCCGTATTTGCTGGAACACATTTCATCCTCGGTATGTCTCCGAATGAAGCTCAACACTGCCGTGTAACTGACGAACCTCAAGGATCCTGGTATACGGGCCCAGAATTATTCAAACGAGCTGGAACTTGGTTCATCTGTAACCCACTGGGTACCATGGTTAGTGGGTATCTCCAAGCATCTGCCTATACCAATCTCTCTGGTGTAGGGGGCATGCCGGGATGGAGATGGTTGTTTATCATTGATGGGATCTTCACTATTCCCGTGGCTCTGATTGGGTTTATCATCTTCCCTGGTATCCCCGGCTCCCCTAGGCCATTTTACTTGACAGAAGGGGATCTGGCATTGGCCCAAGAGAGAACGAAGAGAGCGAAGATTCGCCAGCCTGGAAAGATGAGTGTGGACGTGTTCAAGAGGACTTTCAAGAGATGGCATATTTGGGTCTTCATCTCTTGTTATGCGTGAGTATTGAGCAGCGAAGTTGGAACTGTGTCATGCTAACATACTCAGGTGCATGATCATCTGCTCGTATCCCAGCAGTTATATGAGTCTGTGGCTCAAAGCTGAAGGGTATTCTGTAACTCAGATTAACCAACTGCCCACGGTGACCTATGCCATTAATATTGTGGCTTCCTGGCTAGGGACGACATTGGCAGCGATCTATCCCGAATGGATCATCTATACCATCGCGTCTGTATGCTGTCTCTTTTCGACCTTGTGCATGATCATTTGGAACATTCCCACCACGCTGAAGTAAGTCTGACCCTGACTTGATGAATGCCTTACTAATGAAGAACAGATTCGTGGCATGGTATCTTCTTGGCGCCGCTGGATGCTTAAGTCCAATCTTATACTCCACCATCAACATCATATGTCGAGATGATGCAGAGGAGCGGGCTCTCATCATGGTGAGACGGTCCAGTCTGATTGACATTGGCACGATACTGACTCCAATATAGGGAGCCATGATGTCCTTTGGATATTCCTTCAACATTTGGGTTCCATTACTGGCGTATCCGACTGCTGGGCCTGACGGTGCACCCCGATGGCGAAAAGGCTGGCCTGTCTCGTTTGTCTTCTTCTTCCTGCTCTGGGCTGGCTTTATGGCTTCCATTGTAATATGGAGACAGTAAGACATGATTCTTATCTTGATGAATACATCACTGACATATTGAAATAGGGAGCAAAAGAAGGAGGTTGAGTCGGAAAGTAGTGATGAAGAACGGGAGGTTGTTGTTGAGAGCAATGCTGTAAAGACCTGAGTGGACCAGCTTATGGTTGGACGTTGAAATGAAAGACCATCACAAAATACTTAATTCAACTTCATCTCGAAATGTCTATAAGTACTAACTACCTAACTAAGAATATCTTTTATCATTCCCATCTCCAATCCCAAATAGGAAATTAGGGCACCGACACCAGGGCTACCCCTCCAACTGCCCGCAACTGCGCTGCGCAACAACGCGACTACAACACCCAACACCCAGTCAACCATGCCTATCCCCATCACAATAGTGACCGGATTCCTGGGCTCAGGGAAGACAACCATCCTCCTAAACCTAATCCCGCAACTCCCAAAAACCTACAAACTCGCACTCCTGAAGAACGAATTCGGCGACGTAGCCATCGACTCCCAACTCGCCTCTACTCAATCAATCAGTGGTGTCCGCGAACTCCTCAACGGCTGTATCTGCTGTAATCTCGTCGGTCAACTCAGCGATGCCCTCGAACAACTCCGCACCGAGGTCAACCCGGACCGCATCGTCATCGAAACGAGCGGCAGTGCGTTCCCCGCTACGCTTGCGATGGAGGTGAATCGGCTGGCGCGTGAGGGAGGGGATTTTATCCTCGATGGCGTTATTAGTGTTATTGATGTGGAGAATTGGGAGGGGTATGAGGATACTTCGTACACGGCTAAGATTCAGGCGAAGTATACGGATTTGATTGTTTTTAATAAATGGGAGGATTTGCCGGAGAAGTTTGATATTGCGCTGGATCGGGTTGGGGATTTGGAGATTGAGACGCCTTGGGTTAAGTCTCAGAAGGGGAGGGTGGATATGGATGTTTTGCTTGGGATTGATGGGGCTTTGTTTAAGGATGCTGAAGCTGAAAAGGAGCATGATCATGACCATGATCATAAACATGATCATCAGTCTGAGGTGGAGGTCTTGTCTGTTGTGTTGAAGTCTGCTGAGGCTGTGGATGTGGGTGCATTGGAGAAGTTCCTTGCGATTGCGCCTAGGGAAGAGGTTTATCGCATCAAGGGGACGCTTCGTTGCTCGAATGGGGACCTTCCTGTTGAAACTTCGGATGATATGCAGAAGCGTGAGAAGATTGATACACCCGGGTCTCAGCATTATATTCTGAACTGGGCGTTTGGACGCTGGACATGCACTCCCTCCACTGTGGTTGCTGAGTCTGCGGATCCGACCGTTGCTGCTCGTGTCACTTTGATCCTGGCTCGGTATGAGTCCACGAAGTGGAAGAAGAAGCTTGAAGCCGGTGGTCTGATTCAAACTGCCGAGGGGGCAGACTTGACTGTGGAGCGTTTGGTCTAGGCTACCTTTCCAACTTGTGTACAGCTGTGATGAGCGATGTGTGAGATGTCTATGTTATGATACCTGAGAAATACGACAATAGAGAAGATAAATGAAACCTCTAGACTTTTGATATTTGGGGTCCAACGAATATGGGATGACCGGGTAAGTAATACCCAGGGAATATGCAACGCAAGACCGACTCTATTCTAGTTGAGAATCTAAGTGGCAAGAAAGACAATGGCATATGCAGCAAGAACGCACGATAGATACAACAGACCCAGCGCATAGCAGTCAAACCAACATTATATCCAAAAGAACTCAACCCGACATGAATCGCAATATTCAATCAAAAAACAAGTAGCAAGAGACTAGTAGTTGAGAAGGGCAGATGCACCTGTCTCACTAGAGATGTAGATAACCTCATGGTTATCAGAGAATCCATTGAAGCGAGTGGCACTGCACTTGGTGTAGGCTCCCATCTCTTCAAAGTAAAGCCAGTCACCAGTGTTCAGCAGGCCAGGCAGGTCGATGCGCTCGGTGATGACATCGATGCCATCACAGGTAGGGCCCCAGATGGAGTAGGTGATTTTCTCCGAAGTCGCAGAGTTCGGAGAGCCAGGCTGGGAGCCCTCAGAGGCACAAGTGAGCACCTGGGCAACGGGGTGCTGATGGTCGAAGATGATGTTCGAGAAATTGCCGTAAACGCCATCGTTTAGGTACAGCATGTACGCGTCACGCGAGGGATCCACAGGGTCTGGGATGTCGCGGCGGGCAATCACGTTGGCAGCCAGGGTATAGGCGGTGGCCACGTAGTAGCGGCCGGGCTCCGCGATGACACGGATGTTGGGAGGGAAGTAGGAGTCCACGGCGTCGCCGAGGATACCAGCAAACTTCTCAAAGCTATCCTGACAGAAGCCGCCGCCCACATCCAGAGTGTGAAGCTCGTGGCCGATCTCGCTGGCGTGGTCAAAGACCAAGCGGGCGTCTTGGACGGCCTTGAGGAAGGCCCGGGGGTCCTCGGCGCCAGATCCCACGTGGAAGCTGACTCCGACAACCTTCAGGTCCAACTTGTAGGCAAGCTCCAAGAGGGGGCGAGCCAGGTCCATGGAAGCACCAAACTTCATGCTCAGCCGGCAAAGGCTGGTCGAATCATCGGTCAGGATGCGGAGGTAGAGCTCCGCCTCCGGGAAAGTGGCCTTGATCTTGTACAGTTCATCGGCGTTGTCAAAGGTCATCTGCTTGACGCCGACCTCGGCTGCGTAGCGCAAGTAAGACTTGGTCTTGCAGGGCTGGGCGTAGATGATACGGCTGGGATCGATGCCCGTCTGGAGGGCAAGATCGATCTCAGCCTTGGAAGCACAGTCGAAACCGTTTCCAAGCTGGGCCATCAGGCGCAGGACCTCAGGGTCCGGGTTGCACTTGACAGCTGAATCCTTGTTAGCAGATTGTCGTGACACGATGTGGCGGAAGACCTACCATAAAAGGGCTTCACACGGCCCAGGTTCATTTTCCAGCGCATATGCTGGCGGTAGACCTCCCCCATATCCGCGACGTAGAACGCATCCTCCTCACCTGGACCACAGTGGTCCACATCCACCTCGGAGGCACGCTTCCTCAACACCTCCAGTACCAGATCCTTGGCAGTCAACGAAGATTGCGACAAGGTGTCCTCGCCATGACTGCTGACCAGACCGTGATGGTCCAAGGCCGTGAAGTCTTTCTTGAAAGTCGAAACTTCAGCAGTCGATACACACGCAGTCGGTGCCATAACCATGCCGCTGCGACTCAGCACAATTGTAACGGGAAAGAAAAAGAAGATAGTAAAAAATATAAACCGGCAGGCGACTGCGCGTTAGGGAGGACGAAATGTGTCACAACCGTAGTTGACTGGACCAAGCCTCCTAGACCCTTCCCCCTGAAGAGGAAGAACCTTCGAAGAAGTCCTATGCGGCAGCTCAGAGGACGAGGGAATAATTTCCGGGGACGTCAACGGGACGAAAAAAGGCGCACCGGACGAAAGTTCAGAAAAGACCAGGAGGTGGAATGTTGTTAAGAGTGTCGCGGAGACGTTGAGTGGATACAATTTGGCTGAGAAGCACGATAGAGGCTGCTGGAGCCGTGATGACCGGATTGCCTTTGGGTACCAAAGGCAGGGTCGAAGCTGGGGAGGGGATTCGTAGTACCAAAACTGGGAAATTCACTCGATTAGCCTGGTTGTTCTCGAGTTGCTAGCTATGAGCGATATAAGAGGGACGGATGCAAGGGAAGAGTGAGAATTTTGGAGGGGGGCAGTGTGGTTTAGGGCACACGACCATTGGGAGGGAATAAACGCGCAATCCCAGGTCGCACACCACAACCCTCAGAAATCAGAAATAAAAGACTCACCTTGGTTGTACTCAAAAATGAGAATGAGGAGGAGAACAAAAAAAGATGACGGGACCGTGGGGAAGAAAAAAAAGAGACCCTGCTTACGGCATCTTTGACAGCGCGATTTTTTGTTCTGGTGTTACCGTTATTTTCGTTTTTAGTCTGAGCTATTTTAGCTGGGCTATTTTAGTTATTTTAGTTATTTTAGCTGTTTTACTCTTTTGCTCTTTTACTATTTTACTATTTTGGCGCATTCCGCTCTCCTTCGAGTTAGTCTCGTACTCCTTAGTGTAGTACTCGTGTCCCCGCGAATTGCGGTGTATGGCTCTCTATGTATACTCCGGCTGACCTTGCAGGACACGAATCCAGGTACAAAGATGGACAGCTGATCACTGCATATCTTACTACTTAAGTATGCACTTTATACTCCGTATAGCACTTATAGTCAGTCTGTATGTACTATAGTTACTATACTCCTACTACACAGACTTAGTATTGTATTGAGCAATACCTGCCAGATACCAGGCAGAACTGGGCAGGTATTGAACTTGTACAGGGCTGTACCAGCCCCATACTAAAAATACCATAAAATACGCAGGGCCAGACCCCAAATGACGTGGTTGTGGATCAGCTCCAACTTCTCTACTCAGGTACTCTGTACTCTGTACTCTGTACTGTACTCTGTCTATACTCTGTCGATACTCTGTACTCTGTACTCTGTCCTCTGCCTATACTCGCACATCACGGCTATAACAATAGAACTCAATCTCATCCACCTGTCCATGTTCAGATGGAAGCTCCATACTGTCCTGCACAGAGCGGAATCCAGCTGACCGCATCAGGTCGAAAAACACCGTTTCGCTCTCGTGTCGTCTCTTCAGCGACACCAAGACGATCGCCTCCGGGGATGTCCGAACCAATCGATCCAGACAAGAGACCAGGACAGGCAAACTGTCGGCATTGTAAGTGCAATCCGAGACGAGGATCAGGGCAATAGGCTGCGAGCACAGGTCGTCTGGGGGCTGCTCCCAGTCGAGATTCTGATATCGCACGCTGGACACGTTGGCCGGGCGGGTCTCGTTAATATTCCGGGTGATAATCTCTTCAACCTCGGGGAGGTCCGTGAGGAGGACCGAGCAGTGGGAAAGCATCTGTGCCAAGCCTATGCCCACGATCCCGCATCCTGCGCCCAGCTCAACCACCTGGATGACTGAGCTGCGGCTGGTCCTGAGGACTTTTTCTAGTGCTGGTAGTGGGCTTTTGGTAGCCTTGTTGCGTTTCACGTCTCCTTGGGACATTCTTTGGAGAGTCTCGCCCAGGTATACCACGGTGGCCAGCCCCGCATCCCTGAAACGGCCTGGTTTAGAATCTTGATGCCGAGGGAAGGGTTGGTTTGCTTACCAGATGTGTCGGGCAATGCTATTTCCGGTCTCTTCCCATACTTGCAGCCTTACTGCCTCGGGGGCATTGATGGTCCGCTGGACAAGCTTCGCGGCTGGGGTGTTTTGAGGTCCAAATGGGGCACTGATGGCACCCACGATCAGTGGTATTGAGGGAGACAGATCGGACTCGCTTATTGACTTGGACTTGGACGGGGGCTCTGCCTCTGCATCAACCTTCAAGACCAGAGTCTTGATCAAATTGACCGGGAGAGGACCCAGAGTAATTGGCAGTTCGCGATTATAGGCATTCCATTTTATTTGGCTTTTGTAAACAACCTCCTTGTCCTTTTCGACTGTCAACACCAGATCCGCATCTTCTGCCAGGAATGCGTCTCCCAAATCAGTGGTGATGCAGATGAGAGCGGTGATAGAGCCCTTTTGAATTCGGGGGGTTTTCAAGAACCGCACATAGTAGACCATCTTTTAAACACCCTGATCTTTCTTTCTCGCAATATTTCTCGAGATCTTCACTTCTTCCCAACTGCGAATTCTCAAAACCCCCGGATAGCTATCTCCAGGGCTCACGTGCCGGCTGACATAACTGACATCGACATCAACTGGCGACTACATACTTCATACTTCAATGCTGGATGAACCCTCTCAACAGTTGACAACCCCGAATTGTCCAATGTCGCGGGTGATTTGCTCCGTTGACTCAAGATGATACGAACGCGCGACCCCCGCATCCGACAACGGATCAATCAGATCTCCCATAACCTCGAGACCGCCAACGAAACCGCCCAAGAAGGTCTCTACACCTTCTCCCACAACTATATCTCTCCCTGCTTCTCATCGATTGGAAATTGCCTCACAGCCTGCACAGCCCCCTGCCTGCCGGGACGGGACGACCACCGACGACGACGGCGCGGCCAAGCCGAAGCGAACTTCGATTTCTACGATGACTGGGACAACGAAGAAGAAGACGATGGACTCTTAGGCTGGGGAACAGGCGAACTGGACCGCCTACTGGCAGGAAGTGGGCTGGCGCGTGGGCCTGACCAACCGCGCCGTCAGAGGCGGATGAGCTACGGAACACGCAACACAAGACGCAGGAGCACAGTGCACATCCCTGACAATCGGACTGATCCCACTGTTATTCCAAGTTCGTCACTGTTGGGTTTCTTGGAGAGATTCCCATGGCGCTTTGGCGCGAGGGGTGTCAAGTATCGGCCCTCTGCGGCGGATTTGCAGGAACACCCTGGGGCTAGACGGTATGCGCATGAAGATGAGCCACTGATGGAAGGGACGGATGATGAGATTCCTTCGCCTACGCCCAATGGAAGGAATCGGAGTGCGACGCAGTCTTCTCGGGGGACGGAGAATTCGCTCAGCTCGCGTGGTGATCTGTTCCCCAGTGATGAGGAGGAAGATGCTGTTCCGCTGGATGATGAATTTGCACTTGCTTTTGGGCGTCGTGGGACTGGTTTGGAATCGGATGACCAGTCGGGGCCCAGGTCTGAAATTAAATCGGGGTCTGCGTCTAGTCTTGGTGGCGACTCGTCCAAGAAGATGAAACGGAAGAAGAGACGCTCTTCCAAACGCGCAAATAGCTCAGATGCACATGTGCAGGACGTCGACACTCCATCCTTGGCGGATCTGAAATCAGAAGAACAGCGCGCAGCTATTGAAGAAGAGGCGGCAATTGAGAGCAGACGGCTAGCTGCCCAGGAATTGGCTATGAGCCGAGGTCTCGATGCAGCAGGCGACAAGGTATGAAACGACCTGGAACTCCAGAAAAGCAGGGACTAACGCGCATCCCGTTCATTTTTAGGTTGTGGTATCTAAACGTTCAAGTATCCTGTCACAAGACGAGGACAATCAATCAAATACCCCAAAACGGACATTCAGCGAGTCGTCCAGTCGTCGACTATCTGGAAATCAACCGGAACAATTCCCAGCCCTCTCCATGTCCCCTTTATCGCTCGCCGTGGACTCCCCAGGTCTTTCAAAGGCTTCACCGAGAACCATGTCTCCATTTCACCTCGGCGATGCCCCAAACTCCCGGGAATGAGCCTCGAAAGAGTGGCATCTCTGTTTGATTTGAGTGATGCTTATGGCCCATTCTTCTTTTTTGTATGACATTATGAGCGACTATGATGTACACTATACCCCTTGATATTAATTGAACTTGAATCACGCCGATTCCCTAACTCTGCACGTCTTTTACCAACTAACTGACCATGACTTGAGATAAACCTTGATTGTTATGATTTCGGTCTTGACAAGTCACTTCTATACCAAACTATCTACTCAAATTATTCATGTCCTCCCATTTTTAGTCCGTCCTGTGTAGACTTATAGGGCCAGGGCGGGTCTGAAAAATGTAGGAGGGAAGCGTGTCTCGAAGACGCACATTCCCTGTAATGTTGCGCGAGCATTCAATGAATGCAACACCTGACAATCGAATGGAAAACCAATTGCAAATGTGATAAGCTCTGTGCTCAATGCACGTGAAGATCTTCAGCGCGGATTCTAGTGGGTTCCGGGGAGAGGCGAGGAAAAGAAAGGAGTCATATGCAGATCGGAGATGCATGAATATATGTACAGGGGCCTGCGGACAGTGGCAGGTAGATAGAAATACACAAGATATGATGGTACAAGTATTCGACAGGGACGATGTCAGGCCGAAGATGCAGTGTAGAAAGGGACTTAGGCGGTGGCATCCATGGAGAGCTTGCGCACTTCCCATTCGGATTCGGTCCAATCCTTCTTCTCGCCGAGAACGCAAGTTGTTTTCCGGG
Organism: Penicillium salamii; assembly: GCA_911197225.1. NCBI lineage: Eukaryota > Fungi > Ascomycota > Eurotiomycetes > Eurotiales > Aspergillaceae > Penicillium > Penicillium salamii. The sequence goes on along the minus strand of CAJVOY010000088.1, from coordinate 135,274 downwards.
AGGCGTTCACCAGGAAGTTGTCGGCGGCGGCGTTGACGTCCTTGGCGGTGACGTCTAGGACTTGCTCTCTCCAGCGCTGGTCCATCTCATGGGTAACACCGCTCATGAAATAGCGAGCACCTTCGTCATCAACGCTGACAGGAGCATCAAGACCTTGGAAGATACCAAGCTTGGCTTCTTCGATTTCACGTTCGGACCAGGCACGGTCTCGGGCAAAGATACCACTGTTGTTGAAGACCTTCATCGAGTTCAAGGGGTTCGGGTCACGGTAACTCATAAACGTGAAGAGACCCTTGAGGGGTCCACTGCTGGCTCCAGCACCGTAAGCACCACCCTTCTCCCGAATCTCGGGGTGAAGGTAGTTGTGTGTAAGAAGCTGCGACAAGACGCTAAGAGAAGCGCTGGATGGGTCGACGAAGGGAACAGTCTGGGAGGCCTGTCCGGAGTAGTAAACCTTGTATGGCATATCATAGAAGGCCTTGCTAGCAGACTTAAAGGCAGAAGTGCTTAGGTTGGAAGAAGGAGACTGAGTCTTCGGCAGTCCAGAAATCCACTTTTGCAAAGTGGACTCATTGCGGCTGGTGCTCTCCGGCTCGCAAACCATGCGCACCCGCAGGTTGGACGAAGAGATCGCGAAGGACTGGATCAGGCGGAGCTTCTCGATGAGCTCCTGCAGGCGTTCGGGGGAAGACTCGGCATCACGAAGCAGGTTAGCTGTGGCCTGCAGCTGGTCAAGACCAGACTGCTGCTCCTGGACCCAGAGGCTCGGGGAGAGGCTAGCAGCCGCAGCATTGACAGCAAATCGATGACCGGTTCCTGCAATGGCATCCAAAGCTCCATTGGTGGTCATCCGTAGAAGCTCCTGGATCATTGCAGGCGCAGTAGAGCTCGTGAAATCGGTCTCTCTGACAAGAACCGAGAGCATTTCCAGCATCTCGGGGATGTTCTCGTCAATAGCGAATCCAGAGAACTGCATACCCTCCTTGAACTTGTTGATGTCTGTGGGAGACGACACAAGGAAAGAAGATGTGGAGATACCACCAGTCTTCAGCTTGATGAGATCCTCCCACTGCTCCATCGAGCGGTTTGCGGTTCCAAGACGCATCACACAGTCGTTGAACAGAGGCATGAGCAATCGAAGCTCGTTAGGCAGATCGGCAAAGTCGTTCAGGGCTTGGAAGTAGGTCAGGCCATTGGTGGGAGCCTCGCGCCAGACAACATCGGTGCCATCGACCTTGGACTCTCTAACGGGCTTGCGCTCCTTCTGTCTGGAGATATCCTTCACTCTCAGAGATGGGAGACAGCTCAGATCGGCGTTGTGGGCATCCTCTTGGATTTTAAGAAGCTCCAACTCTTCTTCTCCGAGCTTGGCGACGGCCTTCTCAACAGAGCCGTGCTGTTCAATAAGCTGGGCAAGCTTGATGTCTTTGCGCACGACCTCCTTGTCGTCCAGCTCCTTGTTGAAAGTCGGGGTACCGACCATAGTGAAGGTCATGCACTGGTCATTAATGAGATACTTCTCCACCAGAGACTCCAGGTACCGAGGCTGTGCGTATCTGGCCTTGAACTCATCAATGACATCATTCCAGGCCAATTCTTTCATGGGGTTTGAGCCATTGAGCCAGGTGGAAATGGTCTTCTCCATAACACCGATACCAAAGTTGGCAGTCTTGTGACGGAGGGCGAGCTCCAATTGGTGAAGGAATCCCTGAATCTTCTCCTCGCTGAATCCAGCGGAAACGGATTCCCGGAGAGAATTCTGGATCACATCCTTGATTGTTGCAGCGTTTGCCTCAGTCACACCATTGAGACCAACCGAGAAAATGGGGGTCCGGCCAGATGGGTCAAGACCAGTGTTTGGTGTGAAAGAAGAACCAAGTCCACTCTCAACCAGCGCACGGTACATGGGTGAACCGTAACCGTCAAGAAGCAACGAGGAGACAATTCCAACCGAGAATGTTTCCACAATGTCGGTGGTATCTCCCATGTACCAAGAAGTGGAAGTCTTGTATTGCTTGTCCTCGCCGGCGAAGGTATCAATGGGCCCAGGAACAGTCACGTTCACTGGTCCCTTGGAAAGATCCAGAGGTTTCTTGATGTCGGTATCGGCCTGTCCCTTCTGGAAACCGTCCAACACTCCACCAATCTGCTGCAGATGATCGGCCAGGGGCATATCACCATAGGTAAGAATTTTGGAGTTGCTTGGGTGGTAGTTGCGCTTGGAGAAATCGGTCAACTGCTTGTGAGTGAGGTCGGTGATGTATTCAGGGTCTCCGCCTGAGTTGTTCAATGAAGGGAAAATGCTCTCCTTGAATCGGATATAGTAGAGGTAGTTGGCATCCGAGATCTGGCCCTTCATCTCATTGTACACAACTCCCTTGAATACAATATCTTCCAAAGAAAGCTGCTTCTCAGGCTGTCCTTCCACCGGTTGCGCCGCGCGCGGGTCCTCGGGTCCCAAGCGCCATCCTTCTTGTCGGAAGTCTGATTCCTTCAGGAGTGGGTGCAATGTGGCGTCGAGGTAGACTGATAGGAGGTTGGAAAAATCCTGCTGATTGGTCGTGGCAAAGGGGTAGGTCGTATGATCGGAGGCCGTGAAAGCATTCATGAAATTCGACAGGGAGCGCGGAAGCATCTTGAAGAACGGGTCTCGAATGGGGAATCTTCAGCCAGTCAGTAACACGTTACAGCATAGACAGTATAGACGGAGCTTGTTTTGCTCACTTTTCACTGCCACATAATGTCGTATGCTCGAGAATGTGCGGCACACCCGTAGCATCCGGGGGATTGGTCTTGAACCCGATTCCAAATACATTGTTCTTATCGTCTCGGGCGACATGCATGTAGTCTGCGTCGGTCTTGTCATGTTTCATCCAGACCGCTGTCAAGTGCAGCTCGGGGACATGCTTCTTTTCATGGAGCGTAAATCCATGTAGCTTCTCTCCCACTCGGGGAAAGTTGTCCAAGTCTGTGACAGTTGAAGCTGCTCTCAAGGAGTTTCGTGAGAGGTTTGTCTTCAATGAAGATAAAGGCCTTAAATTAGGCCGCGAGCCGAGGCGCAATGATGAGCGCAACATGTTGATGTGTTGGAGAGAACAAGATGTCGGAGCGGAAGAAGGCCCGATTATTGCTGACTCATTATAAAGCCCGCGTCAAATGTCCCGGGGACCTCCAGGGCCTTGGGGTAATGTACTTGAGTACATAGGTATATCCCAAGTTCTTAGACCCGTGGATCTCCTTGTGTTCTCTCTTTCTATTTACTTCTTTTCAATACTTTTACATTTATTTACCTACTCTCATACTTACACACTTCATACTTCTTCCAAAGTGCACTATTGCCCTTTCTGGAACCGATGACTAAGACAGTCTCCCCTCGTCGAAGTTCTGCTCCGAAGTCCTTCTCAGACCCGAGACAAGCACTTACATCCCAGAGCCTCTGATCTCATCTGTCGGCCGTGTCTCTGGGATCTCTCACCCGTGTGATTGATCCGCCTACTGCCAACCCTCATCCCACCTAGTTGTGCGCAAATTTTTGAAACTCAATCCCCGAACATTATGTCGTCAACCGCGATGGCAAAAAAGAACAAGGGGAAGAAGACCGCCGATCCAAATGAGACTTCCAAGTTACTCGCTGCCAAGATCTCTCAGTTGGAACAAGATGCCGCCGGCGAGAAAGACCAAGAGGCGGAGATTGGTGCGTGACTCCCTTTGCATTCTGCGGTTTCATGTCATTGTTTTTGAGTTGGCTGGGGCCCGGCACCTTGCGGTTAGTCTTAGCTATCGGGATCGCTAATCTGGAGTTTTGATGTACAGAGCGCGAGGTCAAGAAAGCCACTCGGGATCTCAACCAGCTGCTGAACAACATCGAGTCGCCAATGACCCGCCTGGAAACCGTCCATAAGAAATACACCGAACTGTTGGCAGATATGAAAAAGTTGGACCGGGATTACTCCAAAAGCAAGAAGCGGGCCGATCAACTACAGAAGGATCAGGACAAGGGCAAGTCCGATCTGAGCAAGACAGTCACTATGAAAGATAAGCTGGAAAAGCTGTGTCGGGAACTCACCAAGGAAAACAAGAAAGTAAAGGTTGGTTCGATCACTCTGCGCCGCACCATTGCGACAGGGATGCGCTTCGCGATTTGGAGGACATGTCCGCTAAAACTGCACGCCAGGATGAAAATAAAAAATTGGAGGATACCGAAAAGAAGGCACGATTGATTGTCAACGAACGCCTGGATTCGCTGCTTTATGACATTCAAGACGTCATGGCTGCTAAGGGCAACCCGCGCAGTGAGAAGGTGGATGTGGATATGGATGAAGCGTACGATCCCGAAATAATGCGGAACAAGGCACCATATCAATATACTAATTTCATGACAGATTCCGTGTCAAGCTGAAGACCGTTAGCGACCAGTTCGATTCGCGAGACTCGCAGTACCGATCACTTCTCCGCAACAAGGATTCGGATATACAAAGCCTTGCCTCTAGGCTCGAAGACCAGCGTCGTGCTGGGGAGGTTGAGTCGAACCGTTGCCGGGCTCTCACTTCACAAGTTTCCACTTTCACCCATACGGAAGCCGAGTTGCGCAGTCAACTCAACATCTACGTGGAAAAGTTCAAACAGGTACTCTTCCAGCCACTCCGAGGCTCCCATAGTCCCCGTGGATCCTTCAATGGCATTTCCCATGCTAACACCGCCCAGGTTGAGGATACTTTGAATAACAGCAACGACCTTTTCCTGACGTTCCGCAAAGAAATGGAAGAAATGTCAAAGAAGACCAAACGCCTGGAGAAGGAAAACCATACGCTGAATCGAAAGCATGAGCAGACTAATCGGAACATCCTGGAAATGGCAGAGGAACGAACTCGGAACCACGAAGAGCTAGAAAGATGGCGTCGCAAGTGCCACCATTTGGAAGCTCTCTGCCGACGCATGCAGGCCCAGGGCCGAGGCGAGGGCCTTGCTCTAGCGGAAGGCGATGACCATTTGGAAGGGGATGACGAAGGCACTGAAAGTGAGTACGATGATGATTATGAGGATGACGAAGACGGTATTAGCGAAGAGGACGAGCCCGAACCCCCTCTGCTCCGCGTCAATCAGCCCTCAGAGAAGCCCGTCTTCGGGCCAACTCCGCCACCCAATCTACTGGAAGCCCGCGCCAATGGCAACGCCGCGGTGTTAAATGGCTGTCACTAAACTGATTTCTTGCGGATATTTGTCCAATCTATTGTCGATTTTGACTGGACTTGGCATTGATGGCAATGTGGACTTAGTACTGTGCTAGGAGCTTTTTTGCCCTTTGCCAATACGAAGCTATGTTTATATTCGATGCAATGTAGAAGGCTTTCATTCTTTGGTCTAGAGTGATTGTCTCTCCGATTTTGGGTTGTTTTTGTACCAGTACATGCCATAGTATCAATGACAGCACATGCCACACATGAAGATCTTGACATTTAGGCGATATTGGCATTGGTCTGTTCTATATGTTGGTCTATTATACTTGCAGACACCTTGTTCAAGTACAATTTGGAAATGTTATTTGGGCTTAATAACCTTGTAGTCCCCTTCTACCGACTATCGTTCACAATGACCTTAGACAAGAGGTCTGAGATCTATAATTTACTCCCTTGGATATATGAGTTTCCAACTCTCAGCACATCAACTGCCTGGTCCACCATCTCTTTCACAATGACCCTAGCCGGTTTAATCGCCGTCACACTGGCAGAAACATCCCCCATGAGGAAAGGCATATCAATGTCTTTCTCATTCTCCAGATCATCCATCATAGGAACAACACCCTTGGACGTCAATGCCGCAATATCAGCCGGTCGTCCTTCCCACTCCTTAATGTAATCATTTGGCAGCATCCGCAGTGGCCGCCCCGAGACAACGAGCGTCCTCTTGGTCTCACCATACTGCGCTCCAACCACAGCCTCCTTGTGCAGACGACTGGCACCGCTTTCCTCCGAAGCCACAAAGCGCGTGCCCACCCACACCCCCGCCGCTCCCAGCATCAACGAGGCTGCCAAACTGCGTCCGTCATTCACACCCCCAGCAGCAACAACCAGTGCCGGCTGTCCGGTCAATGGACTCGTGTATCGCCGCGCCACATCCACCACTGCCGGGATGAGCACCGAGAATGGCACATCCCCAGTATGGCCGCCGCCCTCGCCGCCCTGGGCACAGACAATGTCCACACCGGCCTTGAAGGCCTTTTCGGCATGCTTGGGTGCCCCGACCATGTTCATAATCAGGATGCCAGCTTCGTGGAGCCGCTTGATGGTCTTGGCGGGTGGAATACCCACTGCCGAAACGAAGAGGCTTGCGCCGTGGGAGATTGTCACTTCAATCAATTCGTCCAGATGGCCGTGTGTGTAGTCGTGGTTTGTGGCGCGGGCTGATCCCCCGACCTGGGGGAGGGCCAGATCTACCCCGAATGGCAGGGATGGGTCTCGGAGTAGAGACTTGAGCTCGGTGAGCATCTCAGATAGCTGGTCTGGAGTGTAGCCTAGTCCGCCTATTGTGCCCAGCCCGCCGGCATTGGAGACTGCTGCCGCTAAGGGGGCGCTGGATGCACGCGCCATGCCGGCTAGCAGGATGGGGTGTTGGATCTTGAGGAGTTTACATAGTGGTGTTTGGAGAGACATGGCGTGGACAACTTTAGAAAAGCGTAAGTCTGCATAGATGTAATTTATAGAGATGTAATTTATAGAGTCAGGGCTATAGATCGAAGAATGCGGGGAATCAGCCCGGACCGAGGTACTTTGTGATTTGTGAATTTGCATATTTTCATAAATATACTTAAGTCTAAGGGCAAAGTATACAGAGCAGCTTGAGCTATATTGTTAACTGCTTAACTGCTTAACTGCTTGACTACTTCAGTACACTGGACTCTTATAAAATCCATCTGCATACTACTTAATTACTCGAGCTGTTTTACTTCTCGCAGTAATAGTTTCAATTAAACAATTAATATTGGAATAACCTTGAAATGCAATTAATCCAGCTACTAAAGTAATCTCTAATAGTAAATTATCTCAATTCAATGGCAGCAAAATGGCAGCAAAATGGCAGCAAAATGGCAGCAAAATGGCAGCAAAATGGGCAACCCGAAGTGGGAATGTAATTGAACGCGCTGACGCGTGAGCGCGTCGAATCTCCCTTTCACACCACACCACAATCTTGCGCCAACCATGATGGCGCCAGATACTCACCACTATGGCTTCCTATGCCCTCCAACGTGGGTCTCACTCTATATTCCCGTGTTTCACAACTAACAAGGTGACAGCGACCAGGAGGAAGAACCAGTCTACCGGACACCGTCCTATTACAACCCTCGCCTGACATATCATCTACCCGCCGGGGCAGCACGGCACTACCAGCAGCAATATGGCGATATGTACTTCTTGCGATTGGCGAAACTGAAGCCCAGTGTGGAACAAGTGGCCAGGGATGCGTGGGAGGGATTAGTCGTAAGGCTCTGGTCCACCTCCAAAAACGCCCAAGAACCTCGCTCTAACCTATACGTGATCTAGATTGCCGGAGAGAAGGTACGACGTGTGGATCGAGTCCTTGATGTCCGACAAGGCGAACTGTGCTGGGTCGCCGGCACCGTGTACATGGAACTGCCCATGAAGCCGAACATTTTGGAGGATCTTACCAAAGAGGTCAGTGTCGTGGTTTCGGACAACGCCATGCGATGCATGCTAACATGTCCATAGAATTTCACATTAGCACCCGTTCCGCGCCGCACTTACACCGACCCTTCCAACCCGGAGGCAACCCAGATCATGATGGAAGATGAGTCGGGTCGCTTACGACTGACTGGAAACTTCTTGCGATCGACACAACTAGCTACAGGAGCGATTGTCGCTGCATTGGGAACTGAAGATGCCAATGGTGACTTCGAGGTCATTGATATCAAATTGCCAGACTTGCCTCCTCAGTCGCAGCGCTGGGAAGGCAAAGCACCCGAGAACGGACCAGACACTGGCAAGGCACATGGCAAGATCGCCTTTGTCAGTGGTCTTGGGATTACAGGGACGTCCGGCGATACACTTGCTTTGGAACTGTTGACCGATTATCTCCTTGGATATACTGGGTTCTCAGAAACGGAGAATGGATCTCCCACCAGTTCCTCCAAAATCACCCGTTTGATCATTGCAGGCAATTCCCTAGGCGCTAGCGTCACTACAGATGCTACAGCTGATGGAAAGCCTCAGCCGAAAAAGTATGGTTATGATGCCTCTGCGTATAACGCCTCCCCCATCACTCAACTTGATAATTTCCTTGCCGAGATCTTGCCCAGCATCCCAGTCACGTTGATGCCGGGTGAGAAGGACCCTGCCAATTTCTCCCTCCCCCAGCAGGGCATTCACCGCGCCATGTTCCCCCAGTCCCGAGCATACTCGGCGCCCCCGCCTCGAGGTGACGACAAACCCGAGGCAGGTTGGTTCGACAGCGTAACGAATCCCTGGGATGGCGATATCGAGGGATGGAGAGTATGGGGATGCAGTGGTCAGAATGTCGACGATGTCCTCCGATACATGACTCTTGAAAGCAGTGAAAGCAGTCCCGACGGTAGCATTGGTTCCGACGCCCGAATCCGCGTTATGGAAGCTATGCTCCGCTGGCGCTGCGGTGTTCCCACTGCGCCGGACACGATTTGTATGTTTAACTTGCTGATCTTTAACACTGGAACATTGACTAATCCGTTTTTCCAGGGTCTTACCCATATCAATCCGACGATCCTTATATCCTGGAGTCCTGTCCGCATATCTTCTTCGCTGGTAACCAGCCTGAGTTCAAGACTGCTACCATTGAAGGCGATGTTCCTCTCCGTCTGGACGGTGATACTGACATGACTGGCGCCGATGGGTCTGATGTCCCTGGTGTCCGGGTTCTGGCTCTCCCGAAGTTCAATGAAACGGGACAGTTGATTCTGGTGGACACTGAGACATTGGAGGTTGAAGTGGTTCGGTTTGAGGTTTTCAAAGGACAAGAAGAACAAAAATGAATAGACCAAAAGAATATTAATTACCTTGGGGTATAGAGTGTATACACTCAATGTCTGGCCTTTGCATTTTGATTGTAGTACAGAGTAAAATTCACACACGCCGGTGATTTGAGATGGACTACTTCAGTAAAACTTGAAGTATGGAATCCTAGATGGATTTGCCCATCTCTCTTCAGTACAAGTTTAGAATCACCAGGTCTTCGTTGTTTTTAGAATGTCCTCGTTCTCCAATTCTTCATCCTTCAAGTATTATGTACATTTGATGATGTATTCAACATCAAATGGTACATGTTCACAAAGGCGTAATTCTTCGTTATAAAGGAATCTCCCAGAGGGGTACTTAAGTATTACTTGCGATGTATTCTTTCAGACTGCAGATATCTTGAAAAACAATGCAACATTCAAAATACGAAACCGAAGAACGAGAAACCAGATTCTGAAGTCAGGCACTCGGCTTTAAGTATTCTGCCTCGAAATTAGTTCATTTCCAGCTTCAATGGCAGATTTAGGCATATAGATGAAAATGGAGTGAAGAGTATAGAAGTCCCTCATTACTGTACTAAATGGAGTATAAAGTCGGATGCCAAGACCCACGAAGAAATCCATCCCACTTCTTCCCGTTTGTATATATCACACCAATCCAGCTCCTGTATTCAAAATGCTGCTGAATGCCAACATCGGTATGCATCTAGTCCATCATCCAAAGACAATGCTAATCTCCAACAGCCCTCTCTTCCTCAGCAGCCCTCTTAGTCCCCTACTCATCATGGCATGTCCCCCGATACCACGAATGGATGAAAGACCCAGTAAGTGCAATCCATCATCTTCGAAACTGGAGAATTTTAGAATAATCCTAACAGATCAACAGGATATCCAGGAAGCCACAGCCTCAGAGCCATTAACCATAGAAGAAGAATATTCCATGCAACGCAGCTGGCGCCAAGACGCCGATAAATTGACTTTCATCGTGTGTCGCGCAATCACCACTGGTGATGAAGGCGATATCCCCAGCCAGCGCAAATTACAGGCAGAAAGTGACTCCCCCTCCAACATGGTGGGGGATATCAATCTCTTTTTGCGGATTGACGATGGTGACGAGGGTGACAGCCCCCCGCAGATTGTCGGGGAGGTGGAGCTCATGATTGCCGAGAAGGTGAATCAGCGGAGGGGGTTTGGGAGAGCTGCGCTGCTTATGTTTATGCGGTATATTGTTGAGCGACAGGGGTCGATTTTGGAGGAGTTTGTCGCGGGTGGGAGTGTGGATGTTGAGACGGTGAGGAAGTTGAGGTCCGGGGTGGATGCGGATTTGGAATTTGAGTGTTTGAGTGTTAAGATTGGGTCGGGGAATGGGAAGAGTTTGGCCTTGTTTGAGTCTACGGGCTTTGAGAAGTGTGCGGAGGAGCCGAATTTCTTTGGGGAATTTGAATTGCGGCGCAGGGATTTGAGTCTTGGGGGTGTGGATGGGGCTTTGGAGAGAGCTGGTGTGAAGGGGTTTATGGCACTGCCTTATGAACGGACGGAGTAGATGTAGAAATATGTACTTCTGTACTTCTGTAGGTTCAAATCAGACAATAGAACAGCTAACAATCTCAAGAGTACAAGGCTGGTCCTGGAATGGGATAGCTGGACAGACTAGTATAGATGTTGAACAAGATGCCTGCATCGGTGTTCTTATACAACGACTGGCCCAAAGTGCCAGCAGGAATATCACTTCCACCCCCGGTAACCTGGAGATTGAAGCACTGGGGGTAATTCTGAGCGCCATTCAATTGCCCGGAGGAGTGAAGAGCAATAATCTCATGGCGCATCACATAGTTGCCCGCTGCGATGGTCGAGGGAATCTTCACTGACCACCGATGTCCTGCAGCAATCAGTTCATCTGCTGCCCACTTACCAGGGACAACGGAACCGTCGATCAGCCCTTTTTCTTCAATTTTGAAGAACTCCAGCTTCTCTTTATCGACTGTGCTGCAATCACCATCACAAGCAGCGAGGTAGGTGATTACCGGGCCATGGTGCGACTCGGGCCAGGGCGTCCACTGGAGGTCGATGGTAGAGCCTGCAGTGACGGGAGCACTCAGCGCTGCATTGACACCATTCCGGTGACAAATGATGTTCGGCGCCTGATATTCAGTGCCGTCTTCGTAGCCAAGGTCGGTGGCTGTGGTGGCCCAGCCGACGCTCTGGGGAGGGTCGGACATGTATGGGTACCGGTCGACAATATAACCGGTGTAGCTGGTCTCAAGTTAGCATTTTATCTGGAGCAGTGGTTATCATGAGCTTACTTCTTGCCATTGGCCACAATACTGGAGACATAGCCATGGCCAGCAACGAGGGAAGCAGAGGCGAGAACAATGGCAGTGGAGAGCTTGGGCATGGTGTTCAGAGTCTGTATGGCTTTGATTGAATATGAAGTCTGTCTGCAGGTAGCGGGCGAAACTTGGAAATGGCAAAGGGTTTATATGTTGTAGTCTGAGTCTATCCAGCCAGTAGCTCTGTGGTCCGTGATCTAAGTGCACCTGGAGAGTCCGTTCTCAGGGCGGGATAGCTTCAAACAGACTCCCTTGGCTGTGACAGTGGATGTATAAGGCTGCTTTATTGGCATCTGAGGACTACTCTATACATTTGAGCCACGGCGTGTGGGAATACGGATATCCTGGGTATTATAGGCATGCATTAGTCCTGCCAGTGGAAATGGTCATTTCAGACTAAGACCTCCAGCTTGATAATCAGCCCATATGTTTCATCTTCGTGATGTATCATAATATGCAACGAAGTCTCGCTGTTTATCAGTCCTCTTTGTCCGAAAATGCAACATTCAGATCAGATCAAATAGATTCTGATTCAACTACAAACACAGAAAGGGGTTGAGGCCAGCCTGGAATATGTACAGAAAGGGTTCTACAGCCCAAAATAGAAATCTATGGTGATCCGGGGTAGCGGGCCGTCGGAACTCTTACAGCCCTTAGTCCTTTCAATTTCGTTTCAATTGCATTTCAATTTCCTTTTGATGCCAAGGGAATATGCAACACGCCAAGAATGCGGAGAGGACGGAGTGGAAGGGCTGGCCGTGACCTGACAAGTAATGATCTACGGTCTTGGTGATTTTAAGGTCTATAGAAGTGAAATGCTGGATACTTAGGTATGCATTTGGTATGATTGAACATGGGTTGCATTATTAGTTCCATCACATCAGGACGCCATATTAAGTGATATAGTATATTGGGTATCAACAATAGTATCTATAACATCTAGCCAATAGTCGACTTCAGCAAATATCAATGACTGTTAGTGCTCATCGCCCTTAGGAGAGCAATGCGGAAGCTGATGACAAGAAAGTACCGTCCAGGCCCTAGCATGAACAGCCAGACTCCAGAACGACCACCCCTGTTCATTGAGACAAGCAAGAAGATTATCCGAGAATCTGTCATCCTCAGGCATGAGATCACGCACCAAATTGTAGCAGTCCAGACAATCATCCCGGATAATGCCTGTGATGAGGTCGTTCCTGGCACAAAATGGCTCCTTGTGCACCAGCATCTGCCAGATCAGGGATTCAGAAAGTGGGTAGCTGGGATGACTGCACCATTGGTCTTTCAGACAGCCGTTAATATACCCACGGACTTTGCGGCCCATCAGCCAGGCCCGGACGACTTGTTCCATTGCTTGATTGGTCTGTAGGAGCTTAGTGATGGCGCAGAAGCCTTCGTGGGTCATGACAGGAGTGGACCAGAGGATCTCGTCCAGGATCTTGAATTGGAGTTCGGTAGAACATACTCCCAGGTTGCCAAGGGGACTAGGATTGCACATATCTACTTGCGGTTTAAACGTAAGTGAGGACCAAGTTCTGTGTCAGTCTGTGAGGCTTCTGTGCCAAGTTTCGAGGAGTTTTATACTTCACTCTACACTGGCGTTTCTTTGAACCAGTGCGCATGCCGATCTTGAGTTCTTTGTTTCGAATAATGGGCTTGTGTCTCAACTATGCATTGTAGTCTTGGACAAAGACGAAGACATAGAAACGAAGTCAGCGAAGCCAAAGAAAGCCATGTAAGCACTTCTATGTACCAATGTGACCTCGGAGCCTTTGACCGTATCATATTGGATAAACCGATGAGCGCCATTTCAGGCCTGGGGGGCAAACCGGCCAGTGGCGAGGGCCGTAACGATCTCCAGGGTTGACCTGGACGAATTTCCCAGCTACAGCCCAAATCTACCCAGTCTACTTCAGAGACGGGATCCAAGAATGATTCCAAGATACAAATAATGGATTGGAAAGTCTCGGCGGATTGCGAGAACCTAATGGGATTTCAACTGTTTTTTTCATTGGTCTGTAGGGACTGGAAGCTCCGACAAAAGCGTTCCGCGAGTGTGTCCAGAAAATGCGAGTCGTCTGACCGGTGAAGAATAGCAGCCGGCTTCAAGGACGCAACGATAACCCCGGCGCACAAGTCATGTTCCACGCCACGGAGAAATCCCCGTGTCGGCTCGCAGAGGGACAACGCCATGGGCCCTGTCTTCCTCCAACAGTTGGTCATGCATCAACGAATCACGCCGCACTCCGATCCTCCATTCATTCCATTGTCACCGAATTTAGTTGGACTTCTTGGTGCCCTTGGAGACGTCGACGACCTTGAGGGCTGTACAGGAGAATAGAGTCAGCAGGGGTCCAGCGCATAATCTGATGTCATCCCGAGTAGAATCCGGTTGTTTTTCCTCTTCTTCTTTGCCCGACTCTTTCACTCAGACGGTATGCGATCGGAACGTACCAGGGGGGAGAGACTGCTTGAGCTTGTCGGCCTTGTCGGAGTCCTTGAGGACAAGGGTGTAGAGGTTGGTGGAGCAGCGGACCTTGAACTTGGTCTGCTGGGTCTTGCGGTTCTTCTTGATACCGGCAGCTAAATAAACAGTCAGCATGTGGAGGACCGCCGGGCAATAATCGTAACGTACAGGAGGCGTCCTTGCGGCGGCAGATCTCAATGAACTGCTTGATATCGGAGACTTCGGAAGGCATGATGACGGTTTTTGCGGGTTGATGTGCAAGGAAGGAAAGCTCACTGTCGACTCTGCTAAGGTGGAGAATTTTCGTGGGATCACGTTAGGGCTGGGAGCTGCAAAAGCCCTCTTAGTCATGTGGGGGTGTGGCCTCAGGCATGGAGGCGGGGGCAGTGGGCAGAAAATGGGCAGGCAGTGAGGAGTGGAGAGGCGGCGGGTGATGAGCCACTGTCACGCTCTCTGGTTCCTCCACAATGCGATATGGTCCCCAACGGTAGTCAGATACTGGCCGTGAGGTTCCAAAATGTCGCTCGGGGTACACTCGGGAACTGCGACTTCCCAGACGAGAATGGTACAGACGCGGTGGGGGTGGAAGCATTGGAGGGTCTACTGCCTCCAAGTCCACGCTGGGGAGAGATGCTTTGTTTGTAACGTGCAGGCGAACTCGATAGCGTCTCCAAAAGGTCACCCTGCACGATCAGTCAGTCTTCCCTGGGCCAAGGCCAGACCAACCTACCCCTGGACGATTGCACTCCCAATGGCAATCACAAACGTCACTGAGGATAGGAAGATGATGGCCTCCATGGCAGAAGACCAAAGACTATGAATACGTGTAGGGATATTGGAAACGAGTGTAGAGTTGTATAGGAGACTACTTTACTACATAGAAGGAACATCATAGAAGGGTAGTTGCGAGTCTATAGTTAAGGCAGCCGCGGAGGCGGTGCATTGGAAGGGGATATCTGGCTTCAACCTTCCCTCTTCTATGTGATCAACACATTACATATACTTCTGCTTTGACTCACTTTCTCTTCACTTTCTCTGCTTCAATTCCCTTTCGCAACATTGAAATCTCCCATTACGTCACAATGCCAACCCCCCTAGACCGAGCATTGAACTCCAAGGTATGAAGGATACAGACTACCAGAGATGTATTTACTGACAGAACTCTAGAATCTTTTCCTGGGTACATCGATACTTTGACATAATCATTTACAGAAATCTAACCTCAAACAGGATTCGCAGGAATGGTCACTGCCGTGGCAGCGTTTAGCATCTGGGGGAGCGATGTTCTGCCTGCCCAAGCGGATCCCACTGGCAGTATGTAACAGGAGTGAATGAGATCAACATTGGAACTAATGATAATCAGACCCGGACGATTGGACAATGGATGAAATAACAAGATGGCTTCGAGCGGTATGTTTGAATCCGGCACAATCTGCCAAAGGTCCCACTGACGAGGGTTCCCAGAGAGGACTGCTACCGAACGAGAGGGCGACGCGAGAGGAACTCCTCGAGAGAGTCAAGGCCAACCTGCGCATACCGCGCACATCAGCCGCAGCTTGAGCTCTGACAAGGGGCATTCATGATTCCTTTTCGTTCCTGGCGTTTGATTCCCCGATTTAATACCAAGTGGCCCATATTGCGCATATTGTATGTTTTGACCAGAATCTATTGGGTATTCAAAGTTCGTTGAGTCCGTGAAACATGTGACGTGAAAATAATAGTCCGTTCATTCGTGGGTAATTGTGTCGAGTGATATGCGTTGGGTTCAAACCACGAGGCGGAAGTTCTGGCTTTGGATCAAGAAATCTTTGCGGCCTCGCACGCGCTCGGCAGATGGGTTGGGGGTCAACACGAAAGTCTCGCTGAATCCGCGCTGCGGCTGCTCGCGGTTTTCTCCGTAGCGCACAGCTCCGCTGACCAGGATGAGGATGGACATGTCCTTGACTCCCATCTCGGAGGTGGGCTTCAATCCGCCGCCGGGCAGAGTGGTGGGGTATGCTGGGTTGACAATCTGGCAGTCGTATGATTGGATCTCGAAGTTTGCCGGGGGCATCTGGTTGACGAAGATGTCTTGTACGGCCGCGCCGTCGCTCACAGGGTTTCCATTGAAGATGATGGTTTGCGGATTGGCGTCGTAGTAGGAGCCGATGGATTCGCGGTTGGCTCTCAAAGCCTGGTAGAAGGTCTGAACAAACTCAGTGGCAGCTGCGCAAGGTTGAGTCAGTATTGCGATCAGATCTTATTGCATGGATATTCCTGCGACTTACCTTCGGTAGACACTTTGGTCAATGTATCTTCAGTTGCGGGGGCCATTGTGGTATGTGGTAAGCGGTATGTGGAATGCAAAGTTGTAAGTTGTAAGTATTGAGAGAGAGAGAGAGAGAGAGAGAGAGAGAGAGAGAGAGATCAAACGTCAAGTAGACAACGCAGGAACAATCAAAGAGAAAAAGGCCGAGACTTGCGGAGAAGCTTGGACCACCCGAGATCGCCGCGCGGAATAACATGCAACGCTCTTCCTCACTTCTTCTCAGCAATGGCTGCAAGAACATCACTGCGCTCGCTGACCCGGGCGACTCAGCTCTTGAGTCCCAGGCGTCCGTGGACCTGTTCGTCCTGCAATGGATGGTCGATCCTCCGGCGCGGAGTTGCGACGACGCCGCAAAAGTCCCAGAAGCCCTACTATGTGACGACGCCCATCTTCTACGTCAATGCAGGTACGTGTCTGGCTTCTTCGCAGTTGCGAAATTGGTCGCTAACTGTTGCTCTCATTCTAGCGCCCCACGTCGGTCACTTATACACTATGGTCATCGCCGATATCATGAAGCGCTGGCAGGTCGTGCTCGGGAACACAGATGCTCAACTATTAACAGGAACCGACGAGCATGGAATGAAGGTGCGACCTGACTCAATTATACATAGGGGAATGTCCCTGACATGATCTCTAGATTCAGCAAGCTGCCGCCCAGGCGGGCATGGACACACAGGCGTTTTGCGACATGAACTGCCGAACCTTTGAGGTACGAAGCCCTGATCCTCCACAGAGTCGCATGGCTGACCGGATTCAATTGGTATAGGCGCTAGCAAAGGCTGCGAACCTCGACAATGACCATTTCATCAGAACCACCGACCCGGCGCATCGGGAAGCTGTTCAATATTTCTGGGTATGCGGCCGCAACTCGTCATGATCTCGCGTCCCTAACAAACAGCAGGAAATGTTGCAACATCGGGGATACATCTACACTTCAAAGCACGAAGGCTGGTACTCAGTCAGCGATGAGACATTCTACCCACAGACACAAGTGCAGAACTCCCTGGACCCGACCACAGGCCGGAAACGTATGGTCAGTAGCTCCAACCCAGCAGCCTAGCAGCCCAGCACACACAAAGCTCACCGAACCATAGGTTTCAATAGAGACAGGAAAAGAGGTTGAGTGGTCCTCTGAAACCAACTACCACTTCCGTCTCTCAGCTTTCAAAGACCGGTTGCTTGAGCTGTATAAGAGAGAGGACCCCTTCATCACCCCTACCACCTACACAGCTTCCGTAATCAACTCCGTTACGACGGGCTTGCAGGATCTGTCGATCTCTAGACCCGTGGATCGTCTCACTTGGGGTATTCCGGTGCCCGGCGATGAATCGCAGACGATCTATGTGTGGCTAGATGCACTGGTGAATTATTTGACCAAAGCTGGATATCCGTTCCCACCCGGAAAGCAAGCGACCTCTGCATGGCCTGCAGACTTGCACATTGTCGGCAAAGATATCGTTCGGTACGTTTACGACTTCTCCCGGCCTGGGGCCAGTGTTAATTGTTCAGATTCCATTGCGTTTATTGGCCGGCCTTCTTGATGGCATTGGACCTCCCCTTGCCCCGGAACGTCTTAGTGCACGGACACTGGACGATGAACCGCGAGAAGATGTCCAAATCCACGGGAAATGTTGTGAATCCATTCTTTGCCATTGAGCGATTCGGAGTGGATGGCATGCGTTTCTTCTTAGCCTACCGGGGCGGTCTTTCGGATGATGCGGATTTCGATAATTCGTTCATCATTCGGGATTACAAGAAGTTACTGCAGCACGGTATTGGAAACCTGGCACAGCGCACCATTGGGTGCGCGCGTGGCAATTTGCGCTCGTACATCATGGATGCCCAGTCCGATAAGCTTCCAGCTGCCACCCCTGAGGACCTTGAACACCAGACCCTGTTGAAGGAGGTGCCCACCAAGGTTGCGGAGCTCATGGAGAACCTCAATCCCCGTGCCGCGCTGCAGGAAACTATGAGCATAATTGAGCAGGTGAGATTGGATGGTCCCCGCACGGCTTCTCGACATTAACCCTTCTAGGCCAACAAGTACTTCCATGCTACGGAACCGTGGAGAAGTCCCGACCCCCAACGGGTGCTTTACAACGTGGCGGAATCGTTACGGATCGCCGGCATTCTCCTACAGCCGTTCATGCCCGGTAAGTCTCATGACTTGCTGGCCCTGCTCCGTGTCGACACCTCGGACCCCTCCAAGCGGGCATTCGCGGCCACGGCATACGGTTCGGATGCAGATTACGGTGAAGGTGTTCAGAGAGGAATCCTTTTCCCACCTTTACTCACAGAGGAATAATGCGCCCTTTTTTGGGAACGATTTGATAACAAGAATTGACATGGGGCCAATGACACTGGATGAAATGGAGCATCTGAATAACAGTTTGCATCATTTCTCCAAGAAGAGGCTGATTAATTCTTTTTTTTTATTCTCCTTTTGCTCCTCCACTGTTAAGCTGAGACACTCAGTTTCCACTGCAGTACGGAGTACATTGGGGGAAGTATGTCATTCTCCACTGTGATTGGCGTGGGCCGTTCAAGGTTATCGGGAAAGTCTGGGCCAGAGCCATGGTTCGCGGTCTCCAGTCCTATCAAATTCGGGAAACTTGACTTTTCCGCCGGGAAACATTTGCCCTACTTGTACATCTTATATATCAAAACATGTTTCAATAGTTCAAAGGGATTGCGTGGGATTTGCTTGATCTGCTTTATCTTCTACTCATCTCCGTCTCAAGTTCAATACCCAACTGTCGTGCAACGACTGCTCAATACTATTTTGGGATCTTGATACTTTTTGAGGCCTTATCCTCCCAAGTCTATACCCTTTTCTCTTCCATTTGTTCAACACATATCAAAATGGGGAGCATCGACATCTCAACCTGCGAGATCCCGCAGCTGAAGACACCGTGGATCGAAACACCCCTCGTCGAGTCTGCCTGTCTCTCCAGGGCAGCAGGATGTCGGATCTTCCTGAAGCTGGAGAATGTCCAACCCAGTGGTTCCTTCAAGTCTCGTGCAATGGGAAATCAGATCCTCTCTCACCTTCGCAACCCTGCCAATGTCGGCCGCCGGGTGCACTTCTACGCCTCATCCGGAGGTAACGCCGGCTTGGCCGCTGTCTGTGCTGCCCGGACCCTGGGGTA
Organism: Penicillium salamii; assembly: GCA_911197225.1. NCBI lineage: Eukaryota > Fungi > Ascomycota > Eurotiomycetes > Eurotiales > Aspergillaceae > Penicillium > Penicillium salamii. The sequence continues at coordinate 116,019 of CAJVOY010000088.1, read as the reverse complement.
CCCTTGCACCGTTGTGGTCCCAATGGCCACCAAGCCTTTGATGCTGGACAAGATTCGTGCTGCTGGTGCTGCGGACGTCATTCGTCATGGAGAGACCTTCTCCGAGGCTGGAGAATACATGCGGGAAACCATTATGAAGACCAGCAACGGGGACGACGAAGACGTCGTCAAGATTGCCCTTCACCCCTTCGACAACCAACCCATCTGGGAAGGAAACGGAACCATTATTGACGAGCTGGAGACTCAGCTCCCTCCCGCCACTACCTCAGAGGACAAAAAGGCCTACAGCAGCCGGGCCCTCCCCCTAGACTCCATCATCTGCAGCGTCGGCGGCGGCGGCCTCCTCAACGGCCTGGTCCAAGGCATCGAAAAGCGCCGACAGAAGAAACAGGCCACCTCCTCCACCCATCCTAACCCCATCCACCTTCTCGCCATCGAAACGGCCGGTACCGATTCCCTGGCCGCTGCCATCGCCAACAAATCCCTCGTCTCCCTCCCCAAGATCACATCCCAAGCCACTTCCCTCGGTGCCATCCGCGTCTCGGAAACAACCTTCCAGTACGCAGTCGCCCCACCCCCCGGCATCCAGGTCCACAGCGCCGTGCTCTCCGACGCAGATGCCGCCCGCGGCGTCCTCCGCCTCGCCAACGACGAGCGTCTCCTCGTCGAACTGGCCTGCGGTGTCTGCGTCGAGGCGGCGATCGGCGATGCTCCAGCCGTCTCAGCATCGGGCGCTGCCGGAGCTCAGAGCATCAAGAAGCGAAAGAGAGACTCCAATGATACTGCTGTCACATACCGTGATGAAGGTTACGGGGATGACCGGTCCATCTCAACTGATAATGAAACCGACCTTGAGATCGATGAGATCGATGGAAAGCTCAACTCGAAGCTCAAGCAGCTTGTCCCTGATCTTAACCCTAATAGCAGGGTTGTTATCATCGTCTGCGGTGGAAGCTATGTTACTATTGATATGGCTTCTGAGTGGCGGAAGATGTTGGATGAAGGTTGGGCATGATTTATTGATTATGAACTTTTGCTTTTTTTCGATACCTCTATTTCGACTATGTTTAATGTGCAGCCCTTTTTGTTGTTTTCTTCTTTTTTCTTTTCTTTACATCTTGATAGAGTATTTCGCATTTGCATCGTTCATACAGTTTATTACACAGCGAGTGTTTTCCAAAAATATGATTCAGACGCAAATAATCCAATGCTCCAAAGATCAAATATTTTATCCTAGAACAAGTGCTCATATTCACAATGCAACCTGATCCAACTTCCGAATCCGATAATCCCAATAATTCTTCCGAATAGGATCATACTTCTCCTTCAGCAAAGTCAACATCTGAACCGCATTCACAGCACCGCCGTTCTCCGCAAACACATCAGCCAACCACTCCACGGCATGAGAACTCTTCACGGCTCCCTCCGACACGAAACCCCCAGCAAACCCCTCCCACTCCCCCAATCCCCTCCCCGCAGCCCTCAACACACCCCGCGCATACCACCACGGACTCCGATTCTCCGGCGCCCGCAGAATAGCCTCCTGCGTGAACTTCAGCTCGCCATCAATCATGTCCTCGTCTACAAGTGGGAGTCGGCCCTTATCGGTCGGTGCCGTGGTCATGTCTCCTGCGTTCACCATCCCCGCGTCGGGGGCGGGGTCTCGCGGTCCAAAGCGGAGCATGTACCTGTGATTCCAGGCGGAGTTGTTGCGCACGTCGGCTTTGAGGAGTGCTTCGACGTCTTCGAGCTCGCGGGGTTGATCCCAGAGTTTGAAGTGGCGGACTAGCCAGTGGCGGTAGGTCCAGACGTGGTAGTTTTTGGAGTCTTGGGCGAACATCTCCATTAAGAAATCTGCTTCCTTGGGTGGGAAGGTTGGGAAATGTGCTTTTGATGATAGTAGCACTTGGCGATGGTGCCTGGATGGTGTTAATTTGGGAATTGTTCATTTTGGCCTTAAGGTGAATCGTGAGTGGTTCTGTACCAGATTTGATAGTTTTTGAGGTATTTCAATGATACATCGTTTAGCCAGCTCAATTCCTCGTTGAGGTCTTTGTCCAATGCAAATAGAATCTTTGCACGGTAGATCCTGTTGACGTCAGATATGTGTTTTGAGAATTCGGCTTTTCAATCACTCACCATACGGTATAATGGGCTGGGTTCATTGCAATGACCTCCTTGGTGAGGCTCAATGCCCGCTCGGACATCTCATTGGCGGCCATGACGGCGCGCAGATACGCGGTCGCCTCCAGGTACTCGGGCGGATAGGCGATGGTGGCCAGCGGCATGGCAGAGCTGGCGCCATCGTCCAGCTCGATTGGAGTAATATCAGACCATTCAGAGAGATCCATGATTCAGGTTGAGTTGCGTAGAGTACAGAGTACAGAGTCAAGAGAGTCGTGAAAGAGAAACGGAATATAAGGTGGGGTGTTGGCCTCAGGCAACAACGGACAATACAATCGACTCCTATTCTTCTCTTCTTTCTTTATTCCTCATATTGTTTTTATATCTTTGGATTCACATATATAGATACTAAGAGCCAGAGCAGATACAGAGGAAGGGAATAAGAATAAAATGATACTTTATCTACTTTGAGGATTTAAGTCAAGTTGAGGGAAGAAGGAAGGAAGAAAGAGGAAACAGCAGGTACAGCTCTTATATAAGTTTGTCGATTAGCAATCAAGTGCTAGACGATGATATACAGACTATAACTAAATACATCTATAGATGGATAATATCAGACTAACCGAATGTCTCGCCACCGTTTGTCAGATATTCAATCTCTTCCAGCGTAGGCTTCCGTCCCAGCGCCTGATTGCGGTGAGGGTAACGCCCGAACCGCTCGATGATCACCTTGTGTCGTTTTTCGAAGTCGAGGTTTTGCGTGAGAAATGATTGAACGACATCTCGCTGTTTCAGCAAAGCACTGTGGCATTTGCTTTCTTCGTCTGTCAAACGTGATGGGTCCTTGGCCAGCAGCTCGTTCATATCCCTGGCGATGCTTTCTTGCACTTCGACAGCTTGTTCGTGCACAGCCAGACTTTCTGAGTGCATGAGAGGCATGTGGAACCAGATGCGATAGGCCATTCGATGCTTGGTGGAGGGTTGAGTGGGGATCCCTTGTTGGAAAGCCTGCAAGGCAATTTCTTCCGCCAATGGATCAAACCGTCCAAATACCACCTTGGACTCGTCACCGCGATAGCAATTACGGGAGATTTGATCCAGCAGGATAATCACACTAAGCCAGTCCATGGGCGAGGAAGGGCTCACTGCAGACAGGATATCCGAAGCCGAGGCTTCCGAATTAATGATGGTTTCCAAGGCAGGTCGGAACTGCGTCCTGTTTGAACTTGTCAGATCGATGAATGCAAATCTTTCTAGACAACTTACACACAGGCCTGGTCAAACTCTTCATTCTTGGCGAACCACTTGCCCATTTCACTTCCCTTGGGCAGAACCAGGGACTCTTCATCACCGAGATGTTCGAACCACAGCTTGTGCACATTCTCCAAAAGAGTTGGAGCCAACGCTTGCTTGAGCGCCGAGGTACTCGCCATTCTCTTGGGAGCTGAGTGGAATATGCCAAGTTGAGTTCTCTGCACTGTGTGTCGCAATGCAGGTCTTCCAATGGACAGAGTTCGGGCCGACAGGGATACCAAACCAGTCCGGCTCACTGGCCTAAGGATTCGGCTTGACTGAAAGAGTCTCTATTGTCATGTTAGAGCTGTACTTTGGAGACATTTAGCCACTCACACGAAACATGTCTAGTCCACCAGGTGAAGTCACCGAACGGCAGCTCAGAGCTCATCGCTGAGTCATCCAGATCAGCCCTGGAGAATGTCTGTTCTGTCTGTTCTGTCTTTTCCTATCTTTCTTGTCATTTCTGTTCATTTGTCGAATCTGTTTCTCTTTCTTTGCCTCTGTCTCGTCTGTATTCGCTGTCGTCGTCGACTGAGGAGAATCGCCCAAAGAGGCAAAAATATCCCCTTATCTCCCCGCATTGCTCTTTTCTCCGCATTTCGACTTTCTCCCATCATGTCCACACCATGCGCCGTGTCAAGAAATCCAGGAATGGCTGTGCGAGGTGCAAGAGTAAACGAGTGAGTATCGTCCGCTCTATGAGCTACATCATCTCATACCAATACAGGTCAAATGCGGCGAAGAGAAACCGCATTGTAGCCGGTGTACACGGCTAGGAGTCCATTGTCCTGGCTATGCACAGTCACTTCGCTGGGTCACTAGACATGAGCAAGCGAGTCCAACGGCATCGGCGGCGTCCGAGGCCAGAGTCCCAAGCCCCGCGGCTTCGGCCTCAACGGCTCCGGCTCAGCCGCAGATCGACCATGCATTGCCGGCAAACTTCCACTCGAATCAGCATACGCCGGCAGGATCGGGCTTAGATGTACCGAGTACCCTCTGTGATGATCTATGGGATCTGCCTGGTCATGCATCTTTGCCTGAACTGACGGATCTATGCGAGCCGTCGATGCCGGCAGGAACGGCATCGTTTTCGCCTTCGAGGGACTTTGTTCATGACTTTGGGCATTCAGGAGAGGCGGCAGCAGACTTGTCTCACCTTTTGTCACTCATTGGTCCGGAAGAAAGTGACCCTGCATACCGACACTTCTCTCCATCAGCCATTGTGCGAAGCTATCCGCCTGCATCCCGCCGGTCCACCCCGCGGGATTTCATGACCATGTCTCGATCGTTGAATAATCCCTCTTGGACCTTGATTGAGTATTATTTCAAGGAAGTAGCGGCATTGTTCTCCAGCTACGATAGTCAGATGAACCCATTCAGAACCACCGTCTCCCGTCTCTGGGGTTCCTCGCTGGCCATGTGCCGCACCATGCAAAGCATGGCTGCAGCCACGCTGGTCAATGAGTTTCCGCACTTTGGACCACTGGGTCGAAAGATGCGGGATGAAGCAGTGGACATTATCACGCGCGAGACAGTAATAGACGACAAATCCTTACTGGCACTGCTGATGCTGGGTCAGACGGCAAGCTGGCACGATCCAACCGACCTAGGTATATCATTCTTCAACCTTCTTCGAAAGCAGCTCAATACCATAACTTCGCCGAATAACTCGGAGTTTGGACTCCCCCAACGCGACAGTAATAACTATCGGTTCTTCGAAGAAGCTCTCATATATTGGGAAATGTTACTTTCCTTTGTCGCAGATAACGACAAAGGCTTATTGTCCAATAGCTCACAATCTACTTCATCGATGGGCGAGTCTCTCGTTCTACAGAGAGTCCCCCATCCATGGACTGGTATCGCACGCGACACCCAGTTCACGGTGCACCAGGTTGGCCAGTTGATTCGCCGGGAGCGAAAACGCATCCGCTCCAGGAAGTTCACCTCTCAAAATGATATCGCCAATGCTCAAAGAGCGATCGACAAGTCTCGGGAATTGGAAGAACGCCTGCTAGCACTGGCCCATCCCTCTGAGGCCGAGATTGTCAGCCCAGGAGATGATGATACTCCAGTCTGGCATCTTCTCACAATGGCAGAGGCCTACCGATGTACTGGGCTCATGCAGCTATACCGTGTCTTCCCAGATCTACTTCATAACCGCCTCCCTGGATCAGAGTCTAGCACTTCTCAATACCCAGGGAGTGCAGGACCAACAACCCAAGACCCGTTCTTCCCCATCGATCTAGACAGCATGAACCTGCCAACTGCGTTTGGAGACCCAAGCCCGGCAGGACACACAAACACCAATCCTTCTCCATCCCCACGGCCATCTACACATAGCCTTTACACAAATCACACTCGCGAGAGAACCAAACCTGAAGACAATCCGAATCCCGACAAACTTGCCAATACTTGGCTTACCGAATTCGCCGTGACAACCCTTTCCCGTCTGAAGACCATTCCATTGGAATCTCGTACCCGCTGTCTTCAGCCGTTTTTGCTCGTAGCATCCTGCTCGGAACTCCGTCTCCCACCTTTGAATTCAGATTCCGATGTCCAACCCGAAAGCGAGGACAATCCTTCCAATCCAACTTCCATGCCCAGTATCTCCATGGAAGCAATTGAAGTCTCCCGCACCCGGAAATTCATTCTCGGTCGTCTCACTTCCTACCTCCATGTCCTGCCACCGAAACCCATCAATGTCTGCCTTCAATTGGTGAATGAAGTATGGAGACGGCTGGACGCTGGAGAAGATGATTGTTACTGGGTTGATGTGATGATCGAGAAGGGATGGGAGACAACTATGGGCTGAGACTGAGATCATGGACTGATATCCAGAGGGCTTTACGTTCTCCTTTTTCAAGGAGAATAGAGTGTAGAGTATTTTAAATCCAATCCTGCACCCGAAAGGTTCATTAAATTCATAAATACCAGAACTAAACCAATATCAATGGAAAACACAAGGCCCTGATTTCGAATATTTCGTTTTTTTTTCCAAATTCGATGCGCATGATTCATAATCTCCCAGCCTACTTGCTACCAGTGCCGCGGGTGTATCCCTCCCACCACTTAGAGAACATACCCCCCTTCGCACTCTGCTCGTTCCAGCTGGCGCGTCGGGCGTTGTGCTCGGCATCTGTATTGTCCCGCTTCTGGCTGTGCAGGTTGGCAAAGATGCCACCGGCTGCACTCCCGGAGCTCGAGCGACGACGCTCGTTCAGAGTTGGCATGGCTGGGGAGGCGTTTGAGGTATTGGAGGTGTTGGAGGTATTGGAATCCTGTATATTATTAGTGTTGTTTTAATGATATTCAATGGATGTGAATTGATGTAGAAGTTGGGGATATTGTGCAGAGTATCTCGATCAAGACACTGGATACATACTCTTCTGGCTGTCTCTGTTCCCACGGGCATGGCCCATGCAGCACGAGGGCTGGGACCTTTGGCGCCGCCGTTCATCCAGACGTTGTGGTGCTCGTGGCGGTCGCCGGAGGTTCCGTGCCAGTGGCGGCGGGTGTCGTCAGTCATGTTGAATTGGAGTTGAAGTTTTGGATATTCTGTATATTCTGGATAATTCAAGGTATCAGTGAAGAAGAGAGAAGAGAAAGGGAGGTCATGATGAGCTCAAAAGTCAACGACGTCATTCCCGAGATTCACATCGGATTTAGCCCTAAACCTCCAAAGAGAAATATACTTACATGAGAACTTGAAAGAGAGAACAGAAAAGAGAAAAGAGAAAAGAGGGGTCTTATAAGCAGTCGCACAAGGATTACTACGTACTTTATAGATCTACACTGCGGGGAAAGCTGTGGCGAATGAAATAGCCCTCTTAAAGCTGTAAGCAGAGCTATAACAGCCATAACAGAGCGAGAGAGAATAAAAGCTCTACAGCCGAGCAATCCTCCCAGTATCAACATCTCGCAGTCGCTGCCAAACCCTCACTCCCGCAGCAAAACCTCCATCTTCTCGAATCGCCACACTGCCACTCCCCTGCAACGTCCGAACCTGCCGAGCCCCAGAAGTACCCCATCCAAACTCCCCGGGCCCTTGAATAAACCGACCCAAAGGTCCAATAAAAGACTCCCGAATAATCCGCTTCTCCCCATCCTCTAAGAATTTCCCATTCCCGAAAAACCAAACGGGATAATCAGAAGAATGAGTGACTCCCCACTCAACAGGCATAACAGCATCCATACACTTCGCCCGCCACTCGATCCGGTACCGATATACCTGTCGAGAGGCATCAACGCCACCTGAATTATGGCTCAGGGCGTAGACCAGTCCCCGCTGCATCTGGTGTACCTGCATATCGGCATAAATCCTCCCCCATGCATCATCTACCCAGTTCTTGCAGTCTTTCGGTAACTGGCCGGTAGGGTAGTAGTGGGCAATGACACCGTCGACAATATGCTCAGGGTAATCCGCAATCAGACGGGTTCGGAGTGCAGACAGAGTGTCTGCCAGTGGGGGGAACCAAGTACTATAGAGGAATCGTTCATCGGCACATTCACCGATGATGATACGCACATTTCGAGAAAGAAGCTTGCGTGCAAACTCGCCGTTGTCGAGAGATTGGAACAGGGATGGCGAGATGAAACTGCCATCTGTCGTGGGTCGGAATTGATGAACCTCGATGGTTTTCGCCGTGTCGAGGAGCTTCTTTGCGGGAATGACTCGGAGGCGGGCAATCTTTTCACTGGCGGGGAGAGAGAGCGGAATGTCCAGTGCAGCGAGGAGTTGATCGAACTGATGTTGCGTTTCAGCAGGATACTTGGGCTGCACGGCTGGACTGTTCGACCAAATGCAAGCCTGGCGGATGATAGACTTTTCATCTGGCTGACGCAGGTCATAGGCCAATTGGTGGAAAACGGAGTTTGCACCGGCTGAATACCCTGAAATCGTAATGTTATTCGGGTTGCCCCCGAAGAGATTGATATTCTCCTTGATCCATTCCAATGCTAATCGCTGATCCCAAAATCCGTGGTTTCCAACCGTCTCCCCAACCGAAGCTGCATCTTGTTCTAGTTCCGCGGAATATAGGAATCCGAACAGATTGACTCGATACGCAGGCATCACCACAACGGCCTTGAATCCCGCCTCCCCAATCAGGGCAGCAGCGTTGAAGGAATTGGGGGTGCCGAACTGAAGCCAGCCGCCATCTGTGAAATCAATTAATATCGACACCACCGCTGGATCCGCCAATCTGAAGGAGAAAACTCACGAATATAAACAAACACCGGCCATCCTCCTGCCGGCGGCTCCCCGAGAGGTGTCCACACATTACATTGGAAACAATCCTCATTCCAGGCATCTGGGTTCTCGGGCGATAGATTCAAAAAGCCCGGCTGGGGACATAACCCAGCGCCCCCGTCACAGCGACCTGGCGCATCTGTGCTGCCATAGGTAAAAGATGCGGGGATGGGAGTCGCACGGCGCCATCGCTGGGAGGGGGCCAGTCCATAGCGGAGACCGCCGAAGTAGTGACACAGGTCCTGAGATGAGGACGCTGTCGAGATCGTCACACCTTGAATTGTCCCACGATGGGCTAGTGATCTTAAATAAGGACGGCGCGTTGTTTCCATATTGGCTGTGAACTTGGACTGGAGATTGGGGCCATGACAGCGCCTCACGGAGTATATAATCCAGATAAAAAGGGCCCGATCCCCCTCATCGTATCTTTCCGCATTTTCCGAGATAGCAAATGCAGGGAAGCGATTGGGTCATATTGACGAGATGAGAGTGAGGATCGGCAAATTTGGAGTCGCAACTTTTGCGGGGAGACCGGCTGCCAGATTTGGGTGCCGAACGACCTGCCTTGGTGCCTATTCTGACAGGCAGAAAATAATCTGTATTACCAGCGCATAGAATGTGCCAAATGAACTACTAATTATCCTTTGGAGTCTATGCTGGCTCTGTTCAATGTTTCTCACTTCTGTCTTCTTACTGCCATCAATAAAAAGAAGAAAGGAAGAAAAAAAGAAATGCCCGATCCTGGATTCGAACCAGGGGTCTCTGGAGGACGCGCCAACACCTTCGGAGCACACGCTTATGCGGTGACACACTCCCGGGTTGGTACATCCCCGCAGTGCCTTAAACCACTCGGCCAACCAGGCTTTGTATATTTATTACAGGTGGATCTGTATTAGATATACAGCATAAAACGAACAAACAGTAAACAAAAAGAAAAAGAAAAAAAGATAACGCCTAGACCGAGATTCACCCGGATCTCTCGAGTCTCCATCCTCCGTCAGAGTTATTGCCCACCCAAATGTCGGCTCAGCCCGATGGAAGAGGGAGGTCGCGACTCACTCGAGCGCCCTACCATTAGACCACCTAGGCTCTTGGCAGGAATCCACTATGGGTATGTGCCACATAACAGCCAATTAGCTGCTTCAATGGTTTGCATAAACCTTGGAACCCAAGCTCTTGGCAGGAATCTAATATGGGTCCGAGTTAAATTACTGACATCTTACGGTACTTTACAGCATAAATTAGCTCCGACCTCTCTGTCCCTTCGTACCTGAACTGATGTTAAAGGCGATTTTCTATTCTAAGATTTTCCTTTAATTTCTGCCTCATCTATACTCATAGTTTTGTATGGTCGTCTAACTCCACCATTCGAACATGATTTTAATGCCAGAAACTTACGGAATACTAAGATGAAACGATGGAGCAAGAGTAAGCTTGAAGATATTCCTGAAATCCAAGTATCCAACAATAAAGCAAAACAGAAAAACGCTAGAAAAGTCATTGAAAGAACATCACGCATCACGTATCATAGATGACCGGTCTTAGTACAAAAGAAGAAGCAATGCTTTTACGCCTTGCTGATCTTGCAGATCAGATCCTGGCCGTCGACCGAGTCACCCTCCCGAACCTGGAGGCCAGACACCACACCGCTGTGGGGGGCGGAAATCACCATCTCCTAGAAGGTTGTTAGCAATTATATTCAACGAAAGAAAACAGAATACATGAAAACTTACCATCTTCATGGCGCTCAGCACCGCAATGGGGTCACCCTTCTTGACCTCGTGGCCATCGTGGATACGGATCTCGACCACGACACCGCTCATGGGAGCGCCGACCTGGCTGCTGTCTGCGGCGTCGGCCTTGGGGCGGGCAACGTTCTCGACGGAGGCCTTGTTGTCGTCGACACTGACTTGACGGACTTCACCGTTGACCTCGTAGAAGACCTCGCGCTGACCGGTCTGCTCGGAGAGGGGACCGATGGCGAGCAACTTCAGGATAAGAACCTTACCCTGCTCCAGCTCGACGTGGAACTCCTCGCCAATCTCGGGACGGGCAAGGAAGTACCGGGTAGGCAGAACGGAGAGATCACCGAACTTCTGGACAAACTTGCGGTAGTCCTCGAACACCTTGGGGTACATGGCGTAACTGGCCACGTCGCATTCGGTGGCGGCACCGAACTTCTCGCGGATGTCGTTCTTGATCTTGGCGAGATCCATGTCCTCCAGGTACAGACCGGGGCGCTTGTCGAGCTTGCGGCGACCACGGAGAGCCTTGGTGCGCAGGGGCTCGGGGAAGCCGCCGTACGGTTGGCCCATGAGACCCTCGAAGAACTCGAGGACGGAGCCGGGGAAGTCGAGCTGATCGGCGCGGTCGATCACATCCTGAGCAGACAGCTTGTTGCTGACAATCCAAGAAGCGAAGTCACCGCAGACCTTGGAGGAGGGAGTGACCTTGACAATGTCGCCAAGCAATTCGTTGGCGATCTCGTAGGCCTTCTTGGTCTCAGCCCACTGCTGTCCAAGACCCAACTGGCTGGCCTGGAAGATCAGGTTGGTCAGTTGACCACCGGGGATCTCGTGCTCGTAGACCTCGGGATCGGGACCGGTCAGACCAGCCTCGAAGGGAGAGTAGAGCAGACGGAGCTGAGCCCAGTAGGCGTCAAGAGCGCGGACCTGGGAAAGGTCCAAGCCAGGGTCGTATTGGGTGCCCTGGAGGGAAGCCAGAAGAGCACCAATGCTGGGCTGCGAGGTCATACCGGACAGACTGTCGGTAGCGGCGTCAACCGCATCAGCACCGGCCTCGGCGCAGGCAATCATAGAGGCGACACCGGTTCCAGCCGAGTCGTGGGTGTGGACGTGGATGGGGAGGTCGGGATAGCGCTCACGGATACCACCAACCAGGAGACGGGCAGCCTGGGGCTTGAGGACACCAGCCATATCCTTGATTCCGAGAACGTGGGGGCGCATGGCGACAATCTTGTCAACCAGACCCATGTAGTACTCCAAGCTGTACTTCTTCTTGGGATTCAACATGTCACCACTGTAGCACATGGTGGCCTCGACGACACCACCGGCCTCGTGCACAGCCTTGATACCAACCTCAAGCTGGTCAAGATCGTTGAGAGCATCGAAGACACGGAAGATGTCAACACCGTACTTCTTGGCCTGCCGACAGAAGTGGTAGATGGCGTTGTCGGGGAGAGAGGAGTACGCAACACCGTTGGCACCACGCAGCAGCATCTGGAAGGGAATGTTGGGAACAGCCTTGCGCATCTTGCGGAGTCGGTCCCAGGGGTCCTCGTAGAGGAAACGCATGGCGACATCGAAGGTAGCTCCACCCCAGCACTCGAGCGAGTATGCGTTGCTCAGAGCGTGGCTGGTTTCGGCGGCAATGTTCAACATGTCGATGGTTCGCACACGGGTGGCCAGCAGCGACTGGTGGGCATCACGCCAGGTGGTGTCCATGATCAAGCAACCCTTGTTGGCACGCACAGCCTTAGCCCAGGCCTCGGGGCCTTGGCTGTCCAAGATCTGCTTCCATCCCTTGGTGGCAGGGGAAGAAACGTCAATGGGCTTACCGGCACTATCCTTGAGGACAGGCTTGATGATCTCGCCCTTGAACTTGGGCTCACCAATCTGGCCCTTGATGCTGCTGCCGTTGACAGCAACGTCACCAAGGTAGGTAAGCAGCTTCTGAGCACGGTTCTGACTGCTGACCAGCGAGAACAGCGCGGGGGTATCATCAATGAAAGTGGTCCAGCAAGTGCCGTCGATGAAGGTGGGGTGGCTCAGCAGCGAAGCGAGGAAAGGAATGTTGGTCTTCACACCACGGATACGGAACTCAACCAGAGCACGCAGCATCTTACGGCGGGAAATCTCATAGGTTGAGCCACGGCAAGTGCACTTGACCAGCATAGAGTCGTAGTGGGGAGTGATGATGGCACCGGCGAAACCGTTACCACCGTCAAGACGGACTCCATTACCACCGGCAGAGCGGTAGACCTCGATCTTACCAGTGTCGGGGGAGAATCCCTGGGAGGGATCCTCAGTGGTGATACGGCACTGAATGGCGAAACCACGAGTGGAGATGCGGTCCTGGGTGAGACCCAACTGCTCGAGGGTGGCACCCGCGGCAATCTGGATCTGAGCGGCGACGATATCGATTCCAGTGATCTCCTCGGTGATGGTGTGCTCGACCTGAATACGGGGGTTCACTTCAATGAAGTATGCTTCGTTGCGAATCGGGTCGTACAAGAACTCAGCCGTACCGGCGTTGCGGTAGCCAACAGACTTGGCCAGTCGCACGGCATCTGCCAGCATCTTGTCGCGGACCTCAACGGGGAGGTCCTTGGCGGGAGCGATCTCCACGACCTTTTGGTGACGACGTTGCACGGAGCAGTCACGCTCAAACAAGTGCACGACGTTGCCGTGGTTGTCACCCAGAAGCTGAACCTCGATGTGCTTGGGCTTGTGGAGGAAGCTCTCGACGAAGACAGTACCGTTACCAAAGGCCGAGAGAGCCTCGGAGGAAGCACGGTCGAAGGACTCCTTCAGATCTTCGTCCTTCCAGACCACACGCATACCACGGCCACCACCACCGAAGGCGGCCTTGATGATGACGGGGAAGCCGTTGGTATCGGTGAAGGCCTTGGCCTCCTCGAAGGTCTCGACGGGACCGGGGGTACCGGGCACGACGGGGACATTGCAGGCAATGGCCACTCGGCGAGCGGAGACCTTATCACCCAGGGCATCGATAGTCTCCGGCTTGGGGCCGACGAAGACGATACCGGCCTTTTCAACGTTGCGAGCGAAGGTCGCGTTCTCGGACAAGAAACCGTAACCGGGGTGGATCAAGTGTACGCCGTGCTCCACGGCAATCTTAATGATCTCATCACCGGCCAAGTAAGCACCGACGGGGGTGAATTGACCCCGCTTTCCAATCATGTAGGCCTCGTCAGCCTTCTGACGATGCATACCGAGACGATCCTCATGGGAGTAGACGGCAACTGTCTGGAGGGACAATTCGTGTGCGGTACGGAAGATACGAATGGGAATTTCACCACGGTTGGCCACTAGAATCTTTTGGAAGTGCATGATCGTGGAGTTGGCGCGCAACCGGCGGTGAACTGAATCCTGGTGATGTTCATTGTGATCTTCGATGATCTCAATCTCATCGATGGCAGAGTCCCGGTTGGCCATTTTGTGTGAATCGAGAGTCTCGTACAGGGGCTGAAGCTGGGGTTAACGTTGTAATGGTGGGGTTAGGTAAAGCGGTGACTCACTATAAGCTGGGGGGAGCTCTCTCCGGATCCTCCTTAGGCCGACTTCGGCACAATTGAATTAGTATAGAGGTATAGAGGTATAGAGGGTGAGGGATGGGATTGAGAGGATTGAGGAGGAGAGGAAGAGAAGAAGAAGAAAAAAAAAGGCAGAGAGTGACGAAGAGGAACCTGGGGGGGGGAAGGGCGATAGATAAGGGGAGACAGGGCGAGTCACAGATACTTTCCGGGGAGGGCAGATTGACTGCATCAATGAGGTAACCGGTACCTTGTCCTCAATAAAACGGGAGGCTCACCGGTACACCGGAGACAATTATGCGATTCCATTAATATTGCGGGGCTTATTACGCTCTCCTCTCTGTCATACTCTTCTCCAGCCTACTACTCCCTATGTGGTGACTACTAACTACTAACTACTATTCTCCAGTTCTCAGCTTCCCCGGGTGATTTAGGTAAGTCATTCCGGGGTCCTCCCTCTCTACCTCAGACCTCGGGTCCTCGGGAATATACATCGTCCCTTGAGGCATGTCGATGCGGATATTCGCGGGAAACTGTCACAGTCCGGGGGAGATTCGGAGAACACTCGACACATGCAGTGGATCGGACCAATCGCCGGTCTGATGAATAGAATGCGCTTCGCATGCTGGGCTTGTCCCCAAGTTCACCTCGGGGAAGATTTGTCCGAACGGCTGGGTTCCCGGGTTCAATTCTCATTATTCGACTGATGACAAGATTTTATGTTCTTTTCCTTCTTTTCCCTCTTTTCTTCTTTTCTCATTCCCCCATTCAGGTCGCACTTCCCTTCTTCAGCAATTTCCCTCACCGGACGGGTCCAGACTTACGTTTCCGGGTCATGTGTTCCTGTCTCTAGAGGAAGGGATCATCTCTTCTCCGATACTTGCCTGACTATCTGTGACGCGATCACATTTGTCTCCAGTTTTCATCCCTTACCGCTTGGCACTTGTAGAACCGAGCTAGACTTCTGGACTTCTGAACTTCACCTGGCACAGCCAAGAGCGCGGCATGCCAGTCCGCCAAGGTCTTGGTTACCCGCCGAGGCGACTCCGGACGCTACACGGAACTCCCCTCTGACGGCACTGCTCCCCCGCCCGAAGCGCGGATCTCATTCAGTAGATCACTCCCCACACTGGCTGTGAGCTGGCAATGCCGAGTACGTCCAAGGTCCTCTAGGTCTGTACCTAGGATGCCTATGAAGATTCATAATTGTACTTGTACGAGCTTGTACAAGCTTGTACAGAGTAGGACATGCCATGGTCAATGGCCCTCGTTATTACCGGAAAATCAATTCCAGAGCTCGGCATGCAGGGTACTTCAATAGCCTACAACTCGTAGTTCGTAGTCAGGTGAACTCGTGAGATCGACGGTGGCAAGGTGTTTCAATTCCTCCAATGCCAGGCCCCCATGCTCCCTCATGGAGCTGATAAGGCCGATCTGCAATATCTCACGTTGCAGATGATTTCCCTTGGCATCTTGGCGGGCCTTTCTTCACCGAGCTCCAAGGGCGGAGACACGCCTCAATTTTGTGGAATTCTTCCACCGGTGAGAAAGACTAGAAAGAGAAAAGAAAAAAAACTTGGAAAAAAAGAAAACTGAAAAAGAAATGCTATTACTGAGGTCGACCCAGATACGGAGAGCATAAACAAAAGCCTATGGAATACATGCGAGAAAAAAAGAAACAAACAGATTAATCATGAATTCCTCCTCAGGTCAAACCCAGGACCTAATACCTCCCCATATGAAGTCGTGTCTTTTGCAACGGGTCTCCGCTGTATGGTACATATGCAAAAAGGAAACGGAAAGAGTCTAGAATCCACGGAAACCGGTGGCCTGGGGGGTGAGACCGCCGCCAGATTGCGGACCCTGAGTCAGCATGAGCCGTGAGCCCTGCAGGATGGGAGTGCTGTCCTCCTCAGTGCGGGTTTGCTTCTCGCGGTTCTTGCGCTCCTCATTGTCCTTCTTCAAAAGCTCAATGGATCGGGTTTGCTCGCAGAGGAAGTTGATCATGAAGGGCATGGTGAAATCGTGCAGACCCTTGCGCCAAGAAATCTCCATAATGACGTCAGGGCGGATGAGATCGTAGCAGGCATAGAGCATGCCGACGTAGCACTCTCGGCTGCCGATATCAACAAACTAGTGATGGTTAATAAGGGTTCAAATGAGAGGGGGGAAAAGAAGGGAAGAAAACTTACGTAGCGCAGGAGATCTTCCACAACCTCCGGCTTGGAGGAAATGGCAGAAGTCTCAATAGCATCCTTGTAGAGCTTATCCTGCTTGGAGAGAGCGATCGACTTCTCCCAGCGCTTGTTGTTGCGGTAGATGTTGGCAGCAATCTGGCGGAAGAAGATCAAGTCGTGCTTCTCGAGGCGTTGGGCGAGCTCCACAGCATCGAAGTTGTCGTTCTGGTCGACAGAGTCCTTAAGCAACTTGTGGTCCTCCTCCTCAATCAGAAGCTCGTTGATAGCATCGTTGACAGCCCGCTTGTTCTGGGATTGAACGTTGAGCAGGAAGGGCTTGATCAAGGGAATGTTGTCAGAGCTCTGGAAGATGCGCACAACACGGTTGACATCAATACGGGGAGTCAACACCTGGAGCAAGTCAGTGAGCAGAAGGGGCTGCTCCTGAAGGTAGAAGTTGAGAGAACGGTAGTAGATCTCCAAGTTGGCAACCTTGACAATGATGTCCTTGAAAGAGTGGTGCTCCCAGGCATCGGCAGCACGCTCCATCATGGCAAGGGCAGCGTTGTCCCACTCATCGTAGTGGCAGTACAGGAACACAAGCTCGGGCCAGAGGTTGGCTTCTTCGGAAGCACGAATCATTTTGGGGATGTTGATGCGAGACCAGAAGAGCTTGAGGTGCTCCATGACACGGTCTGGGTGGTACTTGGACAGAGCAATGCCAAGCTCGGTGAACATACCCATGTGAGCACGCTCAAGACCGAGACCGGCCTCCAAGACGGCGATCAGCTCGTCGAAGTATCCGTTGCGCTCGTACTGGCGCACAAGGCTCTGCAGCTCCTCGGCGTGAACGATGAGGTTCAGACCGCAAATCTGGGCAAGGCGGAATTCCTTCTTGCTGACGCAGGCTTCGTTGACCTGCTTCCAAACCTTGACGCTGTTGGCCTTGCGGGCACACTCAACGGCAGCCTGGTAGTCTTCCAAGTGCACCAGGGTGGTAGCCAGTTTGGCCCAGTTGGAGATTTGAGTGAAGAAGATCTTGGCGGCGTGGTGGTAACCTTCCTCGTAAGCCTTGTCACCGGATGCCTCAATGTCCGCAACGTTGGTGGAGCGGAGGAAGTCCTCGAGCTCTGCGAGCTGGTCCAGACGAGCGAAGCAGAAGGCAAGACCAGTATCGATGGAGGGCTCGCGCAAGGTCTTGCGGGCCATGCGAAGGAACTTGACTAGGTCTTCATCCTTACCAGCGTGAGTGGCAGTCTCAATCACCTCGTTGTAGTTGGAGGGGTCCTCGGCGCGGATGTACGATTCAATGGAATCGGTCACACGAAGACCATCCAGTTGGGCCTTGGCAACCTTGCTCCAGACCTCCGGAAGCTCAACACGCTCAGCGAATTCTTGGGCACGGTCAATGCTAACAATGTTCTCGACGAGGACATTCACGGCGGCCAGTTGGTTGTTAACCTTCTTGTAGATCTCAAAGGCCTCCTCGTGAAGACCAACGCTGATGCACATTTCGGAAATCTCGTCGGCAGAGAACTCATTGAGCTGGTGGATGTAGTCCATCAGACGAGCCTTGTCGGCCTTGGCTGCAGTCAGCATCAGCAGGTTCTGCAAGCTGGTGTTGTCGCTGAAAGGCGAGGGCTCCAAGATAATCTTCTCGAGCAGTTCAATCAGCTCGCCGGGCAGATCAGCCTCAAGGAAGGACTTGACAGCCACAGACACCTTCTCGGGCTCGGTAGACTCGGGGACTGCAGTGGCAATAACCTGGTCCACGAGGGAACGGCGGCCCTCATTGTTCTCACTCAGGACAAAGGTCCAGATTTCGGGATCGGCACGCTCAACAAGGTAGCGAGCCTGAGCGCGGTACATGGAGTTCTCGTTTGTAATGCTGATGAGCTCGAGGTCATTTTGGCCCTTGCGGTAGGCGATGTAGGCCAAGTTGGGATCACGCTTCTCGCAGTACTTTCCGACAGTGAGAGTGTCATACATGTCATTCTCCTTGAGGAACTTCTCGGGGTCGTTGTTGCTGTCAATGTAGATCTTGGCAAGAGCATTGTACACAGCTTGCTGCTGGTTGCCCGTTGCAAGAGTGGCCTCGAGGAAAGGCAACAGAAGCTTGAGGCGGTTGCGACTTTCAACCTCGGAGACCAGCTCATCGATGGGAATGACGGAGGGGTCGACAGTCGAGAGCAAGTTCTTGATGATGCTCTCGTCACAGTCAACATCGAGCAATCCACCGACGACGGCAGGGGCACGAGCAGGGTTGACGCGCTGGACGTAAACCTCGATGGACTTGAACTGCTGGCTCTGGTAGAGGTACAGAACAAGGTCGTGAATGAAGTTAAAGCGGTCACAGACGATGATCAGAGGAAGTTGCTCGGTCAAACGGGCCTCCTTCAGGAAGTTCTTCACCTTCTCGGGGTTGTAGTAGTTGCTTTCACGGCAAATACGCTCAACCTCGGTGACTTGGTTCATAGCAGTGGCAGCCTCGATGTACTTGAAGTGCACTTCAGGGTCCTCGCTCAGGTTGACAATGCTTCCAAGGTAGTAGTAAAGACCCTCGGCGGTGCGGTACTTCTCCAAAAGGTCAATGAGACGGTTAGAGCCGAGGAGGTCGGAGAACTTGGTGGCGGTCTGGACCACCGACTGCAAGTTCTGGCGAATGTTAGACTCTAGCATGGTGTCCAAGCAGTCCAGAGTTTGCTCCACAGAGAGACGACCGAAGTAAGCCATCAACCACTCGGGGCTCAACTTATCGGTGCGGACAATGTTGCGCTTGATGAAAGAAGGATCATCAGAGTTCTCCAGCGCACGCTGAATGAGACCAGCGTTCTCGCAAAGCTGGGCAATGCGAGGACGGTCGAAGTGGGTGAAGATCTCATTGCCAAGGATGGCATCTGCCACCTGCGGGGCGTTGATCAGATTCATCTCCAAGAGACGAGTCTGCAGATGGCCATGCTCTGGCTTGTTGTCCTTGAGAGCGTCCAATAGGAAGGAAGTGGCCTGCTGGATCATGTTCTGCGACAGGAAGACATCGACGACGCGATCAAGATCGACCAGAGCACCGCTCTCCTCGTTAGCGAGCTGGGTGGCGAACTCAGCGCCCTTCTCAGGGTTGACTCGCACGATGTGCTGGAGCAGCTGGGTGTAGTCGGGCTGGTATCCCACTTGCTTGGAATAGGCGAGAATCTTGTCAAACTGGCCAGTTTCGGCATATCCAGCAACAACCTTGTTGGGAACGTTGGCATCAAGGTAGACACTCAGAGCGAGAGACATGTCGTAAGGACGGATGATGTCACCCAGCTCCTCTGAGCCCTCGAGCTTCTTCTCTGTCATCCACTTCTCGAGCAGATGCTTACGGTTCTGCTGCAAGACAGGTCGAACAAGCTCCACACTTTCATAGCGGTTGAGCGAGCCCTTGTCCAGAAGCATACCGAAGTACTGCAGGATAACTGACATCTGACCAGTCTGGGGAGCGTTCTTGAAGCGGTTGATAGTGTCCAAGGTGCGGAGGAAACCGCGGGGAGAGTTTGCGGCGATCTTGGCAGCTTCAGTGTAATCCTGAGCGGCCATGAGAGAATCGAACTGCTGTTGGTACAGGTGGTCCGCGCCTGGAAGGCCGGCCTTCGAGGCGAGTTTGACGGCCAGACCGGACATGGCGGGGTTTTCCATGAGGTACTGGACGATGTTTGATTCATCGACGCTCACAGACAGGACCTGACCCTTGCGGTTCACACCAACAAGACCGGCACCCTCGCCATCGGCAGCGGTGGTGAAGATTGTCTCGCTGGAAATGCGGTTCATGAAGATGCAAGTGCCCGTCTCGAGATCATACAGGTGGATGAAGCCGTATTTCGTAACCAGATAAACCACGTCATACTTGCTAGACACCTGCATCGCGACAGGGAAATCGTTGACTGCTTCTTGTGGGAAGTAGACCTCGACGGCCTTCTTTTGGAATCGCGGGTTGGGTTCTTGGTGATCGATTTCGGCGATCTGGAGCTTCGCGCCTGTCTGGGTGCGCACGGCAAATGTGAAGAGGCTGTGGGGAAGAGGGGAGCCCTCGACGTTGATGTTGGCGAAGGAGGCGGCGTGACCTTCGATAAATTGGGAGATGCCGCGCTCCTTCGAGAAGAGCTGCATAGATCCGACGACTCGGCCCTGCTGCTGGCTAATACCGACCACTACCATCCACTTTTCCTCGGCGTTGACCCGGTAGTTGATAATTTGGCATCCCTACAGTAAGTCGGTAAATTAGCATCTTTCAACCCCGAGCCATTGCTGCTTTTCCTTCGATGGACACATACCGAGAGATTGGGAAGTCGATCAAACATCTTCACAGGGTTCTGTTGTGTTGCATCATAAACATCCCAGTGGTAAACTGCTGAGTCGGTGACCAAACCCAAAGAGGTTTCGCTGAACCACTTCCAGTAAACAATATCTTCGTTCATGACTGCGGACTTGAGCTTTTGCTTGGCTCCGAGGTCGAAGATCTGGACGGTGCGGCCCTGCGCCTTGAGGGCAATAATGTTCTTGCTCCAGTGCATGATGGCACTGTCAGCGTTGATGGGGCGCCGGAGGACCTCATTGTTGTTCTTAAGGTCGATAATGATAACTTGAGGCTTGTCGTCTTCGTCGAGCTTTTGGCGGACACAGACATAGTGATCGGATTCTAGTGTCTGGCGGTGAGGTTTCGGGTTAGCCCAGTCTGGTCATCGTAGGTTTGAGGGGTAGTCGCAAGGCAACCATCAACTACTTACACATGAGGTGAAGCCAATTGAAGCCGGCTGTAGGTAGCAGTGTTAGTAACTTTCCCAGTTTGTCCAGAATGTTGCCATGCGCGGCCGATGCATCCGTCCCGAGGAGCGGAGCTTGTCGCGAGGCATCGGGCATCTGTGTACATACCGCAATACCGACGGAGGTCAACTGTGACAATCAAGCGCAGGTTAGCTTCAGAATCCTCCATTTCTCATCACCGGGTGGGTTTCACATACATTGACCAGCTCTGTAAACTTGATGGGGAGAGGAGCCATGTTTGCGTTGGTCGCAGTACGACCTAGTTCACCGGATGAGACGCCACGCAAAGAGAGCAGAAGAATTGAAGGGTGAAAAAAGGAGGAGAATCGCGAGTGGTGAGGAAAGAAAGAGGGGAGAAAGAAAGAACAGAAGTCACGGAGTGAGGGGGGTTAGATTGGGGGAGATGCGGAAGTGACCTTCAGGAGGCTGTTGACGTTGCTGAGGTGTCGCTTATGGGGGATCACGTGACACAGGGGTCGAGGGCAGTTCCGGTGATTCTGGAAGTAAAGTGCAGTAGATGGTAGTAAGAGAGAAGGGAACTGAAAGAGATATTTTGAATTTCAGTTCTGTGAGGGTTGGGTTGGTGAGGGTGAGTTACTTCTAAAGTTGGGTATCTACTTAAGTAACCTTGGAAGCTCCGTTGTTTACTCCCAACACTACTCTACTAGTATTACAACCAGAGATGTCCAGTGTCTTACCTTTGCTCTTTTCGTTTCTCTTTTTACCTTTTTCTCTTTGGATATTTCCAATTTCCGAAGTATATTTAAGTATGTCTATCGACATCCGACTTAGCTGTGCTTGTGTATATGCCAATGCAATCTATAGATCTATAGAGAAAGCGAGAAGGGAAACGTGCATGTCAAGACCGTGTTAGTTACTTAAGTAATAGTTAACTGTTAACTGTTAACTAGTTAACTAAGTAAAGAAACCAAAATAACTCGAATGGCCCCTTAATAAGATCCACTCGGACGTCATCCGGCATATGTATCCACTGCACTTAGCTATTTACTCGTACATAGTAGTACTAGTATATAGTTACTTCGTATTGATGGCATCTCTTAACATCTGATTGCTTTTCAGTTCTGAAGTATCCAGTGGTTAATTTCTGCATAGCTTCTAATGTTAACCTTGGAAAGTTCTCTTACTGTTTCTCAAGTTCTACAGTTATATATTCCCGATCTGGCTAATGGTAACCTGGTCGTAATAGACATGTCAACAAGAAGAAGCGAGAAACATAGAAATAACACGAATTAAAAGAACTCGGCCAATTACTTAAGATGACGCTGAAACCTATTTGAAAAGAAGTTTCCAAGGAGAGTTCAAAAAGGGATTGGAAATAGTATAATCAGGCATCTTCAGGCAGAATTGTGAACCCTAGACAAAGCTGACAGAACCACTCGAGGAACAGACCTCCACCCTACCGAGTCCGGGATGTTCATAGTTCATAAACTCATGACATTGTAAATATGCATGTCTTCCAAGGCTTTGGCCGAGTTTCGCCTCGGCCAAAGACAAAGAATACACTCCCGCTTCAATCAAGCCGACCAGCCCGCTAGAGCCGTCAAGGAAGTCTGCCCGCAGCCAACAATCTCCTAAGTTCCGGACCGGAGTCAAGACGCAAATCGGCCCATTTGGAACTGACGACGTTCGGCGCAAGGGAGCAATGGCTATGCGCCCAGCGTCATTCGGCATGGTGCTTGTCTTTGTCCATTGAGCCAAGCCCGGAAGGATCGCTCTCGGCATGGCCACACTACCCGCCAAGCCAGCCTCCAAAGCGTGTGTGCGGGATCTCTGTCGTATGGCAGTCGACGATTGGAGGGCACGGGGCCATCCTCCCCTTGGCATCTGCTTGGCCCAGTCAGCGGAGAGGTATACCCCCGCGTCAACCATCGGACTATCCTGGGGTGCAGCGGCATTTATTGCAATCCCCACGAGAAAAATGCGGGTTGCCTTTGCGGGGATATGGGGGTCAGGCCGGATCGTCCCATATAAAATCCGGGGTATCGACATGGAAAACTGGGAAATACATCCCCCAGAAGCCCCTAAAGATCTTTGTTGACGTTGACAGTCGAGTTTCTGGGCAATCTTTGACAGCTTGTCCTTTGGTGTTGGTATTGTTTCTGAGACCTGATCACGATGGCCTCCAACGAGCCGGCAGATCCCATCCCTAATGGGATATTTGCCACTGCCCGGCAGTCCTTTGGAGACCTCTTCATCTGGAAACAGCGTGTCGAGGTCACCAACGAACATGGTGAATCTCGGACAGAATGGCAGGCCCCTGAGCCAATCAAGAATCCTATCAGTCTGATGGCACAGCTTTCAGCTCGTGACTGGATATTCTTCCTCGTGGGACTCACAGCATGGACTGCCGATGCATTTGACTTCCATGCACTGTCCATTCAAACGGTCAAGTTGGCCGACTACTACGGCAGATCCAAGACCGATATATCGACTGCAATCACCCTGACACTGTTGTTAAGAAGTGTGGGAGCCGCCTGCTTTGGACTCGCGGGTGATAAGTATGGCCGTAAATGGCCCATGGTGCTGAACATGATTATCCTGGGAGTGTTGCAGATTGCGACAATCTACAGTAAAACCTTCCAGCAGTTCCTGGCTGTCCGCAGTCTCTTTGGTCTTTTCATGGGTGGTGTGTATGGAAATGCTATTGCCATGGCATTAGAACATTGCCCGTGAGTGTTTACCGCAAGAATTCAGGAAAATTATTAACCAGGTTGAATCAGTGTCAACGCCAGAGGACTGATGTCTGGAATTCTTCAGCAAGGATACTCCTTGGGCTATGTTTTTGCAGCATGTGCCAACCTTGGTGTCGGAGGAGGTACAGAAACTTGGAAGACCGTCTTTTGGATCGCTGGTGAGTTGACTAACTGCGCATCCACTATGATAGTCATTTATTCTAATGACATCTTTCAACCCAGCTGGCATCTCAATTGCAGTCGGACTGGTCCGAATCTGCTTTCCCGAGTCCAAGTCTTTCATCGAAGCCAAGCAGTCTGGTAAACGCACGATGACTGCAGGAGAATTCTGGCGAGAGATAGTAGCCATGCTGGGCAAGGAGTGGAAAATGTGCATCTATTGTATCATTCTAATGACCTGGGTATATCTCCCACCCGATGTCTCTCAAAGTCCATCACACTGACTTCGAACAGTTCAACTTCTATTCCCACACCTCCCAAGACTCCTACACCACCTTCATGCTCACCTCCAAAGAGCTCAACAACACCAGTGCTTCGAGAGCATCGATTTTGATGAAGACAGGAGCCTGTGTAGGAGGAACTATCATCGGATACCTCTCTCAGTTTGTCGGCCGTCGACGGGCAATCATTGTCGCCGCCTTCGTGTCTGGAGTACTCATCCCAGCATGGATTCTCCCCCAGGGTGAGCGTTCCCTGAGTGTGACTGGATTCTTCATGCAATTCTTCGTTCAAGGTGCATGGGGTGTGATCCCCATCCACTTGAACGAGCTTTCCCCTCCCGCATTCCGATCCTCATTCCCTGGTCTCAGTTACCAGCTCGGAAACATGATCTCCTCTCCGTCTGCCCAGATTGTGAATGCCGCCTCTGAGTCGATATCGGTGACTAGTGCATCTGGTCACAGGGTCAATGCCTATGGACCAGTGATGGGAGTTGCCACTGCCATCATCGCTGTTGGAATCATGGCTACTACTGCCATTGGCCCCGAGAAGCGTGGTCGCCGCTTTGAGAGTGTCGTTGCTGGAGTTGATGAAGTGGCTGATGCCAAAGCTAGGGACTTGGAGGCTGCTGGCCAGGACCCTGGCAAGACAAATGATGAGATGATTGAGCTGCCTGATCAGAAGAAATAATTCGTTCTCTCTGGTCTCCTGCTCGAACTCTTGACGACTCCTTTTGCTCTTTTAATGATTAGCTGGTAGTCCAAGTTGAACTTGGGATCGTGGAGTGGAGGATGTCTATACTTAGAGGCCCTAGAAGCTCAGTTGATTTTGAATACCCAACAAATGTGTGCAACGACTGTATATCTTTCTGTATACTTAAGTAGTTGGTGATGTGCAGATATGACTATTGTACTCAACTTACAGGTGCTAGGGCGGTTGTCTCATACAGAAGTCTGTATATCCACGATACGGTAGTTTCAGTAGACACAAAAGAGTTGAATGAAATCATTGAATTGAATATTTGCTACTCCGTACTCAGTACAGAGTATGTTTCGCCGTGTGGTTCAAACCTTGAAAGGCAAATAGGATAAAACCTCGGCCATGGCGAATGTTTAGAATACATGTCGCATAATGCTATTGTGAAAGTCCACGATGTATGGCATGCCCGGGTATAAGCTGTGTGCTCATATTCCACTCTGCTTGAAACGCGTTCCTTGCTGGGACTGTTGTCGAACAACCCTTCTACAGACTACGATGCTACGTCTACAGGTACCTTTACAAGGATAGGAAGAGAGAAAGACAAGATAGGCCAAAGGTACCCAGGGCATCTGAGAACAGTCTCAAGACACCGAGGGACCGACTCTTTGATGAAGCCGAAGCATTCTCAAGCGAGCCATGGCGAGACACTGGATCGAGATCCAGGCCTGCCATCCTTTTCAACAATGGTTATGCGGAAAACATCACCTCTCGTGAAGCCTCATTGTGAAAAGGGAAAGCAACGGTTAAATGGTATAATGTGAATTCATGTCTCTCCCACGCCTATCCTGGTTGTCAGAGTACAAAATCAAGACATGTAACGCAGTGAATCAAGGGAACCGGGTGGTGACGGTGTGCCCATGCGCAAATTTTGTTTCCTCCGGGAAGCACGCAAGATAATTTTTTGGTTCTTGTCATATTTCGTACTTCACAGGCCCCTCCCAACTCTTGACACTTGAAGCTTGTAGGCTAAAAGCGCTTAGCGGATGATACCGTCGAAGCGGGTCTTGAACCACTTCATGGTCTCGGCGGTGGTGATGCGGTGGTTGACACCGATCTTGGCCTGAGCGCGACGGCGGCGGGCAACGCGGGCACCGGGGCGGTCCCTACATGTGGGTTAATCTCTGTTTCGGGGTCTTTCGAAGAATTCCCAGGTTCACTTACATGCAGACGAAGAAGTCCATACCGTAGATACCAATACCGGGGTCGTACTTGATACCGAGATCGATGTGCTCGGAGATACCGAAACCGAAGTTACCGGTCTCGGAGAAGTTGCGCTTGCGGAGCTCGTACTCCTTGACCTTGAGGCCACGCTCGAGGATCTCCTCGGCCTTGGCGCCACGGACGGTGACGTGGACGGAGATCTTTTCGTTACGACGGATACCGAAGGTACGGACGGTGTAACGGGCCTTGGAGTAGACGGGGGTCTGACCGGAAAGCTGCTCAAGCACCTTGGCGGCACGGGTGAGTCTGCGATTGGGTTAGCCAAAAAAATGAAAACTTGCAATTTGGATTCGATAGCGATTTACCTATCACCAGACTCTCCGACGGAGATGTTGAGGGTCAGCTTGCTGAGACGCAGCGCCCGGTTGGGGTTATCGGCCTTGGAGGGAGCGGACTACATATTGTTAGATTCGCGATTCGATATTGGAGCGCTGTGCTCATAGGACGGTGATTGTGATGATGAAAATGAGGATGCAGAGGCTGGTGCAGATTGACTGGGATAGACTGGCGTAGAGAGGTCTTGAACATACCATGACGGCGGTTGGTGGGCGTGGAGTGGTTGTCGACTGAAGAGACCGATCAGTTTCAAAAGGTTGTGGGTTACGAAAAAGTGGTGCACGTGACGCGGAAGCCCTGATGGCTTAGTCATTGGTTCACCGCTCCCGCTCTCGGCTACTTGTATACTACGAGTACTACTCGTAGTAAATACTACAGTAGACTACATTATTAGAATAGAATACTAATTATTTGAATGCTTGTGTGCATTTAAGGACTTACATGGCTTTGTTCTCGTGAAGCTATTCTTCCACTTCACACATGCTCCGAGCGTGGGATTGGATGCGCTGTACTTGTACTTTGTACTCCGTACTCTGTACTTCTTAATATGCACTCTTTATTGCAGATTGCCAAGTATTTGAATATCCTGACAATAATCAGTCGTATGATCTATATCGTTATGTAGTAAACCATAATAAATGCAGAGTAAATAGGCACATACTTGAGTACTGTAGTCAACTACAAGTGCCTAACAAGACGATAAGTGGCAAATCCTTATCTCCCCTTTTGGTCTGGGCCTTGTTCCTGACATTTCCTTGTTTTGTTCTGTTCTGTTTCGACTTCTCTTCTAAGCAGTTCAGTTCATCTGTCATCTGTCAATCCGGCTGATCCTGTTGATTCTCGAATTGTATTGGCCAGTGCCACAACCCCCTGAGAACTTCTCTACCGAACCCCCCAATCGAGCAACAACCCAGAGACCACCCCCATTGGAAAATGAGATACCAAATCGCGACACCTACAAGGACCAGGTGCCCACTCTCATCATCGCGCGCCTGTGGTCAGTGAACATGGCCGTCACACAAACCACCATCATGTCAGATCGCGACGCGAATGCCAGAATCAAACTCGGCGCAGACATCAACCCCGATTCGCCTCCAGCCGCCGTATTCGACATTTCACCCGAGACTGCATTACACCTGCTCTGCACGAATGTCGAGCGTCTAGCTGCAGAAAACCCCGCAACGGACGAGCGTTCACACACCCTGGACCCCCCAGATGATGCGCTGGAAATAGAAACCGTTGGCCTGCATGTAAAGGGGGATGGCGATGTCGTCGATCCTGCACGTGCGACAGGCGAGGCGATCCAGATGGCGATCCTCGCCAAGAAATTTCTCTCGAAGAAAGTGCCCCCCATCGCTTTGCGGGATTATCTTCTCAGATTGCATAAATATTGTCCCATGTCTACGGCTGTTTATCTCGCTGCCAGTGTTTATATCGCGAAGATGACTGTCGTCGAGAAGGTCTTGCAGGTGCTGCCTAAGAATATGCATCGACTGGTGCTTGCCGGCGTGTGGGTTGCTAGCAAGGCGTTGGAGGATCTCAGTTATGCTCATAGCCGAGTGGCGAAAGTCGGGGGTGTGAGTGAACTGGAGTTGTCCAAGTTGGAGATCAGCTTTTGTTTCCTGGTGGATTTTGAGCTCCGAGTTGATGAGCGGATGTTGATGGATGAAGCGTTGCGCCCTCAGTCTGTAGAATGACGGGGTTTTCTGATGAAATTTAGGATTATTGTCTACGTATTTATCGTTCGAGCCTATATCCAATTTGATATCTATCGAGTGTTCACTGTGACAATGAAACAAAGGAAATGTCAGGCCTGGTTGGTCGAGGTGATTTCCACGCTGGGATAGTACCAGGTGCAAACAGCCACAATGAAATACACCAGGACGCAAAGTGCACCTTCGAGGTAATTGGACTTGCCATCTCGTAAGAAATTGCCAACCACCAGAATCGAGAGCACCAGAAGAACAACCATGAAGATTTCAAAGTTCAAGCTCATGTCCTTGTCCATGCCCCATCCGACGATCACGGTGAGTGGTGCAATCAACAGAGCCGTCTGGATGGAGGGCGCTAAGCAGTGGAAGAGCGCAAAGTTGATTTGGTTGTCCCAGGCTTCGTCCACAGCCGTGAGATGCTCCGCAGCCTTCTCCACGAGAGGAACGAGGATCAAACCGAGGAAATTGTCCGACACGCCGCGCTCCACGATGTGCTCAATCTCTTGTACCAGGAAGACTGCAGACATACAGACGCAAGCCAGTGAGATGGCGATGACAATGATACATTCGGTCATGGTGAGTTTGGCCCGGGCCGCTTCTTCGTGTCGGTCTTCATCGTGGTGTTCATCGACCTCGAGGATTTCGTCGAAGATGGAGTTGTGACTGTGGAGGTTGAAAATGAGGTATCTAATGACAGTCAGCGATGAGGATTTCCAGGGCCGCAAATGATCGTTCGGGGGCTACTCACGTCAAAAAGGCCACCAGTAGAAGGATTGCAGTGGCACGACTAATAGTCAGGGCATATTGGCTCAAAAGTTGCGCCGTGAACTCCTCATTTACACTCCCACGGAGGGCCGAATAGAATGCACTTGGAATGAGCAGACCAAAGCCAGCCACCAGGAGTAGTCCAGTGCCTACTTCACTCACAGCCTCGTGGAAGACCTGCTCCTCACGTCTGAGACCGCCAACAAAGAAACACATGCCCAGACATAGGAGAAGATTAGCCATGATCGAACCAAGAATAGCGGCCTGGATAACAGGAATATAGTTCCTGTGATGCGCAGGGTCATCGTTGTGCAAGAGGACCATAAACAGCACTAGTTCCACCACAGAGCCCAAGGTTGTTTCGACCAAGATGCCAAACATTTTCGGTAATTTTTTGGCTAGCTCACCACCTGCAAATCCAAGCAGGTTGGCCGAGGGAACCATCGCAATGTAGTTGAGAGTGAAGACCCAGACGTGAAGGTCAGGTCGAGCAAAGTGCATGACAATCGCAGCAGGGACAAATGGCCAGAGGATGTTCACGACCATGGAAAGGGTACAGACACTCCTGAAGCACACTTTGACGAGATGCACCGGGTGCACCCCCCTCCGCCCACTCTCTCCAGCTGTATCCACGCGGAACAGTCCACGGCGTCTCTTGGAAGTGTTCGAGTTTGTGGGTAAGATCGAGTTCTGTGAGCGCTTTTCCTGGATCGGCTTGGATGGCTCCGCGTTCCCGCGGGATCGAAGCTCCGCATTTTGCGAATGGGTTGACCTGATTGAGCCCATTGCGATCTCTCAGTCGGGGATTGGAGATGCAAAGAAGTAAGGACAAAGTATGGGGTACCTGACCCTGAGATGCACAAAAAGTGAGATTGATAGTAAGGTATCTCGATAATCGCGGTGTCAATGATCAATAAGCCAAAGGCCCGAATCCCTGATCCCTGAAAAAAAAAAAGAAACAAAGATCAGGAGAAACGCTGAAGAAAAAAAAATAAAGGGCTGGGTAGCGCAAAGACAAATGGTATACAGCTCTAGCCCGCACTAAAGAAGGCAAATGAAAACAACCACCACCGTGGGATGTGCTGGCAGCTGTGCCCACCAATCAGGCCTCGTGTCTCCGATGCCTAAACCCATGCATCATGGGGCATCGGAGCCAGGGAGGTCTTGGCGTGTATCCAGCCGACGCTGATGCCGTGTTGATGCAGAGATCGTCGCCCACCTGGTACTCTATACCACCCTGTGATTATTGCATTTCTGCTTCATGTGCGCCTTGGGGCTTGGTTTCTCATGCTCAGCTGGCCTCCCTGGCTTCAAGGATACCAGGCCCTGACCCTTTGGTGGAGAATGCCCATTTCAGCTTGCACAGCCCCGGGGCTTGGCTCGGCAGACTTGTCGCATTTCAGCGCTTTTCTGTTCCGGGAATGCGCATCACTGGAGACTGTTGGGCGATTGAACCTTCTTGCAACGCTGGGTAAGCTTAGTTTAGCTTGATTTTGCTGGATCGGTGTGGTTGAGGAGGTTGGGAGCCAATCGATGAGTGGATCAAGATCGTCAAGTCGGTGAGTCGGTTTTTGACTGGATAGTTAGAGTGATGGAATGCTCTACAGTAAATAGAGTACGAGTACGGGGTACGGAGTACTCCGTACTATAGAGTATCTCTAGATGTTAGTACTATGTATACAATAAATTAAATGTATAGTTAGCTTTGATTGGGTCCACGGGTAGGGACAGAGTACAATGTGTTTTGATGGTAAGTACTTCGAGGTACTTGTTGTAGGTCGGGATTTGTGTGGGTAGTCAAGTACCAACCATGTACCATGTACTCTTACAATGTCAACTGAGTAATATTCTCTCATACTAGA
Organism: Penicillium salamii; assembly: GCA_911197225.1. Classification (NCBI taxonomy): domain Eukaryota; kingdom Fungi; phylum Ascomycota; class Eurotiomycetes; order Eurotiales; family Aspergillaceae; genus Penicillium; species Penicillium salamii. Next base: position 85,274 of record CAJVOY010000088.1, on the reverse strand, counting down.
TACTACTTGTCTATACTCTACTTGCACTCAAGTGTAATATTCTCTGATCCTAGAAGTGTCCAACTCTCAAGTATATACTATTATATAGAAATATAAACATATAAACATATACATAGAAATAAATCCCAAAATATAGATCCCGGGTCTCGGAGAACGGGATTTGCACTAAGTGTACTCCGTAGTTATCGTACGTTATCAGATCTCCAAACTTCTCCTCCTCACACCATGTCGTCGCAAGCAAATTGGAACTCAGTCACTGGCATTGCCACACTGTTATTCGATGGTAACCTCACGGCAATTGCCATCGCTGTCCTCTTTACTTTCGGTGTACCAATCGCCCTCCACATCATCTTCTTCCAAGCTGTAGCTTCTCCACCCTCAAGCAATTTCCTGCTCCTGGGTCCTAGCGGAGCTGGCAAGACCGCTTTCACCACTCTGGTATGACACAGCCAACCCTCCCCTCATGATAGCCATCTGACACCCATCAGCTGGAAGCCAAGTCCTCCCCCGCATCGAATAAATCGCACACCACCCACACCTCCCAACAATCCACCCTAGCAACAGTCACCCTCCCACCAACCGTCCCCACGGCCTCAAACCGCTATCGCTCGGACAATGATCCCTCCCTGAAAGAGGCGATCAGAAACCCCATCCGCTATCGCGTCCGCGATACCCCTGGTCATGGCAAGTTGCGGGTCTCACAGGGCCTGGCTGAGCTTCGCGCCATGGCTCTGTCCAAGGACATTAAGACGAAACTCCGTGGCGTGCTCTTCATGGTCGATACTGCGGCTCTAGTGGATGAGTCGACTCTCCGTGATACTGCTACCTACCTGCATGACGTCCTGCTCGTGCTCCAGAAGCGCGCCAAGAATGGCTCGTCCAGCAAGCGGACCACGGAGATTCCGGTCCTCGTGGCTGCGAACAAGCAGGATCTGTTCACGGCACTGCCCCCCGGAGCTGTGAAGGAGAAGTTGGAAGCGGAGATCGATCGCATCCGCCAGTCGAAGAATAAGGGTCTGTTGGATGCAGCGGAGACCGAAGTGGAAGATGAAGAGGAGATTCTGGCAAATGATGATCAGGAGACTTTCTCCTTCAAGCTTTTGGAGTTCGAGACTGGCATCAAGGTGGAGGTGGTTGGTGGTGCCGTGAAGGGCGACCAAGAAGAAGAATTTGGATCTGGAGTCCGACGCTGGGAAGAGTGGGTGGGTATGTGTCTGTGAAGGAAGACTTGGATTTCAGGAGTAAATAGTTGCTGTTCGCCTGTACATGCGTCCAAAAGTTGGATCTGAAGAATCCCATGTTTATCACTATCCTAGCCTTGCCAGCCCAATCCTAGTGTCTCTGTTGCCTGGGCATCGATCCAGTCCTGTTTCGTGAGCTAAAGCACGCAAAAGGCGAGAACATACTTACCCATAAATCTCGAGCAAGCTCCATGTTACCTGCAATCCAGCTCGGCTCGTACTCTGCCGCAATTGGAATGAAGTATTGGCCGCGATGGTTCTTCTCGCGTACATCGTCACTGGCAGCAAGATACAAAGCCGTAGTCGCGCCATCCTCTAACGTCTGGCCCCAAGACCCAACCGCTCTCATCAGCCAACCAAGAGTACTCCCGAAATACGTATCCCATCCAAGCCACTGATCAGTAACGATCATTCCCGGGAAGAAAGAGTTGACATATATACGGTTGCTGACTGGATCACCGTCGCTCAACAGCCGACGGCTCAATTCTTTGGCAAAGAGGATGTTCCCAAGCTTGGATCGTCCATATCGCCATACCCCATCATACAATGCAGGCCATTTGATGCGCGACGCAGACGATAGAAGATCCAGATCGATATGCTGGCATGTATGGTGAAGAGACGAGCTGGCTACCACGATGCGTACATCGCTGTTGCTTGTCACCACGCCATTTCTCATAAGCGGGAGAAGGAGAGTAGTCAGAACTTGATGTCCGATGCAGTTCGTTGCGAATACACGCTCCACATTCTGTGGTGAACGGTTGTATTCGTTTGGGACCCCGATGGCTTTGAATTGGTGTTGGTGTTAGTGAATATCCATGGATATCATCGTGAGACTTGCCTGCGTTGCAGATCAGTATATGAATTTGATCTGTCGTTTGTTTAATTTGATCTGCTGCTGCTGCAACCTCTTTGATGTCTTCGAGGTCGCATCGGACGAAGATCACTCGATTGTCCTGCTCACCGAGGAAGATGCCTCGATTTCTCCATTCCTCGCAAGCTGCAGTGAACTTGTCTTGACTTCTGGCGACGATAAATACCTTCTGTATCCCGTGTAAAAGAAGTTGGGCGGTAATTTCTGTACTTTGTATATGAGTATTCGTCTGAATTGCTTGGCTGAGGGGTGGCTTGCCTCTCCCAATACCTGCGTGGCCACCCTATAGGTGTTAGACAGTTGAGTTGTACAAGAAGATACCACTTACCGTTACCACTGCTATTCTATCCTGGAGATCTGGGAGTTTGTCCAGTGAGAATTGTCGATCTGTCAATATTCCCGTCATATTTGGTCGCTGGAGGTGGTTTACAGGTCAACGTCATGGCCCCAGTCGATAATGAAATAAGTACTAAAGTACTCCAGTACTACTTAAGCAAAGTATCTCGGACTTCAGGAATATCAATGTCAAAAGATCAAGGAACATGTATAGTCCCCGGTATATACTCTCTATATATTCATTATCATATTCAACGCATTTTGCGTTGCACGGTCTTTAATGTGTTGAACTTTCATTAAGCCTTGATGCCAACGAAACGCCTAGATCACAAAATGCCCCAATGTTGAAACTATACCCAAAAGTGTGCAAGTATGCATCTCCAAGGCCTCCAGCTTAGGCCTTGGTGGCCTTGCCCTGGTTGAGCATCCAGGAGAGCAGGTCCACCTTGGTCACAACAGCCAAGGGCTTCATGGCGCCACTGGCGTCCTTTTCAGTCACCACGGCAGCACTGTTCCACTCGAAGAAGCGGTTCAGAACACTGAGTGGGGTTTCCATGGTGATTTCAATGAAACCACGGCTGCGGGGCTGCTTGGAACCCATCTTGGTCAGATCGCGGGGATCCGTCACCACCTCAGAGATCTTTGAGAAGTCAAACATGACCTCGGAGACAGGGCTGGTGCCAGTGGCACGGCCGTGAGTCAGTCGGCTGAGGACGTTGCCCAGTGTGACGAGACCCACGAGCTTGCGGCCAGAGGAGGCCAGAACGGGGAGCTGGTCGAAGCCGCGATCGCGCATGGTCTCGATGGCAGTCTCGCACGAAGAGCTGGCGGTCACGGTAGTGATGGGCTTCAGACGCAAAGCGCTGACCTTGGCGTTGGCCAGAGGGTCGGCATCGGCTTCTTGCGTTTGGGTTGTTGATGCAACGGCCGGGAGGGAAGGCAGCAGATCGTTGGCCGCAAGCCAGTCATCATCGGCGAACTGCGAGAGTGAGCTTTTTTTTAATACTTTGCCTGAGGGGACAATTGAAACATACCTTGGAAAGATAACTTCTAATGCTGTCAGGAAGGACCACAACGACCACGTCATCCTTGGAGAACTTTTTGGCCTCGTTGGCCTTGACCAGAGCGGCAACGGCACTGCCACTGCTGCCACCAACCAGCAGACCTTCCTCGGCGATCAGACGGCGGGAGTATTTGAAAGACTCGCGGTCCTCAGTCTTGATCCACTCGTTCACAGCCTCTCGGTCGAGCACGTCGGGAATGAAATCATATCCGATACCCTCAACCTTATAAGGCTCGTTGGCCCGAGCCTCGTTCAGGGAAGAGGGAAGAGCCAGGATAGAGCCGAAGGGATCGGCAGCGATCACCTTGATATCGGGGTTGTGCTTGCGGAGACCACGGGCGAGACCAGTGATAGTACCACCGGTTCCAGCACCGGCCACAATAGCATTGATCTGTCCGTTGGTCTGGGTCCAAATCTCCTCGGCGGTTCCGAGCTCGTGGGCCAGCGGGTTGTTCACGTTTTCATACTGATCCAGGATATGCGCATTGGGCAGTTCCTTCTGGAGGCGTCTGGCGACACCGATGTGTGATTCGGGGGAGTCATATGCGGCTTCGTTGGGGGTTCGGATGATAGTAGCATTCAGGGCACGGAGCACTGCAACCTTCTCGGCAGACATCTTCTCTGGGAGTGTGATGATGGTCTTGTAGCCTGAACCCACGAGATTAGCTTGAATTGTCGAAATAAAGAGTTTTGATCGTTGACATACCCTTGACAGCACCAACCAGTGCCAGACCAATACCACTGTAGTGTCATATTAGTACTCATCCAACGGCGGGCAAGCGCCGGGGAGGGACATACGTGTTGCCGCTGGTGGGCTCAATGAGGGTGTCACCAGGCTTGATACGACCAGAGCGCTCGGCCTCCTCGATCATGCGCAAGGCGATGCGATCCTTGACACTGCCACCGGCGTTGAAGTATTCCAACTTGGCGTAGACCGTCGCATCGATTCCGAGGCTGCGGGGCAGACGATTCAATCGGACGAGAGGGGTGTTACCGATCTGCTGGGTGATGGTGTCGAGAGTGACCGGCGGGATGCCGGGGGTAGTAGTTGAGGCCATGGTGTATAGTAGTTAACAGAGAGAAAAGACAGACAAAAAAGTAAATGCAAATCTCGGCGAAGATTTTCGCCATTGCGCCCCGCCCGGTGATAGCCGCAGTGGGCCCATGGCCGTTGCACTACACAGTACTAGTAGTACTTACTATGTATATACTATACAGTATATAGTTAAGTAGTGGGTTAAGAGTATGTTAAGAGTAGTTATAATAGTTGTAATTATTGTATAGAATATACTTAAGTAGAATAGAATAGAGTATAAATGCAGCTGAAAGTATAGGTTGAAGGAGGTAAGTATACATTAGGGCTAACCTCCAAGCTTCCTATACTAGAGAGTCTCTCACTCTAATCTCTCTAGTTGTCTTTCTTCGTTTTCCGGTTCTATTTGCTCAATTCCAGAATTGTATATCCGAATGTATTCTCTCAATACTCCTAGATAGGGTGTCAATCCTAGGGCATCATGTACTCCGCATATGGGTTGAATTACCCACACACTACCGTACTCCCTACTCCCTGCTCCCTTCCTCTACACCCTTAATAAGTTAACACACTACTCATACGTTCTGTACAAAAAATAGGCCCTGTCTCAACTCCCAGGGGCAGCACGGACCACTCCCTACGAGGACACAAGGAGTCTGGAATGTCTCCCGCTATGAAGGGATGGCTCACTCCATGAGTTTCGAATCGGCGCGCTGTTCTCTTGCACAACCATCACAGCATGCGGACTCAGTGGCTTTCAGTGGCCTCCTTTGTATGGACTGCCTATGGCCAGGCTGTATCTCCAGTGTCCAGTCTGACTTTCGATGGCGCAGGTGCCGTGAGTCTGTTTTGGGGCATGGACAGCGCGCCCACCTCTCGTTATGACTTCTATCTCTGTGCCGGTGATGAGACGACAGATAAATATGTAAGTCTATCTCCTCCAGGAGAGGCGCAGGCTAACCATGCATAGGAATCTCTGTCACAAGTGATCAAGAATGGCGTATATGCCGCGGGCGACATGGTAACCTTCGCAGTCGACCAAAATATGGGAGGAAATGACCCCGATGCATAGTAAGACTGAGTTTCCACGGTGTCTGACCATTCGCTAACAGTCTGCAAATAGCTTCCTCAAGATCGTCCTATCCGACCCCTACGATTACTGGTCTGGGTTCACCTCGCATTTTACTTTGACCAACATGACAGGTTCATTTTCGGAAAAAGTGACCACTGCTCTCAAGACAATGGAGCCCAGACCAGCGATTATGGCATCCTGGCCTCCAATCGATGAAGATCGCCTTCTGGAGGCCGAAGAAGTTGCGTCCGCTTTCAATATCACCAATTCTCCAAGCACCTCAGCCGAGAAGGTCCTACAATTCCCGACCCCAACCGCCCGGAGTGGAATTGAACACGAGCTTCGAAAGAGACAAGTGGCCGCCGCGGGGGTTGCCGCCGCTGCTGCCCCTGCAGCAGCTGCAGTAGCCGTTGATCAACACACGGTCCCGTATGGTGATCAAACCGGGCTCACCAAGTATGCGCCCATGCCCAAGAAGGCTGGTAGTACCATCGCCACGAGATCGGCTACACCTCAATACCCACCTTTCCCATTTGATATTGCCACTGCGTATTTGAGTGCGGCGACTGTGCAGTACACCGAGATGGCCTATGCCACATGGACTGCGAACACCATTGAAAATACAGTATGTTGCACGGCTGGACCCCTCGCAATATAGATTGCTAACTTTGTATTCCCAGGCTCCTGCAGCTCCTACACCCACATTGGACAAGAGAATGCAGAAGTGGCTGGACCGTTGGAAGGATTGATTGTCGGCCCAGCTTCGGGCTCCCCGCAGCGTTAATTGTAATGGGCTGTTCCAATGCACTGTCGAATTTGCACTTTTGGAGTTATTTCATTTCTTGCCTATGTGGGAATATCCAAATGATCATTTGCTCTAATTGAAATGGGGTACTCGTATATGAGGAATATATCGCAGGAAGCCTTCAGAATATAATGCAAATATCTATTATTCAAAGCAGTTGAGTGCAGGGAACTTTTCATCTCATGTTGATCGTGACATGCGTTTAATCATTCAATGCGGTGCTTTTCATGGCGTCTTCCAGGCTTCCAATGCCGGTGTTAATGAGGGGGTCGAGGTATGGCCAGGGCTGTGCTCCTCGGGATGGAAGGAGATGTTCTCTCGCATAGCCACATAATCGCTATCGGCATAGCCGAGGAGCGATTCGATTTGGGTACTGCGGTGACCCTTGATGTGCGCAATCTCGAGGCTTCCGTAATTCACAAGGGCCCGGCCGACTTCCTTGGGTTCATCACTGTGATGAACAAAGTCGCCATTCAAGGCGTCCCGGGAAGGCTTTTCAACAACCACTAACCGCACAGCTTCTTGCTGTCCAAAGTGGCCTTCAACCCCGACAACTCCAGCTGGAAGTAGGTTGGCATTGTTCAAAAGTGCGTTGTAAGCCCCATGGTCAATGTACAAAGTACCATGGGGATACAGTCCATGGAGAAGCCAGAAAGTGCGCGATTGAATGGGGGTTTGCGAGCGGATAAAGCGAGTATGAAGAGGGGCAGTCGGTGGCTCAATTCCTTCGGTTCCGGTACCATTGGCTTGCGCCTCGAGATATTGTAGATATTTCACAATCTCGTGCACATTCCCTGGTTTCGAGCTTTTGGTGATGATGGTTGTTACACCGGCGCTGGTTCCAAGCTTGGCGGCTACAATCTTCGTGCTCATGCCTCCAGTACCGAGTGAGGAACCCGATGATGAAACATCGGCCTCCAAGGAGGAGATATCAGTCACGACCTCGATGGGTTTCGCATTGGGGTTGTTTCGAGGATTCTCTGAATAAAGGCAGTCAACATCGGTCATGAGGAAAAGGTAATCGGCCTTGACCATCGCCGCTGTGATTGCAGAAAGGGTATCATTGTCGCCAAATTTAATTTCCTGCACATCAATTAGAGGTTAGAAGTGATCCTCTGCTCGCGGTGAGAATGTTGCGCTTACAGAAACAGCCAAGGTATCGTTCTCGTTGACAATTGGGATCACACCCATGTCGAACAATTGTCCAAATGTGTTTTGGGCATTGACATATTGGGTTCTCTGAGAAAGTGTTAGCAGTTGATCCCCTCTCGTATATAATACTGTCACAGGCGTACATCAGCAATGTCGTTCCTTGTCAAAAGGATCTGAGCGACAGGGACGCGGAGGTGGGAGAACAAGTTGTCCCAGAGACTCATTAGTCGACATTGGCCTACCGCAGCAAGAGCCTGTATCTCAATTAGTATCCATCTCGCAGATTGATATGCCCAATATGCATATATGAAATTGGACATACCTGTATCCTGGGCAGATATGTCGGTCTTTGGTCTACATCCATTCTCCGCAAACCGACGCCAACGGCTCCAGAGGACACCAATACCACACGGTGTCCATCCCTGTGAAGTTTGGCAGCGGTTTCCACAATCAGGGTTAAGATTGACAGAATAGGTTCGTGCGTTTTCTCGTCGACGATGGAGCTCGTTCCTGTGGGATGTCAGTACTTGGGTTCAAGTCCAGAATATAGATCCCCGCACCGAGTTTGATCACAATGGTGTGACCTGAGTGAGCCACCATGTTGAATCTAGGGTCTGCTCTTCCAAGAAAGATCCAAGTCCCAACCAAGACCAATTTGCACGAGGAGTTTCAACTGGTAAATGGCTCGGTGTTGCCCGCAGTGACGGAGTCACCGATTTCTCGATTCTGCCCATCAACACCGCCTTATGCGGAGGATCTCGCTCTATCGCAGGTCAGGACGCAGGGAATCGCTCGCCTGACAACCAACAATGACAGACTCTCAATCGCCGGGTGCGAGTGCACCTTCAGATGGCAAGCCCGAAATAACCGGTTTCATCCCTGGTGATGACACCTGGACCCAGTTCAAGAATATTTATTCCATCCTCACGGGCAAGATGTCCAACGAGGGAATGGAACAGTTCCGTGTGGCTCGAGACGATCGCAATGAAGTCGCAGATTGCAAGCGCTGTGAAGACCAGCGCGACTACCTCCTGCAATACAGTAAGTCGTGGGTCTGGGGATGAGGCTGAGACCGGAGCTAATCTTCAATCTTCAAAGGTCCTACGATTCGTTTCCTCAGCGAGAGCATTCAACAATTAGGAGGTGATCTTCATAAGCACAACATCCATTGTCGCCGTTGTACAGACCGAAAGGGCGGTGGCTTCGATCCGGAATATGGCATTCTGCTTTGCGCCAACGAGATGAAGGACCAGGGACAGCTCGAAGACACAATGGCCCACGAAATGGTCCATGCGTTTGACCACCTGAGATTCAAGGTCAATTGGACCGACAACCTACGACATGCGGCCTGTGCTGAGGTAAAGTTGGATATTCTCTTGACAAGACAACCGAGACTAATCATTGTATAGATTCGAGCGAGTTCACTGAGTGGAGAATGCCGATGGGCGCGCGAGTTCTTCCGCAGAGGACAATGGAAGCTCACGCAGCAGCATCAAGAGTGTGTTCGACGCAGAGCTGTTCTTTCTGTGAGAGCACGCCCAACTTGCAAAGACGAAGCCCATGCTACCAGGGTAGTCGATGAAGTTTGGGATAGTTGTTTTAGGGACACCCGCCCATTTGATGAGATTTACCGATGATACCACAAATATCCCAGCGTTATACGATTCTCCACCCTTTTGTATCATAGAAACTTTGTTTATTTGGATGTACCATATGTCATCGACGGTGCTGGAGAAAGAAATCAAGAACCAGATACCGCCATATCACGAATACCTCTCGGTTTGACTCCCGAGATTAAGCCAACACAACACGCCTTGGAAATGCTATAACAAAAAGCTGAACGCCATAGACTCCGCGAGAAAAAAAAAATGCCACCAAAAAAGGATGCCAACTCCAAAATGTCATCATGTAAGGGCCAGCCATTATTCATGCTTTGCCATCTTTAGAGGAGCCTGAGCTCCGCTTCACATTCCTGTCGTCTTTCACACAATGCTTCACAATCCATGGGTGTCGCGAGATCTCCTCCAGCGGAATACGCTTGGCAGGGTCAAGAACAAGAAGCTAGATGAGTTGTTAGAGAGGTGAGAGACAATGAGGTGACAGGTAAACTTACCCTCTTAATGAGATCCTTCGCCTCGGGGCTCACAAAGGATGGCACGGACATATCTGCCCGGGCAATCCTGCGTTGAGTCATGACAGGTGTATCCTCAAATGGTGCCTCACCAACCAAGAATTCGTAGGTCAAGACACCTAAGCTCCACAAGTCGACCTTTTCGCTATAGTAGTTGACCTGAGAGCCAGGGTTGAGCATCTCAGGGGGCAGGTAGTCGAGAGTTCCACACATGGTCTGGCGGCGGTTGTTAGGCGCATGAACACTCCAACCAAAGTCACTGATCTTGATCTCTCCGTGAATGCCGACCAGGATGTTTTCGGGCTTGATATCACGGTGCATAACATGCTTTTTGTGCAGATATTTCAATGCAGCAGCCATTTGCGCGATGTATTGCGCGGCCTTCCATTCGGGGAACCGGTGCTCTTTGCGAAGATGCTTGTACAGCTCACCACGGCCAGCAAACTCGAGGATCAAGAAGATTCGTTTGCTGTCATGGAAGTGACCGTACAATCTCAAGACGTTGGGGTGTCGCAAGTTACTTTGAATCTCGATTTCACGTCGGACTTGCTTTTGGACTCCGCCTTGTTGCAACTCAGACTTGTGCAGCACCTTCAGCGCGCAGACGAAGCCAGAGGATCGTTCCTTGGCCAGGTAGACACGACCAAATTTGCCCTTTCCGAGCGGCTTGCCAATTTCGAACATTCCCAGGTGCAAATCCTTGGGAACAGATGGCTGATCGCACAACATGGACGATGTGCGCTGGTCGCCGTTCTCATCGGTTGCCCGGGTGACCAATGCGCCGTGGGAGCCTCTCCCTGGCGAGGCGGGCATATTCATAGCATTGGCCTTATTCTCATTGGTGTTTTGGAGGGCCAACTTCAGCAATTGCGCTCGGTTGGAGTTGCTTGCTTGGTTGGTAGGGACGGAGGCCTCGAGACGATGTTAGCGAGTTCAGCGGTTCATCTTCAGGATCTGTCATGTACCTTTTGCTTGCCATAGGCCCGCTCATTTTGACCATGTTCTTTCTCATCTTTCATAGAAAGGTGCTCAAAACGAGCCTCGAGTGTCTTAGAGGTCGCCATGGTTGAATTGTGTGAGGGAGACAGCCGTAAAAGAGGGCCAATGAAGGAAAGAAGAAGGTAGTATAAGAGAAACAAACAAGATGATTGTGTCTAGCACAATTTAATCATGATCACTGTCAGGGTTAGTAGAGTTTGGGGGAGATCACAAAGATGGAGAAGGAATCCAAGCTCAGCATTGAAAGTGTTTGGGGAAATCTCCCGCTCGTCACCCCAGCAACGCTGAGGTAACCACACTAGCCACACCGCCTGGCTCTCCGCTTTGTATACTTCAGGACGGAGAACTCAGTGGAAGTACTTGATAGAGTGCTCCAATTAGTATTTTGGCACAGGAAAAAGTATTCATAGGTGTATTTAGTATGTCAGATTCTGTTCTTTTCTCTCTTTCCCTTCCAAAGAAAGTCTTAAAAGACAGCAAACTGTACCATTTGTCCAGAGTGCAGAATTCTGCCTGGCAAAATTCAGACCGCCTCCCAGTCGCGGGGTTATCGCTATCGCCGAGGGGACATGGTCTGCCCTCATTTCTCCAGTTCTTCAGAAGCAGGCAAAATGACTACATGCGCATCTGTCAGCCCAGAGGCAAAAAAGCCTAATACCCTCACCATCAATGGATTCCGGATATCCACCCAGAAACTCCCCATTCTCAAGGCCGACCCGATTGAGGAAATGACCCAGAAGCTTGGGATCGCTCCCCCCGAAATGATCTTTGGTGATAACTACGTTGCAATCGAGCATGAGAAAGGTGATTGGGGTATTCAGTTCAATGCATTCGATGCTTTGGACCAGGTGGACAAGACAGGCCAATCGATGCTGCAGGTCGCATACTCGCGAGAGTGGCAGAAGAGCAGGTATGAACATATATCTGAGAATAAAATGATGTTGAAACCCGGAACTGATCATGGAGTAGGGAAAAAACACATGAAGGCATTAAAGAAGTTGTGAAGCCATTCGACTGGTCCTACAGTACCGACTACAAAGGCACCCTCCACCCTAATGCGCGGCCATTCGAGCCATCAACCAAGCCCATCCCGATCGAACTGCTCAAACGCCCAGACCCTATTCTATTTTTCGACGAAGTTGTGCTCTATGAAGATGAACTGGCGGACAATGGAATCACGATGCTTTCTTGCAAGATTCGAGTGATGCCGGGGAGACTTCTTCTATTGACCAGATTCTTCATGCGACTGGATCATGTCTTGATCCGACTTCGAGACACCCGGGTTTACGTCGACTTTGAGACCAAGGAAGTCATCCGAGAATATCTTTCTAAAGAATGCGAATATGAAACGATTCGAGAGGTAAGTTTACTTACAGAAATCACCGAGCCTGGTCTGACAATCATCTTTAGAAACTGGCTGCAACTAGGGACGATATTCCCGCCTTCATGAGAGATGCAAACCGACTGTCCGAGATCCTGCCAGTGGTAGAACAGCGCATCGAGCGTTTGGTGCTGGATTAATGAAAGGGCTCCGCTTCATACCCCGGTCAGCACCTCCATGTTATACCCGGAACTCGGGCCAGTTGTGACTCTCATTAGCAATGGGAATGGGAAGTGACCCAGGAACTTCACGGCCGTTACAAGCGATGTTTCAAACGATACCCTCATCCATAACGATTCGGGTGTGGGAACTTTCCCAGATTCGAGGTCTTGAAAACTACCATGGCTGTCATCCTATTTAAAGATCATACCCATACCACTTTACTTATGCAGAATTATGCAGAAATAGATCATCCTCGTTCCAGTCACCTCGTAGAAGGGAGATATACTTCCAGGGGCACGGAGACAAACAGTGCAAACATAAATCGAAAAAAGATCCAGAACGCCAATCACGATAGACCGATTCACGAACACAAATTCCAAAATGGCATCCAGAAGATTATCACTACTATGGACGCGTGAGGCTTGCGGGTCTCAGCGCCTCTGTCTTTCAGGCAGCCGTCTCCCAACCCTGGCATCCGCCATTCGGGCATCTCCAGTGAACCCGATCATCGCCAGGTCATATGCTCAAGGCAAGGTGTCTAACCTAGCCAAGAATTTCCGGCGGCCGGGAAATGCCGCAGAGACCTATGTTGCCTATGGTATGACGCAGAAGCTGTTCGAGTCCTGTTCCACCCAAGCCGACTACAAGATCCCCCAAGCGTCGCAAAAGGGCGTGGAAGTGCCCAAGACAGAGGCAGGAGAGGATCTGGGTGTGGGTGAGAGCTGGTGGTATACAGGTGAGTCAATTGTCGCAATTATGCGCCTGTGTCCTGAAATGAAGACATCTTGCTAACCATTGGCATGTTATAGAGCTCGGCCTCAAACCAACCTTTGCCACTTGGTCCCAGGTCACTCTGCTTCATATGTACCTGTTGACTGTTCGTCTCCGTGCCCTCCCCTACCGTGACAGCGTCACTACCTACTCTCGCCACCTGATTGATCACTTTTCGCACGAAGCCGAGCACCGCATGGACGTGTACCACGACCTGGGTAGTCGCACTATTCGCAACAAATACTTGAAGGATCTCTTCATCCAATGGCGTGGAATCATTGCCGCATATGATGAGGGGTTGGCTAAGGGTGACGCAGTGCTGGGCGCTGCTGTCTGGAGGAACCTTTGGAAGGGTGGCCAGACTGGACCGGATGGAGAAGAAATCGACTGGGCCAAGGTCGCGCAGGTGGTGGTCTACATGCGCCGAAACTTAGCAGAGCTAGCGAAGAAGGAAGAGGTTGATCTTGTCTTTGCGCTGGGCGACAAGAAGGATGCCGGTATCTTCCAGTACTCCGAGTCGGATCGGAAGCTTGTTGGAAGCCAGTAAGGATGCATTGGGCGTGGTGTTTTGGAAGGGTCTGCTTTATCCTATGTATACCATTGGTTATCAAGATTTGTACAATATTTAATTTCCCTGCTCTCTTTGCATAATGGAAATCTCAAAGATCATTCAAGATGTGAAAAGTCTTTGGGAAGACCCTACGTGGGCTACAGCTATGCAGGGACCTCGCAAGGGTGTTGGTAGAGTGGCCGAGAGGCGAGATCTAAGTACATCTGGCCATCTCGAGCAGAGTGTTCCCGTGGTCTAGACATGTATCTTTGATGATAAACCGAAATCCATTCAAAGGTGGTACCCCCTTTTATGCTGAGTTAGCTGGTATGTAGTCAAGAAACCAAATCTAGTCCTTCTTGCCGAAGAGATCCTTCTCCACCATACCACGGCAAATGGGGTGGTAGAAGTCCTTGTATTTCTCAAATGTCTTGAGAGCAATGGGTCGGTTAACCTTCTGGAGGTTACGGAACCTGGAGAAAAGATCAGTGAACAGTCCAATGTGTCCAGGGAAAGGGAATCTTACAAAGGTCGGACAAACTTCATGCGGCCGATGCGGCCGAGCAGCTCAGTCGTGGGCTCAATGACGCTCTCATCTCCGGCCTTCATACCGACCTGGAGATAGAGGTTCGAAACCTCAATGTTCTCGCTCTTGGTCAGTTCATAGACGTCACCCATCAGCTTAGAGACCTCCGGGGTGAGGGGCTTCTCCAGCAAAAGGATTTGCTCCAAGAAAACAACCAACTGGTTCGCGGTGAGGTTTTTGATATCGCTGATATCGGGTTGGAAAGAAGAACCAGGCAGGGATTGCCACTTCTTGGAGAGTTCATAGACCACATCGACGAGCGAGGTGTCAAAGCTGGGCTTGGGTGGCAATCCGGGTGCATAGAACCACTGGTCCCAATCCAGTTCGGTCAAGAGCTTGTACGCCTCGGCATCTGACTTGAAGAAGTCCAGAATCAATGCCTTGAACTCATAAGAGTCAAGCGACTTGCACTTGAATGTCGTGAAGTACTAGCGGGTATATTAGCAACAGAGGCCGGTCAGAGGACGGGTCGCAACATACGTGAGGAATGAACTTGTCAAACTTGGGCTTTCCGACAAGGTTCTCAAGGTAGAACAAGAAGTTGAAGCCCTTCTCGTAAGGAACGCTAGAGAAGGCGTCATCGGGATCTTTACCCTTGAGGTCAACAATGAGCTTGGTGAACTCGTGGTCTTTGCCAAAGTGTTCCACAGCGTCAGTCAAGGACTTCCATCCAATGATGGCAGAGAAGTGGCGGTAGGCTTCGCCGTGAATAGCAGCCAGGATTCTTCGTTCAAGGTAAACGGTCCAACCTTCGTTCAACCAGAAGTGCTCCCATGAGGCGTTGGTGACCAAATTACCACTCCAGCTGTGAGCCAGCTCGTGGGCAATAACGTCGATGTTCTCACGATCCTATGAAAGTGATGAGTCAAGTGAATCAGATTTTCGAGTAATAGGGCGATACAGTCGCCACTTGGCAGTCACTTTAAGCCTATTAATCGAGTCAATTGTCGACGTACCTTGGAAATAATGCTGGGGGTTGCAAAGGTGAAGATAGGATTCTCCATGCCTCCGTAGGGGAAGCTGGGGGGCAGAATCAACACATTATATTCTCCCCACGCATATGGGTAAACGATTTTCTGCGCCAGGTCAGTTTTCGTCCTATAAGATGAATTGATTGCAGTACCTCGATGGTCGTAATGAAGTTTTCCGTGTCGGCCTCGAGCTCCCATTGACACTCTGCCAGCTTGTCGGGGCTAGTTGCGACAACACTTCGAGGTCCAATTGGAGCCTCGGCAACATCACTGGGTCATAGTCAGTCTCTATATTGCAGGATGAGGAAGTAAGGGGACATTACCCGCTGGCAATAGCAAAGAGGTAGCTAGGAATGGGCACCGACTGGTGGAATCGGTACAGCTGGGTCTTTTCCTCCGCGGACTCCCGGATTGGCAGACCACTGGTCATGACCGGAAGTGGGGAGGTGATGTTGAAGTCATAGGTGGCCTTGACATCCGGGGTATCCTGGCAAGGGAAGATAGACCGGGCGTGAATTGCCTGGCATTGCGAGACTGGCAGTGATGTTAGCTGAGCCGAATGCATGAGGGGGACCTCCCTGCTAGGCACTTACACATGTAAGGGTGTTTCTTATTCGAGGTTTGCGCGGGTGTCAGCCACTGCAGCGCCGTGCATTTCTCCGTGGTCTTGACGGCAATCTAGAGGATCTATGAGCCACTGCTTCTGCATAAACTCCTTGCCATACATACATCGACCTCCACGGTGTCATTCAACTTGACACCTTGATCCAGGAAGATTTTCAGTGGGACTCCCAAGGGTTCCAGTGGGGGCAGCAGCTCCCACTTGGATGGCTGGCCATCCACCTTGACCGCGCCAACGTCGAGATGGCTGGTGTCCAGAATGATCTCTCGGGATTCGGCATCGGTGATCGACTTGAAGCGATGGACTACATTTCCCACCAACTTCTTCTGATCGAACAGAATCTCGAAGTTCGCGGTGACATGGGTCGAGCGCCAGTTGTTATAGTTGCTCAGGGTGTTCGGATCCCGCGGATTAATGATCGCCATGTTGCGAGTTGAAGCGTAACGCACAGTAATTGACGCAGAACGCAAAGCCGAGAAGTTGAAGCTCCGCGCAGCCGAGCCTAAGAGATGCATCAGTTGTACTGAAGTGGGTGTGTTTTTTTCCGTCACTAAGCGCGCCGGCCTCAGGCAGTATACCTAGGTAGTAGTGTACTATATTAACTGCTTACTGCTAGCTATACTAAATTATATTAACTAGTATATTCTATATTATATCTCTTCTTTCTATTCTCTTCTCTTTATTATAAGTATTATTATTATAATAAGTACTATTATTATAGTATATTGTATTGTGTAGAATATTATAGGTCTAAACTAGCTTTCATCCCTATACAGGGACACTACCCCTTTTTCACTTCTTTTTTCTTCACCCTTCACCCATCACCCTTATATACTTACTTCCTCCATTCTTCGCATTCCGGAGTCTTTGGTCCCCCCGCAATTGGTGATTTTTCCCTCCACCGCCCAGCTCGGACCACCCCCCCCCCCCCCTGAGTGATCCCAGAGTGTCTGTGCATTTGGACTTGTAAGTGCAGTTATCCCACTGCGCATGCTGTCTAACGCGCCCAAGGTCAATTGGGGGACAATGTCAGGATAGATTGCGAAATGTTTTGAGACGACACAAAGAATGAACCCGCATACGCCACACGTGGTTACCGAGACCGATTGAGTGATTCGACCCTCGACAATTCCCCTGGACAAGATCCCCTGTGAGCCTCAGCCGGGGTCTTCAAGCCAGGGCAGACATGATTCAACATACAGCAATGGACGACGATCAGACTTATATGCGCCGACCCTCCGGACCTTTTTCATCGGAACCGGGACTACCCACGAATCGACCAACTTCCCGCTCATCACGGCCGAGTTCACGGGCGCGAATGGGGAAGCCGTCAGGGGCGGTCACCCCCACCGGCCTGGGGGTGCTCGCAGAGAATGTAGTGAATGTGCCCACAGACACCATGGGGCCGACGAGCCCGATTAAGGAAGGACTAGGGAGCTTGAATCGCTGGTCTCAGTCCACCGCATCGAGCATCAGCCCATCGGAGTATAACGGCCACCATCGGCGGGGGAGCTCGAAACTGTCCATCACGGGCTACCATCGTCCATTGGGAGCGCAAAGTCCCCAAAGAACGACCGGGGCCAATGGATTGCCACTGTTTAACCTCCCAGAGCTGGAGAATTCGGCCATATTTAACACGGACTCGACATCACACCAACTGGACCTTTCATTTACGGCATCAAACAGTCTCTTTCGGCCCTCGGTGCATAATGGCCAGACAGATATAGACGTCCAGGATCATCCGATGACTCGAGCCAATGGACCGATTGTATTTAACGAAGAGGGAGGCCCGGAAAGCCGACAACACGGACAAACGCAAAAGGCGATGTTGTCCAAGGCACTTCAAAAAGCGAACACGGCAGTTTTACTGGATAATGCCGCCAATTTCGAGGGGGCTATGGAGGCTTATACGGACGCCTGCAATTTATTACAGCTGGTCATGCTGCGTAGTAATGGCGGAGATGAGGAGAAACACAAACTCCAAGAAATTCGGGATACTTATATGATACGAGTGACAGAGCTGCACCGCATGGACTTTCCCGTCCCAGAGAGCGACGACAAAGCCCTCCCAGACAGACCGCTCAGTCAAGAGTCATATGGAGAGCTGCTCCACCTAACGCATGATGACTCCCACGATGAGAGCCAGCAGAGCTCTGCCCATTCTAGCTTTGGATTGCATCAAATGCCTTTCGAAGAAACCAAAGCATTCTCTCTAGAATCAATTCCCCCGCGGCGTCAATCTTTGAAGCCATCTGCGATGGAAGATCAACCCCGATCGATCGCTTTGATGGTCCAAGAGGAGCCCCAAGAATCCACCTCATGGCTGGATACAATTGATGAATCAGGGGCCTCGTCGCCTTCATCCGCAAATTCGAAAGCCTCGTCGGTATATCTTCGCCGCCGGACAAGTCGGCGTCTCAGCAATGATACCGAGGCGCAATTCGACGCCGCTCTGGATGCAGCTGTCGAGGCCGCATACGACGAGGGCCTGGAGCCAGTATTGGAATATAAGGAGGATGAAATGAATGATGACATTGTTTCAAACGCTCGCAGGAATATCGAGTTAGCCAAACAAAGAGTGCGCGAGGCTGAACTGGAGGCCGAGGCCATGAACCGGGACCACGAGCAGCGCCGTATCCATGAGCAAACACACCCGGGTGATGATGGTCCAATTACCCGTAGCTCGGCTTATCTGGATGACGAAGCCGAGGAGGAAGAACGTTTGCTGGAGGAGATGACCAAGGGCTATATAATGGATGATTTTGAATTTGGCATTCAGTCCAAATCAGCTCTTCCTCGTGAGTCTGATTCAAGCAACGTCTCTGGAAAGACCTGGGATTCTGCAACGTCCAACCCTGCAAGCATTGGCGGCGCTGCAGCCTTGTCTACCCTGGCCGAGGATGATGTCTTGCCACTAGGGGACATGAGGCCTGAGCCCTACAGCAGGCCTGGCTCTCCTCCATCGTCGGCTTTGCCACCTCTTCCAGTTTCCTCTGATTTCCCAACTCCTTCTAAGCGGACCTCAGTGTCTGGCCGCGCCGGGTCAATTGGCTCTCTGGCTTCTTCCGCCGGTCTAGGGGTTCGAGCACGGAGACTTTCGAGCACTCGTGAACTCAAGATCGAGACCAATACCCGCTCTTCTCGAGCCAATTCCAATGCGTCATCGGCTCTGGACCCTCTCGCAAACGCTCCTCCACCGGTGCCAAAGGATGATTCTTTGTTCTCTGGCACACGTTCCAATCTACACCCAACACAACGCAACCCATCGATGGGCTCCCTTCTGGAGCATGTCAATCTTTCCCAGGCCCGCACCCATGAAGATGACGAGAGCGAGCTACCGCCTTTGCCGCGGCCCATGGGCAAAGTACCCTCCGCTCCAGATGGATTTGATAAGATGCACTCCAACACCAAGGCTTTCCGGTCTCGGAATGCGTCAGTCCCCATTCAAATACCAGATACCGAACCGGGATCCCCTACTACACCATGGAGTGGCGGGTTCCCGGATACTCAACGGAGTGCATTGCCCGGCAGTATTCCTATCATGCCCACCCCAACTCTTGCGAACTTCAACTTTGCTCAGAATGGACTGCCAAGTGGCGGACTGAACTTATTGAGCAGCAACATCCACTCTCCTTCCGCTCTTGGCCGGCCAAACTCGATGGTCGCAAATGCACCGATGCCTCTCGAGCCTTGCCCTGAGTCATTCCTTCTACGTCCATTCTGGTTGATGCGGTGTCTATATCAGACTCTCGCCAACCCACATGGAGGCTATATATCAGAAAAGCTTTTCATTCCCCGGGATGTCTGGCGCGTCAAGAATGTCAAATTGAAAGCCTTGGAAGATAAGGTTTCTAACTGCGATCTCTTGACAGCTGCCCTGCTTAAATTAGCCAAGGTTGATTCATACGATGCCGACGCCGTTCTGGTAGAGATGCAATCATTTGAGGGTGTTCTCGACCAGGTTCAAAGCTTCTTGTCTAAGAAACTGGGTAATGATGTTGGCGTACAGGCCTCAATGCCCTTGTTTAAGCCAGCTTCCACCCCCGATGAGCCCGCTCATGCCGAAGCCGCCCCCAACAAATCCTACCTCACCTGGAAAAGAATCCGTGCAAAGACATCTGGGCTCGGGACCACCACCCCTACTCCCAGTGCTCGAGAGAGCAATAAAGATAACCTGACTCTGAACTCGGTCCCGATGACTTCCGTGAACGGAGGGCAGGTGAAGCGCAATGTCACAGAGCTTGAATTCTCAGGACCCAATGCCAACTACATGGGGGCATTGGCTCGCCTGTTTGATGCTGCCCAAGTACTAGGTGAGACTCTTCTACTCCGGACGCGCTTCGATGTATTCTAACCCTTTTGACAGAACAAATCGCTCACCAAGTTGAGGACCCTGGACTCAAACACTCCTCCAAAACCCACGTTGGTCTTGAACTTAGCACGCGCCATGCTGCCGAGTTCTTTGGCTTTTACATCTGCCGTTTCGCACTGGCTGATGTGAGCTTGATGCTGGACAAGTTCATCAAGCGTGGTAGTGAGTGGGTGTTGGTCTAGGGAGTATATGAAGCCATACGATAATTACCTTGGAGTTTTTGCCATTTCTGTTCATATCTTCCCATGTCTTTGAGATACCATTTGGGGAATGTTTGATGATTTAAGAACATAATTGTGATGAGGACCTTGTACTTACTGTTTATTCCTATCCCCGTTAACATACGTACATACACTTTGCCTATCCCAATGTTTCACGTCCATTGTCAAGTTACGATCTTTTCTCTAACACTAGTTTGAAATATCAATCTCAAAAACACAGACATGAATCATTTATAAATCCAAGTTGAATAGTCATCATACCATATCACTTGTACTGTAATATAATACAGAGCACCAAAGCCATTAACTCGGCCGCAGACGCATTCGTCTCCGCCGCTCTGCATCTCGAACAATCTCAGCCGATAACTTTAAGCTAGGTGCAAGATGTGCGTATCGTTCGACTTCTGAGACAACACCCGCGATGATAGCATCGGTCCTGGGTGCGGGTGGGAGTAGGGCCGAGAGGGTCGGGGAGAGAGAGGCCCCCATGATCAACAGTGTCTGAGAGACTATAGAAAGAGCACCCTGCCAAAGGTAGGGAAGATGACCCTCGCGATGACTAGTGATATGCTCTAATTGACGGATGGTTGCGTCGAGACATCGCCGGCAGCACTCTTTCACCCCGGCATCCGATCCAGCCTGTTCGTTTTCGAAGACTGCCAGTATATAAGGACGATAGATGATAGTGCGACATGCGTTATAGCGGAGCCGAAGCACCGTTTGAATTGGATTGGAAAGAGGGGGCGATGTCAATGGGAACTGAATCGGTCGAGGAAGACTGTCGTACCATTGAGACAGCTGAAAGTCAAGCTCGAAGACGATCGGTCCCAGTGTTGAGAGAGTGTGCGTGCTGTCCTTTTGGTAGATAATGTGACTGACGCGGTTCAACAATCTTCGTAGCGCAATCTCGGCCAGGAAGTACCAGAGCTCATCATTCCGACTGGCAAGCTGAGAATCCGACGGGCGATTCCTGGTCCCGCTCTGTTCATTCCATTCTCTATCCTCCCCATCCCCGTCGTTCTCCTCTTCTTCAAATCCGCCTGGGAGGTCTACTACTTCCTCGAAGTTGACAATGCCAGAATGCGGGAGATCCAGCTCCGCGAGAAGATCACTTTCAAACAGCAGAGCATTCCAGTATACCCTGACACTCAGTTCTCTCCATCGGGGAGGAATTCGATCCGGGCTACCAAATAGCAACTGTAACTTCAAGCTCACGTTAGCCAGCAAAGTCCAAGCCTCTAGAGGCCGCACTAGATAAAACAGATAGGCAGCGGCCAGCACCATAGACTGTGCCGCAACAACGGTGTTCTGCATCATGGCAGATGGCAGAAAGCTCCATGCAGCAGCAAAATAAGGAAGCCCTGGCGGCTCGTGATCGGCCGGTACAAACGAGATACTGCCACTGTGGCCAGCACTCCCAAGAGCCAATACTAGGAGAACAAGACAGCTCATCGGGCCTCCTTGAAACCCCTGTGCTAGCGCTGATTGATAGTACTGATTCCAGGTATGAGGATTCACGCAGGCATACCAAACATTGCCCTGGTTGAAAAATGCCTGGGCATATGTAGATGCATTGGTCAGATCAAACCCCGAATTCGGAGTCAGCCGCAGGGGCTCCCGGGCCATTTCCAGTCGGAGCAGATGTTGCGGGTTATAGGCCTCGGGGACCAAGTCTCGGATCAACGGCCATTTGAGAAGATGCAAAGCCGGGGTGGTATGCATTTTGGGCATGGTAGAAATGCTGATACTGGCAGGCGGATTGACCCAGGATCCAAGTCCTACAGCCGACAATCTTCCATGAGCTGGCAATCCAGTCGTTCGGACCAATAGATCATCACTGCCCATGTTAGTCTCGTTGCTGGTGGCTGGAGATGTCGTCGACAAGGCTGCATGCGGCTGGTTTGTAAGGCTCGAATGGAGCAAGCTCTCAATCCGGGTCAACTGGTCGAGTATCAACTTGTCTCCAGCGTCCAGTTTGATCCCTGGTTCTCTGTAAACACATTCGGCATTCAAATCGGAACACAGTTGACACTTGGGCCGAGCCCCGTTGCATCTAGTCTTGCGCAGTCGGCATATCTGACACTATGTCACCGTCAATCCCGCTGTATCCGGGTGTCAAAGATGCGCTTACCGCTATTGTTGCCCGCCTTCGCGGGTACTCGACACTCTCCGAGGTTGAGCGCTTTTTGTTGCCCGATGTATCGTCACTGTGCGGGTAGTCACCCGCCTCTCCCTCCTTCTCTCGCACAGACATTGCCTTTCGTTGGAGTCAGATCCATCTGCCAGTCCAATTCAGGTGTGCGCATGTGGGAATCAGGTCATACTAGATTGTGAGTGGAATAGTACAATGTTGCTCTGTAGAGAACGGGTAGACTGTTTTTTGAATTCTCTCAATTTCCAAAGTAGAGAAATTGGGCATAGGCCCTCATATGTAGAAGAGACAAATGTCCTATGTCTTAGATTGTAGTCTGTCACTGGGTATAGGTAAACTTGATTCGACACGGTATGAGCCCGTGTCGAGTTGGGCATGTGATGAAGATATGACATGTTAGAAAGAGTCCAAAGGAAGAAAAGAAATAAGAAAGAGAAGAAAAGAAGAAACAAAAAAGAGCGACGAAAGCAGTATATGTGCGAAGAGGCAAGGTATTACTTTGCTTAAAAGGAGTCGAGGTAAATAATTCAGGCACTCAAATTCAGGCCTTAAATTTCAGGCACCAAAACATATCTTGGCCGCGCTGTGGTCCACAAGAACGCGTTCCAAACAACGCGTCTGATTTTTTTGTGCGCAACTCTCGATCTCCGATACAATGCCTCGTCCTGCGCCGAAACGAAGCCGTACGGCTGGAAAGCCCCAGAAACCAAAAGCTGCAGAGTCTGCGCCGGATGCCAAATCACCGGAGCGTGGCCCAGATCCAAGGACGCTGCGCGAACAAACGCCCTTGGCGAAGAGCTATGAGAACGCGATCGATTCATCCCCGGGGGACCGACCAGGCACTGGAAGCCGACCGGGAACTGGCAGTCGGCCCCCGACAAGATCTCGAGGGTATTCATCTACACTTTCTTTCGCAGGGCGCAAAGGCGACAACTCCCGGATACCGGGCACGCCTGGGTTTGATAACTCAGTTCTGAGCAACTTCAGGCGACGCCCGCGACAGCAAAGTATTCTCCATCACCTCCAAGCGGATGAGAGCTCTTCCGAGCTGGACGACGATGACTTCCTGGGTGGACTGAGTCCCAATGATGAATCGACCCCCCTGAACCTCAACCGGGGCAAGTCGCTTCTGGCACAAGCAGGCGAGAAGTCACCTTCGCCGGGATCACCGCTTTCACCTGGCGAGTCGCGTAAACGTCGGCGCATGACCCAGGAGATTCAAGTGCCACAATCGTCCGTGGAGGTAGTGGAAGACACGCCAGCGGCCACACCAGTTCAGATAGTCAAAGACACCCCTACTGCGACACCGCTGGAGCGCGCAGAGTCAGTGGGGGACGAAGAGCCTGGAATGGTTGCCGAATCTCAGGACCCTGCTACTGTTGCCGAAGAACCCCAAAGCGAGGACGAGAGAGAACAATCAGAATCAGAGCTTTCAGATCTGGCAGATGAAGATCTGGAGGCTGAAGATCCAGAGTCTGCAGAAGAGGCCCAAGATGAACCGGCTGAATCTACGCCGCGGGCTGAACGGTTCCCAGATATTTTGAGCCAGACCATGCTACCACCGGCGAGCAGTCCAGCCTGTTCTACACAACCCGATCAATCTACGCCACAACCCGTCAACAGTAAACGCTCCAAAGCCCTGACTCACTTTTCAACGGCCAACCTACAAGACAAACTCCTGCCACGACGCCGACGCCGCCGCGCCGGTAATGATCTCAGCGACAGTGATGATCAACATGACGCCGCCTCTGGCGATGAAGATGAATTGAACTATCCCTCACAGGGTCGGAAGCCAGTCAGACGACGGGCAGGGAAGAGCAAGCCCAAGCCATTGGCCACTGCCCTCAATGCTACGCAAAAGAAGACCGAGAAGACTGGCAAGGCGGGAAGGGAAGCTGCTACCTATTCCCGTTCGCGTGCCACTGCCAACAAAGAAAACGAGATCGCTATGTCTTCCCCATCTTCCTCCCCATTGTCCTCCCCGCCGGAGTCCGACGTGTCCGATTCCGAAACTGTCCCACACCCTCGCTGCACGAGTGATGAGTTACGGGCAGCATTAAAGAAGTTCGCTGAAGTGGATCAATGGAAGATGGAGTTCGAAGATGTCTCTGCTTCGGAGCTCTGAAGCTCTGGAGAATGATACTATGTAATGTGTGTACGGAGTAATGAGTGGATGTTTTGACACCGGCTGTAGCCGCCCTATTTGAGCCCCGCAATGCAACCGAGGGTTTTAGCCATTTCTTCCCCATTCGTGATTTCTCCCCTTTTCATCCTCTCAAGATGACTTCCGACATTCCCTTCAGGGACTACCCAGCTAAGGAACATGCTTCCAACGTTGCCAAATACCTCAAGTCCAAGTACCTCACTGAGAAGTACGGCGAGGAACACAACCATAATGTGGTGATCTACCTGGAAGCTCAAAAAACTCGCATGATTGAGGACAGCGACGAGGCTATGCTATTCAGGTACTAATCTTGCTACTGGAAGCTTGACATACACACTAATTCGACCAAGACAACGTCGTCCCTTCTTTTATCTGACTGGATGCCTGTTGCCCGACGCCGCCGTGGTATACAACTCAGCCCAGGATGAACTCACGCTGTTTATTCCCCCAATCGACGAGGAATCTGTCATTTGGTCCGGTCTCCCTTTGTCTCCCGAGGAGGCTGTGAAGACCTACAATGTGGATCGCGTTCTATTCACAACCGACGTCAACGCGACTTTGGCGTCGATCGCCGCGACCCACAACGGCAAGACTGCCGCGTTCTCAATTGCCGGCCGATTTTCAGAGGGTGTCACGTTCGACGGTTTTGCTGAAACCAACATTTCGGCCCTGAACACCGCCATCGAGAATACTCGCGTCGTGAAGTCGTCGCATGAAATTGCGCTTCTCCGAAAGGCCAACGAGATCTCTACCAAGGCTCACCTCGCTGCCATCGAGGCCGCCAAAACCGCCACTAACGAGCGTCAGATTGAAGCTGCCATTATTGGCGCTTGCATCGCTAATGGATGTCGCGAGCAGTCCTACCACCCCATTGTTGCTGGCGGCGAGGGCGGTGCTACTCTTCACTATGTCGGAAACGATGTCGACCTCGTCGATCCCAAAACCAAGCAGCGCAAAGACAGTGTTCTGATCGATGCCGGTGGTGAATATCAGACATACTGCGCTGATATCACCCGTGTGATTCCTCTCAACGGGAAATTCTCAGACGAGACCCGCGCCATCTACGAGCTTGTCCTAGAAATGCAAACCAAGTGTATCAACGAGCTCAAGGAAGGTGTGCGCTGGGATGATGTCCACGCTCTGGCGCACCGCATTGCCATCGATGGCTTGTTAAAACTGGGTATCCTGCGTGGATCTGCAGAGGAGTTGTTCGAGAAGAGGGTCAGTGTGGCCTTCTTCCCTCACGGCCTTGGTCACTACCTCGGTATGGACACCCACGATACCGGCGGTAACCCCAACTATGAGGATAAGGATCGCATGTTCCGCTATCTTCGCGTTCGCGGGACTTTGCCTGCCGGCTCTGTGGTCACTGTGGAACCTGGTGTAAGTTGATATTGAACCCCTCGACTACTCGGTACACGCTGCTAACCTGACCCTTAGATCTATTTCTGTCCCTTCATTGTGAACCCCGTCCTGAAGGACCCCAAGACCAGTCAATATATCGACGCCCAGGTCTTGGATAAGTACTGGAAGGTTGGAGGAGTGCGCATCGAGGACAACATCCACATCCTCAAGGATGGTTATGAGAACTTGACCACCGCCCCTAAGGTCATTGCAGAGATTGAGAGTCTGGCATCTTAGATAGAATGGACTACAGTCTGAAGTACGGCAATATCCTTTATGAATTTCCATTACTTTACAGAATAGACTCGGATTTTACTACTTTCTAGGTATTCGCTTGTATAGTTTAATACTTCATATAGTCACATTGAGTAGATCTTCTCCATTGGGGGTATGTTTTGATTGCAATTGTACATACGACCCTGACTAAATCTCCCTTCTGGTGCGCTTACGCGCACTCCCCTTGATATCATCATGGGCGTTGCTTTTTTCCCTCCGATCCAGAATGATCGACAACACATCGAAGGAGAATTGAGGAACTTCGATACACAGTTTCTGGAAGTCGTCACCAACCTCGTGGCGCAGAGCGTGACTCTGGTTGGCCCAGTGAGAGGCCACTGGCCTCCGGATGGCCGTGTCGTCCGCTGGAGTGTGCGTGTACACGTATCGGGCATAGGCAAGCTCTGCTGCAGGTGTTCCCTTGATTTTGTGAATCTTGCCGTGTGCGAGGTTCTTCAGCGCTGGTAGACCGAGCTTTTCTGCCAGTGTGTAGGTCCGCGCATGGTGAAGCATGTTCTCCTCACTCTTGTCTGCTTCGGAGGCCCCCGCGTCGGACTCTGGGATGGTATAGTCGCGAGTGTACAGGAATTCCAGGAAGTAGGCGAAGGCATCGACGTCTTCTTCTGGGAGATCAATTCGTCGCTGGGATCGGAGTGGGTGAGATTGTGTTGTCAAAGTAGCGGGAGCATCAACTCACAGGTTCCTCCAATTTATCCAATAGCTCTGCGAAAAATGGCACCTGCATCAGCAAGCCTTGATGCGGCTTCATCAAGGTCTCTTTGTCGCCTTTTCCGACAATGATCTCGACCACTGAAGTGGTCATGAAGCTTAGGGAGGTGAGTTCGGTGGTCATCGCAACGAGGCGCAAGATGGGGTGAATCGTAGAGAGGTAGAAAGAGAAAGAGAAAGGGTTCTTACTCTAAGTAGTGGATACCAGTAGACTTCTTGACAGGCGCTGGAGCAGGGGCAGCTACTTCTTGCACGTCTGTCGCATCTTCTTGCGTGGCTCCCATCTCCACCTCCGTCACAGCACTGGCACTGGCATCTTGCGAAGGCTGCACAATCTGATCAGATGGAGCAGATGGAGCAGACGGAGCAGACGGAGCTGGCTCAACTGGCTGAGCTGGCTGAGCTGGCTGAGCTTCGGGCTTGTCGACGCGAACTTGGGGAGAGTCCATGATGTGAAGAGGTGAAAGCGGAGAGAAACAGCTTACTCCGCACAACACTTCGGCTTCTCCAATCTGAACTTCGACTTAACAACAGACTACTTACAGGGTACTCAAATATTATCTGGATTCATCTGGATTCATCAGAGCTCATCAGAACTCATCAGGAATTAACCTTCTCAACGACTATCACAAGTCCGTGGCAAACATGTTCGGAGAGTCAAAGTCACTATATATATAACTACCCACTTGGCACTGGACACTGATGTCTTTCTTTTCCCTCTTCTTCTTGTTCTTCTCTCTACACTCTTCCCAACATGCCATCCAGATCAAATGATGAGGACTCGATCCAGCTCACTGCCTTCCCAAAGTTCAAGGACGGCCAAGTCGGCTGTCTCCTCACCGCAGAGGATGCCCAGCTCTTACAAGGATTCTTGAAGCAGAGCCGAGGCAAACGGAGCTTCAGGTTCCAAGAAGTCAAGCTCACCCGCAAAGCGAACACACTGACTGCCCTGCCAACATCCTCTCAGTTCCATGGCTTCTTTGTTCTCTTTTGGATGGGCGTGGCCTTGATGCTGCTCAAAGTGGCAGCCAATAACTGGAGAGTGTACGGCAGTATCTGGGGCAAGAATGAGATTGTCCGTCTCATGATGGACAAAGATGTGGCAGTTCTCGGTCTGACTGATCTGGCCCTATGCTGCTCAACAGGATTTGGTCTGCTGCTTCAGCGAGCCATCTTGAGCGGATTTGTGCGCTGGAACAACCTGGGGTGGTTGGTCCAAAATGTAAGTTGGCGTGCCCAGGATCCAGTCCATCGCTGACCTTGACAGGTCTGGCAAGCATTCTATCTGGGAGCTGTCACTTGGTGGTCATATCATCGCGATTGGCCCTGGACACATACGGTCTTCATCATGCTACATTGCTTGACTATGTTGATGAAACAGCATAGCTACGCCTCGTACAATGGCTACTGTATGCCAGGTCCCTTTCGAGTGATCACTGATCACCTAGGCTAATAAAAGCAGTATCCGAGCTGTATCACAAACGCGAGACGCTCAAGATTAGACTGGGCCAATTAGACCCCAACCATGCCGGGGCTACAAGCACAGCAGATACCACCTCAACCCATGATCGGAACGTTGAGATTGCGGATTCGAAGGAAAACGACCTTCGTCGACGTCAACGGTCTTCCAAGCTCCAGAACTTTGCTGGATCCCGTGAGACTGATCAAATCCTGTCTCTGGTCGGAACCATCGACAAAGGCGTGCAACTAGAACCCGATCAGGTGGAATCCTTTTGCCGATTGATTGAGCAGGAAATCAATGTTCTCTCAGAGGGGCTAAAGGGCCGTTGCTCTCAAACTGACAATTATCATCCACGAAACCTAACAGTCAAGAATTTCTCTGATTTCATTTCATTGCCCACATTGGTATATGAGCTGGAATACCCGCGCACAGAGAAAATCAATTGGCTCTATGTGGCGGAGAAGACAGCAGCTACGTTCGGTATCATCGTGGTCATGATTGCAGTCTCTCAGTCGTGGATCTATCCCGTGGTGGTACACACGGTCCAGATGAAAGAGCATGGCTTGACGGTTCAACAGCGACTGAGGGAATTCCCATGGGTTCTCAGTGATCTACTGTTTCCTTTTATGATGGAATACCTGCTGGCCTTCTATGTGATCTGGGAGTGTGTGGTGAGTTTCCCTTGGACGCCCCTTCATGGTGAAGCCTGTACTGACTGTGTAGCTCAATGCCCTGGCGGAAATCACCATGTTTGCAGATCGAGAGTTCTACTCGGACTGGTGGAATTCGGTCTCGTGGGATCAATTTGCGCGAGATTGGAATCGGCCGGTCCATGATTTTTTGTTCCGGCATGTATACCATAGTTCTATCAGGGCATATCGCCTGTCGCGTGTCTCGGCCAGCCTCATCACCTTCCTCTTGTCGGCATGTGTGCATGAATTGATCATGCTATGCATCTTCCGCCGGCTTCGGGGTTACTTGCTCATTTTGCAGATGTCACAACTCCCGCTGGTGGCGTTGAGCCGTACCAGTCTAATGCGAGACCGTCACTTGCTAGGTAATATCTTCTTCTGGCTAGGCATCTTCACAGCTCCGAGTCTGTTGTGCAGTTTGTATCTCATCATTTGACGGCTTTCTTAAACTGCCTGACCTGCTTGGCATAAACGATGCTTCAAGTGCTACCGTGCTATCTGTCAACTTGCATATCTACTGGAGTTATCACACTCGTACCATTGCCCCTGTATGGCAAATCTGAACAGTCTCTCCGACCAAAACTGGTTGATTGGATTCTCTTGAATTGGGTGACGGATGTACATGAAATTGAAAAAGACAAAATAAAATATGCAAGACCATAAACATTCAGCATAGCAGCTGGATTCCTTACATCTTCTCGTGAGTAGCCATAAGAGAACCTATTGAGAGTTAGTTGCCAACCTTTCCAACACACATAAACAAGGAACAACATACCAATGAACGTGGTGACCAGACGAGAGCGGACCTGGCAAATGTCCTCCGGAACCAACCAGATGGTGGCACCCATCTTTCTGGCGATACTGATGGAGAGCTTGGCATTGGCATAGGCCTCCTCGTCGGTCCGACCAGGTGTGACCAGATCGTAATCCACATAGCTGCTCTTCATACCGCAAAGCACATCCAAAAGGAAGATACCAGAGCCAATGGATTTGTCCTTGAAGCTGCGTATCGTAGATGACCGTCCGCCAGTGCTGGACATATCGTTGGCCCATTTAATCATTTCAGAGTCAGTAATCTCGCGCTTGCCCAGTCGTTGGGCCAGAGCAGAGAGTGTGTTGGTGATGTCACGGCGCATGAGTTGCCAGACCAACCCGAGGGTCAGGGTTCGCTGACCGTCAGTAATATCCGCGCCCTGGACTCCCACAAGAGAGAAGCCATTGAATTTACCAAGCTCGATAGAATAGTTGGTGTTCTCGACGGCCTTGAACCGCATCAATTCGGCACCAGAAGCGGGACGCTTGTTGACGTGTTTCCAGTTGACACTGCCGGGAATGACCTTGTCGTAGGCCTGGAGCAAGACAGCGCCATCACGGAGATCGTCGAAGAGCGAGTTGACTGCGGGCTGAACATCCAGGGAGTTCAACCACAGAGTGAACACTCGGGCCTCTCGCTCACCTTCGGCATCAAAGTCCTCAACCTCGAGCTTCTCTTCTTCGGTGATTGGATCAAGTCCAGGGTGTGTGTTGAAGAGATTGGCCACGAACGCAAGGTTCAGCTTGGGGTTTCCAGCAACCAATGAAGTTGGGGTCAGGAACTTGCGGCAATCAAGCGAATCGGCGTTCTGGAGAACCTGCTCAGCGCGATCCAGCAGGTCCTGAGTCTGCAGAGGAGCGCGGGAGCAAACATCGGGTGCCAATTGGTTGAGGAGAACTGTGTAGTTCTCTCCATCCTTGACATCGGTCGAGAAGTTAGTCACCCTGTGATCATTAGTAATTGAATCGTGTTGGCGGGTCTTGGTGGACATACCTTCGGTCCCACTTGGCATTCTTGAGGTGGTAGTTGAACCAGCGCAGAAGAATCTGCTCTGGGGGCAGGCGTAGGAACTGCTCCAGTGTCTCATCTTCATCCAAAAGTCTGTAAAGCTCCGGGTGGAGCTTGATATCAATCTTTCCGAGAAGACCACGGCGGATGATTTGCCAAATCAAGCCCAGAATCAAATGCTCGCGCACTTCAATAATGTCCCCACTTCCAATGTTAACAACGGAGCAACCAATACCCTTGGCGGAATTGATGACAATGTTGTTGTTTTCGGTCATATGGAACGCATTAAGCTGCTTGATCTTCTTCCCAGCCTTGTTCAGCACACGCTCATCGATGGTATCCGGCACGCTGTCGTTGATAAGCTTAGCGAGAACCAAACCATCCTTGCACTTGTCGAACATCTCGAATGTATCCGTGGGGAAAGGCAGCAGATCTCCGACGTCCGCATCACCTGCCAGGACGGCATTGATGTGGCGGGTAAACTCGGTTCGCTCATCCTCGTTAATTGTGTGAGTGACGTTGGAGGAGGATCCCTGGACATGAATGCGCCCACCGACACTGCCTTTGGAGACGTGGCGGGAAGCTCCAGTACCGGCACCGGCCCCTTGGATCACGGCCGCGGGGGTGGAGGCCGGGGCGCCTCCACTCGGCGCTGTTCGAAGTTTCGAGACGAGCTATCGGAGTATGAGTATGTAGGTGAGCACGTGCAAGGTGGGATCTTACATCAACATAGTCTTCCAGTTCTACCCGTCGGGAGCTATCCAATTCGACATCCTTCAGTGCCGCGCGCACCACATCGTACGGCTGGCGCTCGGATTGTTGAGCGGCTTTGATTGCGGTGGACTCGTCCAAGTAGCCTCGGTCTTCGACATCCAATCTGTTAAATGCGTCCTGGAGCGAGAAGATCGCACCCTGGTCGAGCTGTGGGAAGCGCCTGTAGCCAACATCAGTGATCAGCGTCAAGAACCCCATCACCAGGCGACATACTTCTGAAGCTTGAGAGCGTTCATTTTGAAAAGGGCACCCCTAGAGATATAGGGGCAATCGCCTCAGAAATTCCAATGCAAAGGGGTATAATGACTCTCACCAGAGAGAGAAGGGGAGATCTTAAAGGGTCGAGGTCAAAAAGGTGGGCAGTGCCTGTCCAGAGGGGCGTGTAATTAACCGGAAGGAACGCCACGGGGGAGTAATTTATGTAATGCGGTGGTAAACCGCGTAATCTACGTACTCTATGTAATTTAGGCGGGAATGACGTCGCCTTTACTGTTCTGCCTGTTGTTAGGCACTGCTATTCACCTTGATGGTGTCTATTAGTCTATTATATCTTTTATATAGGCAATAACATAGTATTTAATTGTATAAATGTAAATCTCGTATTCGTACCCTTAATTAGGATGCCTATTTAAGTATTTAAGTACTAAAGTACAAAATATATGCAATGCAAAACATACGCAGACTCGGCATGTGAAGAATAGACAAGTATCTAAGTAGAGAATAATGGAGAAATAGATACTCAAGTAGACACGAATAGCTCTAGAGATACTACATGGTATAGTTACACTGATTGTCGCGGGCGGAGTGGATTACATCATTCCCGGCAAAACAAACACATCACCAGAGCTCCCATCTCTAGAGCTGCTCTTCAACCCTATCCACACTGATTCGCTTACGGGTACGCCCGATCATGGACACAGAGCAAAAGTCCTTCCTAGGGACTCTATCTCCATGGAGTACCCCGAGAAGTGTCACGCCGCAACCGGCCGATCCTCCAA
The DNA here is from genome assembly GCA_911197225.1 of Penicillium salamii. Lineage (NCBI taxonomy): Eukaryota > Fungi > Ascomycota > Eurotiomycetes > Eurotiales > Aspergillaceae > Penicillium > Penicillium salamii. The sequence goes on along the minus strand of CAJVOY010000088.1, from coordinate 52,462 downwards.
AGCCAGAGGCCCTGCAGCGATCCCAAGGAGAAGATCACACAGTGACCCATCGAAATCGGCTGAGCATGCGCCGGTATCCGTCAGATTGCCCCCCGTTGAAAGTGAGATGGTTCTATGCTGTGGACTCACCGAAGCGGAAACCTTCCCCGCTGGAGCAGAAGAAGGCAGACCAAAAGCCGTTGCCACCACCCAAGAAGTTTGTTCCGTTCCCCAAAAAAGATTCACAGTCCATCGAAGGCACATTTCAAAAACTCTCAGATATCGAAGAGCTTCACCGACAAAATGAATCTAAATCCGAGGAACCGGTGGTTTCCAAGGTGCCTGTGAATGAGGATTTCTTGTTCAACGTGGATGTGGAACAACGAGAATTGAGCCCGACATACTGGATTGCCCCCGTCTATGAAGTGCGTCGGGGAACCTGGTTTATACAGGATGGGTCCAACTTGAAACCGTGTGAGGAGAACCTGGCCACCCAGCTGGAAGAGGGGTTCATCAAAATGTGTCCGTGGAGGAATGAATCCACTCAGACGGGGTCCACGGAGCAAGCTGGGAAAGCAGGCGAAGAGAAATCTATTCAGGCCAAGTCCGCGCCGGAGGACCCAAAAACCCCGAGACAGCAAACTACCAATCAATCCTCTTCGCAAGGTACAGGGAACGATTCCAATGGACCTGGAACAGAGCCCCAACAGTATCGCTTATTTGGCGCTTATATGAACAGAGTGGTTGCCTATCAAGATTCCACAACCGCTTGGCTGATGAACGATGATTTCATGTCTCGCTTCAGCACATCGGTCTACCAAAAGCTGGGAGGTGTCCCGGGAACCAAATTGGTTCGTGGGTTCGAGCCCAAAAAGCCCAAGGAGGCGGAAGGAAAGAGCTCCAAACAAAAACAGAAAGACGATGATTTGCCTGCGACAGGTATGAAAGACACCCAGAAAGAAGGATTCAATCCATCCACAATAGTTCCCACCAAAACAGCCCAAGCAGATAGCCTCGAAGGTATAGAAAGGCCAAGGTCCACCATAGAACGACAGATGTCGTCCCTTGCAGGCGAATTGCAAAACCCAGCCGAACTCGAAGAGCAGGCCCGCAAGCAGGAAGAGCAAGAGATGGAAGATGCGAGAGAAATTGAAGGCGAGGATAGAGAACGGGAGGTGGATCATCTGATTCTGGTCACTCATGGTATTGGTCAGCGACTCGGATTGCGGCTGGAAAGCATCAACTTTATCCACGACGTGAATGTGCTTCGCAAAACATTGAAAACAGTCTACAAGGGCTCCCCTGATCTTCAAGCCTTGAATTCCGCGTTCCCAGACAGCGATAAGAATTGCCGTGTTCAGGTGCTACCAGTGTAAGATCGGTTTCTGTGGCTAGCGTCGTCTCCTTGTTGCTAATGGAACCAGGTGTTGGCGACATCTTCTTGACTTCCCGTATCGGGGTGTTCGACAGAACAGAAAAGAACTCGATCTCACTGATGCAGATGCTCTTGAGGACGAGGCTTATCCAAGCCTGGCAGATATCACACTGGAAAGTGTCCCTGCTGTGCGAAACCTCATCTCAGATCTGGCTATGGATGTACTTCTCTATCAAAGCGGGTATTGCGAGCACATCTCCAATGTTGTCGTGCAAGAGTGCAATAGGATCCTTGAACTATACCGGACACAAAACCCCTCGTTCAAGGGCTCAGTCAGTCTCATTGGGCATTCCTTGGGAAGTGCAATCTTGTTTGACATTCTGTGTCATCAGCAAGGAAGTGCAAAGCAGAGTGGCAACTCGAGCGGCAAGCCCCAAGAAAGCGACGAGCCGACCAAAAATGCCAAAGCAAATGCGTTCAAATTCGAATGCGAGGAGTTCTTCTGCCTTGGGTCTCCCATTGCACTGTTCCAAATGCTGAAAGGAAAAACAATTGGTGGGTACTCTGCACTCGATCCTCGAAATCGCAGAAATACGTTGGATGTCGAAGTTAATCCAGACCCTCATGGACCGGGACGTGGGCGTGGGCTGGATGATAGTCCCACCATTATTTCGACACCAAAATGTCGGGATCTCTACAATATCTTCCACCCTTCTGACCCCGTGAGCTACCGTGTTGAACCTCTCATATCCCCGGCGATGGCCAGCTTGAAACCCCAGCCTCTACCCTCGGTGAAGAAGAGTCTGTGGACGACCTCGGGGCAAAGTCTATCCATCCTTGGGAGTCGTATGGGTCAAAGTGTAGGATCTATGTGGACCAACTTCACCACGGGTGTGGCGAGCAGCCTGTTGAATCGCAGCTTGGGGTTGACCAGCGAAGAAGCTTCGGCCTCCCAGGCCACAGGCAAAGGGGCCGGGGATTCAGTCCACAAGCGAACCCAATCTGGCTCTACTCAGCATGGATCGGAGGCCGATGATCACCATCAGACCTTGATTGAACCCGATTTGGAAACCCTCTATGATGGGTTCCAGAAGAGTCGGGATAACAATCATGGAGAAAGTCCCGATCCCGAGGCCGACCCTGACCAAGAGCGGAAGCTGAGATTTGAAGATGCTAAAGTCCGCTCCATGAATACCAACGGCCGGGTGGACTATAGCATACAAGAGTAAGATGCCACGCCAATTTGACGAAGCTCTCAACTAACCTGAAGATAGGGGCGCATTCGACATCTCGCTGATTGCCAGCATTGCCAGTCATCTGACATACTGGGGAGATGAAGATGTCAATCACTTCATGTTATCCCAAATTTTGTCTCGGAGACATCGGCATAGGATGAAAAAATAGACCTAGAAATTCATCAGTAGACAGATGTACTAACAAGACAGGCTCAAAGGGGGCTAGCGTCTGTCGGTTAAAGATTAGGTAACCTCCCGCTTATAAAATCCTTTTTGGTTTCTCTTCTTCCTTCGTCCTTCATTCTTCCAGTTGTGCTTATCCCCTGGGAATTTCAATTTCCCCTCGCCATCCAAGTGATCCAAAGCCAATGTTCGGCTCATCTTAATGCAGATGTCCCGAATCAAGCTATGGTTCCAATCTTGGACACCGTAGACCTACAACTTCCCGCAATCTCTTTACATCTGGCATGACGCACATTCACTTTGAATGCTCAGATTCACTCGGATAGCGGAGATTAACTCCTCTCTGTTTGCTTTAGATTCCTCGCTGTCTAGCTTCCGCTTGCGAGGAAATGATGATTGGATACATCTAGAATCACAATGAAATTGCTTATAACTATACTCTACTCCGTGCCATGCTCTACATACTCTATCTGTTCTCTAATCCTTTTTTTAATCTTCAAGTTCTCGAATTATCGAGTTCACTCTATTTACCTGACCTTAAAATAGTAATTTAATATATTTAGTATATATTACAATGGATCCTATCAATAATACTCATAGATAGCTAACATTAGGGCACTTGATATTAAACTATGAGAATAAATACCAATAGCGCCATAATCCAAAAATCGATACTCTGCAGTGCATACTGCCGTACATACTGTGTACTGCGGACTGCGGACTGCGGACTGCGGGCTGCCGTACGTTGCGGAGGATGTGCAGCACAGACCACGCCAAGCACCTCTCCTTATCGTCTCTATCGTTTACATTTACTCCTTGGCCATCTCACAATGAATCAAGATGTCGACCCTCTGAAAGATTGCATCAATCACACCCTCAATTTTCTCGCCACCGCCAATAATGAAACCCTCCTGGGCGTCCTCGCTCTTCTGATCCTTGTCACCTACATCATCTTGGGAAGAATCGGGCTGCTCCTGATTGGAGTGGCCGTCGGTGTCGTCTTACATGCCTCATGGGAAGGGCTCGACCAGCATACCGGGGAGGCGTCACACAACAAACCTACGAGACGGAAAGAATTAGCGCTGGAAGTCTCCAGTAGGTTGTTAGAATGGCCGAAGCGAGCGATGACCTCCGATGCCAAGAGTGACCATGAGGAATCGATAAGAGCACCGGAAGAGTTGTCCTTGGCAGACCTTGAATATGCCACTTTCCAGCCTGCCACTGCGGATGCGCTGAGAATTCTCACCGATGCTGTCGTCAGGGACTATATCAAGTAAGTATTTCCGTATCCCCTCCCATACCATGAATATACATAGCTGACGGACCCAATGATATTGGTATGGGCCACTTCTACCCTCAGAAACAAGCTTTCCTGGGTCATGTCGCAATATATTGGTCCATTTCGTTACGTCTGTCTCCTCGCACTTATCGCGGAAGCGAACGGAAGACATTTTTCTCCAATTCCTCACCAACTCCTCATCCATCGTCATTGTTTTCCTCAACGAGCTTGCTGCGGCATTCGCTGCTGGAGGCGCTTCCCCCTCGGAGGCCCAGAAGACCGTGGAGCAGTACTTGGAACAGTGCCCAGATAGCAGTCTGGCGAATGTTCTATCAGGTACACAGCAGAAGAAAAAGCTCAATATGATCGCAGACGATATCCTGGCGAACTACCTTGATCAAAAGGCGTACAATTGTCAACCTGTGAGGGACTTCCTTCGCGAAATCTTTTCGGGGGTTGTGCTAGAGTCCGTTATCACTAGCCTGGCACGCCCCGAGTTCATCAACGGCTGGATCATTCACCTGCTGGAGGATGGTGAATCGGAAATCATGCACGCCATTGATGCAGGCGTTGAAGGTGCTCGGAACCAGGGTGTTAGTGCACCCAAGGCCCCGGAGGAGCCCGTTGCAGGTACTGTAGATTCTGTCAAACTCCCAAGTAGGCAATCCATGCAGGCTGCGAGGGACTCGGAGGAAGCTGCGATTTTGGAGGTGAAACGTCTTAGTGCCATGATTGCCTCTCAACCAACCCTAGACCTGGATTCAGATTTGCAGGGATCAAATTCACCGCGCCAACCAGAGGAAACCACCGAAACCCCAACCTCGTCCACCGATATACCCACAAATACGGTTCATGGCAACGAACAGAGCGGCCGCGACGCGACGACTGGAATACAGCCATTCGACAAACTAAAGAGCTCCGAGGAAGGCTCATCACCACCCGTGGTTCTTCATGGGGCACAGGTTCTGGTCGATGATGATGGATCGAGGGATGACCAGGGACCGATCAAGTCACGGCCTACATGGGATTATTTACTCCAAGTCGAGCCAGCGTCTACACGGTCAACCGGATGGATGGTGTTTCGCAAATACTCGGACTTTCAATCGCTTCACGAAATGTTGGGGACTGTCTCTCGTCTAAATCTTATTCAAAGCTTCTCGGAGCGGCACCCAACTTTGCCGCCTTGGAAGAACAAGACTAGACAAGCTTTGGCTAGGGACCTGGAACATTACCTACAAGATGCCATGAAGCACGAATCATTGGTGGATAATGACCGAATGCGCCGGTTTTTGGAAAAGGACGCCGGCTCCTCTGAGGCAGCTGGCTCGAACAAGTCGGCATTCTCCTTCCCAGGTCCGTCTGCATTTGAGAACATGGGCAAGGGCATGCTAGGCGCGCTGGCCAATGCACCCAAAGGGGTGGCAGGAGGTGGCAAAGCTGTCTTTGAGGGAGTGACCGGGGTTTTTGGAGGCGCAGCTAACAACAGGAAATCGGCTGTCATGGCGAACCAGAGTGACCCCAAGACGGGTGGCTCCAACCGTACCAGCCTGTCTCAGACGCGGTCGAGTTTTGATGATCGCACCAGTGCAGTGTATGAAACCAGCGACTCTGCGATACTTCCTGGTAATTCTCCAAACCCTCAGAGCGAGTCCTCCGAGTCACTTTCCGAGCCACCTTCGGCCGATAGTGCTAAGGAATCCATTGCGACTGAGCAAGATACATTGGCCACCGAGTCTTTACTTTCTAAAACCTCGCTCGATCTGGGTGCCGATGCTGCAAAGCCCACAGAGCCAACCGAACAGCCCTCTACACATCGTCGATCAGAAACCTTGCAAAGTGTCAACCAACCCCGCAAGAAAGACAGTCCTATCTCGGCGGACGAGACACAGATTGCAGTGGAGCTGATTTTCGCTGTGATCAACGAATTGTATACATTGTCATCTGCGTGGAATATTCGTCGAACTTTGTTGAATGCCGCCAAATCTTACATTCTACGTCCGGGGAGCCCGACCTTGGAAACCATTCGTACTCTTTTGCAAGATTCCATGATCCAGGGTCATACTTCTGACGATGCTCTCGGGGGTTATCTTTCCCAGCTTCGTGAAAATGCGCTTCCAACGGAGGACGAGCTCAAAGCTTGGCCCCCTCCACCCAGCGAAGAAGAGAAGCTTCGTACCCGAGAGACTGCACGTAACCTTTTTGTGCAGCGAGGTATCCCACAAGCTTTGACAAGTGTGATGGGAGCGGCTGCTAGCCGGGAAGCACTGGAGAAGATCTTCGACAGTCTCCAAGTGGAAACGGTTGCGCGAGGATTTGTCTTTTCGGTGTTGCTACAAGGTCTCAGGGTATTGACCCTTTGAGATGCAATAGACTTAATGTTTCAATGAAGAATATGCTCCTAAATTCCAAGTCAACTGGTTCATTAAATCATGGAGGTCTCAGCTAATACGACACGCTTGATTGACCTGGAATGACCCTGCACCTAACCAACACGGTCAACACACTGTGGTTCAGCGCGTGTAACTTTGAATGATTTCTTTGTCTCATGCTCTCGGGTCCATCTCGACGTTCGTATTCACAGCCCCGGGGATACCCAAATATTCCTAGACTTGAAAAAGGTCCTGGCTCGAATATGATTTCTATGAGATTTCAAGGGCACATGGCACACCTGAACACTCTCACTCTTCACCCTCGTCCTCGTCGCTTGTGGCGTCAATGTTTTGCTTGGTTGGGCTCTGATTGCCCGATTCCTCATGACCAGATGGGCTTTCTCCTGAATAGGATGGTCGTGGTATGGTTTCTCCACTTTGCTTCAGCACCCCTTCAATCTCGGGGAGCAAAGAGACCAGGGCAGAGAATTGATCTATTGGCATCGAGATGCCCTATACCGGGTGAGTCTAGGGTCCGTGTAACCGTCGCTGGTCACTCACTTTCTTGCCCGGTAGCTGCTGTCCATCCTTTTCATAGTACTCTCGGATATTCACCTGGGTTTTACCCCGGAAAGAGGAAATGGTCACCCGGCGCATCTTGGATAGTTCCCAGTAGCGATCTCCATTTGAGTCGGTTTGGCCGCTGACTTTGGCCTTCTTGGATTCAGGCCCGGGGCTGGACTCAGAGGCACGCTTTCTGGAGGTCATTTTGGCAGTTGAAAGGTGAGGTGTTGCAAAGGGAGAAGGCTGTGATGTCAGAAGCGCGACAGTGACGCGTGTGCACGTGACTTGAGGTATAGCTGAGTCTGGAGTCTCTGTCTCTCTCAACTTCATGTCTCTCTCAACTTCGGCTATGGTATCGCCAAAAGGGATATTACAATCGATGCAATGCCTTTGCTTCTTTTCAACAACCTGTACGGATCTGATCTCAGAGAGATGGACCTTCACGGACTGGGCAACCCAGGGTCTATATTGTGATTAAGCTACTATGGGAAGACCTATGAAGATGCGGAATCTGTATTCTTCCCAGGTTCACAAGCTGTGAAATCCCCAAAGAACCGGTTGTCCCATCGCTAAAGTACCTTCGGCTTTGATATTTACTATTTGGATCTGCAACATGAAAATGAAATCTCACCTCTCTCTACATACTCGCCTCCTGTGTGGCCAGGTTATGTGCAATGGATCCCCCCCTCCAACCATGACGATGATCTTGCGGGAAAAGAAGTCGCGTCCGTTGCCCAGGCTGGCCCCATCCTCCGCCACCAGGGGTACGGACGATGATTCGATCTCCTGCTTGCATTTGGGCGGAATTCTTCGCACCCAGGTTTGTGTACCGCTCCGTCCACTTCCCATCGGGGGTGGCCACTCGGCGAACCCAGAGGTTCTGACCACACTGGGCATCCTCACCTCCATCCAGCCCATAAGGATGATAAACCCTGCGTTCCGAAAGAATTGAGACTTGCACTGGGATGCGAAATTCAATGTCTCGGATAACACCATCACCACCGCGGTGCTGGCCACTACCCCCGGAGTTCGGTCGAAGACTGAACTCTCGGAGTATGACGGGATACCGCCGCTCAAAGACCTCTGCATCGGTGATTCGGGTGTTGGTCATATGCGTGTGAACACCTGAGGTACCTTCCCAGGACGGGCCTGCACCACTACCGCCAGCGATGGTCTCGTAGTATCCAAATCCTTTGGTCTCTTTCTCACCCAGCATGTTGCCTCCAAATCCAAATGTGAGGTTGTTAGTATCACCCTGTGATGCAGCACAGGCCTGGAAGCACTTTAGAATGACATCCGTCACTCTCTGGCTTGTCAAAACATTGCCGCCCACCACAGCAGCAGATTCCGATGGAGAGAGAAGACTTCCGCGTGGAATTCGAACGTCAATCGGCTTTAAGCACCCTTGATTCAGGGGGATGTCGGCTGATATCAGGCAGCGCAGGCAATAAATGATTGCCGAGTATGTGACAGCTTCTGGCGCATTAATGTTGCCTGTCCCTGTTAGCAAATTATACCGTTTCAGCTCTTGGATCAAAGACCGCTTGATACCATATACTTCTGGCCCAGTTCCCTCAAAATCAAACACTGCCTCGCCTCGTTCCTGGTCTATCGAGATCTTCAATTGAATAGGACTTCCATCATCCATATAATCAATGGCGCTGAGATCTTGACCCGCAAATTTGGAGCTGACTTCCTTCAGCAAATTGCGCACGCTCAGCTCTGCATTTTCCTGGATTTGATGCATGTAGAATTGCACCACATTCTCGCCATATTCCTCAATCAGAGTCCCGATCAAGTTGATACCTTTCTTATTTGCTGCAATCTGGGCCTTCAGGTCATTCAAATTATCTGCTAGACAACGGGTTCCGCTGCAGTTCGGATATTGGGCTGGTTCCGTGTACAGCAGAGCTGTGATCCGTTCCTCGTTAAAAACCCCCTCCGAAACCAATTTCTCGCTTTTGATGGCGGCACCTTCTTGATACAACTCTTTTGAATGCGGGGGCATGGACCCCGGGAGTATTCCTCCAATATCGGCTGCATGAGGGAGTTGGCATCTTTGTACTCACATATCTCAACATGGGGCTTCTTACCGTGATGGGCCCTGGAGGCTACATAGAAGATGATCTTCCCTTCACTGAACGCGGGTTGGATGACCGTGATATCTGGAAGATGAGTCCCACCAAATTCTGGATGATTGGAGACAATCACATCTCCCGGCTTCAGATTATCCTTCCAGATCTGAGATTGCATTCGCACGCAGGTCGACATGCTCCCAAGATGAACTGGTAGATGCGGTGCGTTGGCAACCAGCCCGCCGTCCGCGTCGAACAACGCGCATGAGTAATCCAGTCGTTCCTTGACATTGGTGCTCACGCTGGTTTTTTGCAAGGCACGGCCCATTTGCTCGGCAATCGCCATGAACCTATGCGAGAAGACACTCAACAGGATTGGATCTGCTTCTTGGGTGCTCAGCTCGAGGTGGTTGTCTGAGTCGCCAACACTGATGACAACGTGAGTTTTCGTCAGCAGCGCCGAAGCCCCCGGCGCTACCACAATGGTCTGTGTATCATCTGCCAGGATCGCTGGGCCTCTCACACGCTCGTCAATGCCGAGATCGCCCAGTCTGTATATCGGTGTATCCTGTCTGCCACCCTCAAAATAAATCTGATCCCTACGGTACTCCCGACCCGTTTCCACGTCGCGTGGTCGGGACTCCTGGAGCTGCTGGTCAACGGTCTTTTCGGATACTTTGAACCCTTTGCCGATGCCCCGGACCCGGATGTCATCTACAATGAGGTCTCGACCAGGGAGAGTAAAGCCAAATTCTTGCTCATGCTGTCTTTCGAAAGCTTGCCCAAAATCCCACTCGTCCCCTCCAAAATGATGATTTGCATCTTCTCGGCTTGGCTTCAAGATCATCAGAGCACTCTCGGTACCTCGATAACGCATGTTGAGATAGTGTTCAAACACGATGGAGTCATCTTCGAATCCTTGTGCTCGCAATCTCTCTATCGATCGATTCTTGAGCTCTTCCATTCGTGATGCAAGCACGTCACGAACTCCTTTATCCTCGGGGGTCCATGTCCTCGACTCCGGCGCTTGACTTTCATCAACCACGTCTGCCAGCGCCATGCCATAAGCGGAGAGCACCGAGGAATTACGGTGAATAAGAATTTGCTGAATGCCCAAGCTTTCGGCAATGGCAACGGCATGCTGGCCTCCGGCACCTCCAAATGTGGCCAGTCGATGCTTGGAGGTATCATGGCCTTTGGTCTCTGTCAGCGAGCGGATTGGGCGAGTCATTGTTTCATTGGCTACTTTGACAAAGCCAAATGCGACCTCATCAGGGGACATCTCTCGAGTTTGCCCCTCCCTGGCCAACTCGGCATTGATTTCCTTGGTGAGTTCCTCAAAGCCAACCCTGCTTGCTTGCTCGTCCAGTCCGTGCTTTTCGTCTTGACCGAAGATTTTCGGGAAGAAGTCCGGGACCAGTCGTCCGAGGAACAAATTGGCATCGGTCACTGTCAACGGACCCCCTTTACGATAGCAAGCTGGCCCGGGATGTGCGCCAGCGGACTCGGGCCCAACAACGAAGAGCCCATTGCGATAGAAGAGTCTTGATCCACCCCCTGCTGCCACAGTGTTGATGTCCAGCTGAGGAGACTGGATTGTTACCCCGGCTGTGGTTGTTTCAAATACATGCTCGTATCGACCGGAGCCGTACCTGCTAACATCCGTGCTCGTTCCTCCCATATCAAAGCCAATGACAGGTATTTTGGAGACCGGGTCATAGGATGTTAACGCATAGCCCACCACACCACCGGCGGGGCCTGATAGAATGGCCCGTAGACCGGAGAATTGATCTACGTCCACCAGGCCACCATCTGATTGCATGAATTCGCAGCGTGCTCCCTTTGTGCCTGCCTGCTCCTTGACACTGGCGCTGCCTAGCCCCCCTTTGAAGCCAGCCTGAAACCCGGAGATATACTTCTTGATCGCGGGTGTTAAATACGCATCGGCACAAGCTGACGTGGTTCGCGGCACTAATTTGATCATAGGCATGAGCTGGTGACTCAAGCTGACATGGCGAAAACCAATTTCCGTGGCAATTCTCCCCACCAGGGCCTCATGGTCTGGAAAGGTATATCCATGCATCAGGCATACGGCTATGCTTCTCAATCCACGGTCATATATCTCCTGCAGTTGCAATCGCACCTTGCTTTCGGAGGGACGCCTGAGAATCCGGACGGCTTCCGAAGAGAGCCCGCGCACAAGATCAGCCGCTGGTGGACTTTGTTCGCGAGGTACTGTGCTCGTCAGGTTTCTTTGTGGGTCTTCTGCATAATCTTCCAGGGTAACACGTTCATCCACCTCCACCACCTCCTCATAGAGCACATCTGGGCGTTTGATGGCAAGGTCAAATATCCGGGGGCGAGATTGATTCCCAATATGAAGACAATCTTTGAAACCCTTGCTTACGACGAGTGCGATCTTCTCCCCTTTTCGTTCAAGAAGTGCATTTGTTGCCACCGTAGTGCCCATGCGAATACTATCGATTAGCGATGTGTCAATCGGTTCTCCACGAGGGATTTCACGGCCTGTGAACCTGGAAAGAATGCGACGGATCCCTTCCAGCGGCGCATCTTCATAGTTGGACGGGTCTTCTGATAGTAGCTTAATCACAATATCATCCTCTAGACGGCCAGACCCTGGGTTGCCCACACAATCTGTGAAGGTCCCGCCTCTCTGAGACCAGGTTAGTATAGGTTATTGAGAAGGAGCGAAGGCATTACATCGATTGCAATACTGATTCCTTTTGGCGATACCATAGCTGAAGGTGAAAAGAAGGAGAGAGAGAGAGAGAGAGAGGGAGGGAGGGAGGGATGTACTTCCCCGCGTTTACGTCATAAGTGAAGAATGAATATTGTGACCGCTGTGACTACCTACATAACTACGACAAAAGCACTACTTTGCCCTCCTTCCTGGTCGATCGAAAATGGCGACGGATAACCGCTTTCAAATTAAATTTCGAAGGGGCGAGACGGATGTGATCGGATTCGACTGGGATCGCTCGGCGTTCGCTTCGGTCTCCGAGCTGCTGACCAGGATAAATTACCAGCACGAAAAAAAGAGATGAACTGGGGGATCAAAACGTGAAATAGAAGCAAAAAAAAAAAACAAAGCGGGGGACAATTTCCTCGGCCTCCCATACTGCAGCAGGGTGGTCGTCGAGCATTGGAAATCAACAGAGGCAGAGATGGACATGTGCCGTACGGTGAGAATCGTCAATGAGTCTGGCCAGTGATGTCTTTGGTGGGAGGATTTTGGTGTGTTGTTCGTTTGGGTGCCTTTTTTTTCGATTTTTCGATTTCTTTTTCTTTTTTTCCTCCCTGGCAGAATCACAATGACATCAGGAGACGCGAAGACGGGACGAAGTAAATCAGGGGTGAGAGGATGAAATGCCGAGTTGATCTACTCAGCGGTATCAAGTTCATCATGAGCAGAAGGCATCGGATCCAAGGGTACTGTCTCAGATCAGCAAAGTTCGGCGGAAGAGGCGTTGGAAATCATACCTTTCCTATCGTCACCGTTGGGAGCGTTGTCACGGTCATCTTCACGGCGCTCGCGGTCATCGTCGCGCTTTTCCCGGTCATCCTTGACATCGCGTTCACGGTCATCGGGGCTGCGAGAGCGGTCGCGAGAGCGGTCGCGATCACGGCGATCGTGGTCACGGTCACGGCGGTCGTAGTCGCGGTCGGCGCGGTCGTCCCGTTCGTAACGATCGTCGCGGCGAGGAGAATAGTCACCACCACGGCTGCGGCGAGGGGAGGGCGAGCGGCCCCGGCGGGGAGGAGTGCGATCACGGCGACGGTCACGGCCGGAGTCGCGGCCAGAGTCACGGCCAGCATCACGACCAGAGCCCGAGTCGAATCGCCAAGAAGCAGAGGGGGGAGTACGTGCCCACTAGGAAGGAGTTTAGAATACTGAAACCACAGGACGGGATACAAATGAATGCCTACCTCGATCTTCAACAGATCATCACGGCCGATACGCTTGTTGTGCATCTCGTGGTAAGCATCATCGGCATCACGACGACTCTCATATTCCACAAAGGCGAAGCTAGTTCAGAGAGTCAGAGGATTCCAAATAGTCTCCAGATATCAGGTCTGACTTACAGCCGGCTGGAGGGTGTGCGAGGGGCCGGGATGTCACAGCGGACAAGACGACCGTATCTAAATGAATTGTCAGCTTCTGCTAGAGCCAAGTCGCCAATTGGAGAGAGCGAGGTCGAATGACAGGCGGAGAGAGGGGGGTTATAGGAGTAAGAGAGAGATAATGACGAATGACCAAGACTAGCAGTTGGTGAGATGCGACAAAAGCTTCCATGCGCATGTCATACTAGTTTGGGAAAGAAAGGAAATAAAAAGCCATGCGGTTCAATGCCATTCAATGCCAGTGGTCTCGGTTCGTCGTCGGAATGGGAATCGGAGGTCGTAGCGAAGGTATAGGCGACACACGTACCGTTCGAATTCGTAGGCAAGATCGCGAGCACGGGTTCCGTGGCCGAAACCAGTAACATATAGGGTGGTACCTGAACGAGATGACATGGTGCCCTAAAAGAAAGATGGGGGATGAAAAATGAAGAAGTTGGAGCTTCAGAAGCTTCAAGAGGATAACAGAGCGAAGAGCCCTGACGAGTGGAAAGATTTAGGTGATGAAGGAGCTACGGTGGATGTGAACGACCATTTGCGCAATTCCCGATGACGAAAGGCGGTGAGGTCATTGGGTGGAGTAATGATAATACCACATCATTACCTTTCACATATGGTAATGTGTGAGGTACTAGTGTCATTTTTGTATTTACTGGTATTAACATTGGTTAGCATCTACTTCTCTGTGAAATGAACAATTCCATGACTAGAGACAATCTGTATGCACTGAGAGATAATCACCCAGAGCAGCAGGGAAGGTGTAAAGAGCAAAAGTCCATAGTTCGATACATACGTAATTGTAAGTGGCGGACCATCGGGAGGTACCGTGTCTGTCGGCAAGTCGGATGTTCTCGATCGCAACCTTACCTCGACCACTACCTATCTCCGCCCAGTCATTTCTTTGCATTCAGTTGGTATCTTGTGAGCTTTCTGGTTGTGAGCTCTCTGGTTGTCCTTCAGTTCCTGGTTGCAAAGGCACTAGCCATTCAATCCCGGCAAAACCCTTCCCGCTGGGCCCTCCTCCACCTTGGAGCTGTCGATATCTCCTTTCGCCCCCTGATTTATAGAACCACCAAAAGCGACACTCCCCTGCGTTTAAGATCAATGATGTGCATTTAAGTCATCAAGCCTCGCGAAGACGGCCAACCTTCATGGCTAGTGTTATAACGATTCGAAACAGACTTCTGGTGCTTTCCTTGATACATTAGACGAACCGAATCTACCTAATCCTAGGGTACACCTGTTTTACAGCGCTTCTTCCTCTGCGATCCAGAATTGTGGAACATCAGATCTCAGAGCTCCGGACTTCTATACTGCCATAACCTGCGGGGCCTAATGCGCAAGCCGTCACAATGAGCTTGGATCGCCAGAACGCCGCTCGCAAGGACGAGTTGGAGGGTACAACAAAATCTGGCTTGCAGAGCCTACCTCAATTGTCTCCTACCGCAGTCAAGGTGAGCCGGCAGTCTAGCCTGAAGTGAGCTCTCTACTAATCAGGTATCAACGAACCAGGAATCCGCTGGCAGCCCACCTCCCACACTCTGGAGTCAAACAAGGAAGAATCTTGCCGAGCCCGTGGTGGCCGCATTCATGGCTGGCGGAGTAGCGGGAGCTGTCTCTAGGACCATAGTTTCGCCATTGGAACGATTGAAGATTCTTCTCCAGGTTCAAAGCGTGGGTCGAACTGAATATAAAATGTCAACTTGGAAGGCGCTGGTAAAGATGGGCCGAGAGGAAGGCTGGCGCGGGTTTATGCGAGGAAATGGGACGAATTGCATCCGCATCATTCCATACTCGGCCGTTCAATTCGGAAGCTACAACTTCTACAAGCAGGTACTTGCCCCAACCTCTTGCAGAGTGCCCGGGATCTCGCTGACTCTATCTTTCAGTTCGCAGAATCCCCCGATGGCGAGATGAGTCCAATGCGGCGCCTTGTCTGCGGAGGTGCAGCAGGCATCACCTCGGTGACAATTACCTATCCATTAGATATTGTTCGAACTCGACTCTCGATTCAATCAGCTTCGTTTGCCGATCTGGGGGTGAGAGATCCATCCCAAAGATTGCCGGGCATGTTCACCACGATGGTCGCGATTCACAAGAATGAAGGTGGAGTCCGAGCTTTATATCGTGGAATCGCACCCACCGTGGCAGGAGTGGCCCCCTACGTCAGTCCCTCCCTCTCTCAGTCCAATGCGATCTAACCTGTGACAGGTCGGGTTAAACTTCATGACCTACGAATCGGTGCGCAAGTATCTGACCCCAGACGGGGAAAAGAACCCCAACTCCTATCGAAAATTACTGGCTGGTGCCATCTCAGGAGCAGTAGCTCAAACATGCACATATCCATTGTTCGTCTTTTTTCTTCCCCGGTCTGGATGCGTTTTTGAAGCCTGTGGAACTGACACTCACCTAGTGATGTACTGCGCCGTCGCTTCCAAATTAACACAATGTCCGGAATGGGCTACCAATATAGCTCGATATGGGACGCAGTCAGAGTGATTGTGGCCGAGGAAGGAATGCGCGGCCTCTTCAAAGGTATCGGGCCTAATCTTCTTAAGGTTGCTCCCAGTATGGCCAGCAGCTGGTTGAGCTTCGAGATGACTCGTGATTTCTTGGTTAGCTTGAGTGATAAAGAATAGTCCATTATACCTAGAGTTCACTCTGTTTCCATCGGAATGTTCTGTCCCAAATCAATGATCCACCATGAGATCGCACCCAGTGTGGTGTCCACTGTGACTACTTACTCCGAAGATGAGGCTTATGTGGTAGACCGCCGGGGCTAGACTCGGGGCAGAAAGGGGTACACGTGACCCAATTGCCACCCGTCATGGGTCACGTGCTCGCTATTCCCAATGCGAGTTAGGCTTAGGGCTCAACCCCACACCATCTGTCCAGGCGAAACTCAAGGATCAAAAATCTCCTGCCCTTCTCAGTGCGACAGCAAGCTATTTCCCAGGTAGTCGATCTCAATACACAGCCATGGGTATGTTCAATCATCCTCAATCGCTGTATCTAGCAGTGTCTACACGATCACATTGCTTGATTTCGATCTCTCAACCCAGTCCACTGACAATTCGAAACTTGCAGGTATCGACCTGGACCGCCACCATGTGCGGAGCACCCACCGCAAGGCTCCCAAGAGCGACAACGTTTACCTTCAGGTTCTCGTGAAGCTGTACCGCTTCTTGGCTCGTATGACTCCCCCTCTAGCGAATACCCGATTTTGAGTCGCAGCGCAATCACACCATGCGCAGTTCGATGACGATGATTTTTTTTTTCTCTTGTGAAATTTTCCATGAGGCTGATTTCGGATGCACAATAGGCCGTACCGAGTCCAACTTCAACAAGGCCGTTCTCCGCCGCCTGTTCATGTCCAGAATCAACCGCCCCCCTGTTTCCCTGTCCCGCGCCGTTGCCAACGTTGGCGAGACCCACAAGGGCAAGACCGTTGTTGTGATCGGTACCGTCACCGATGACAACCGTCTTCTGAACGTCCCCAAGCTGTCGATCGCCGCTCTCCGTTTCACCGCTACCGCTCGCGCCCGCATTGAGAAGGCCGGTGGTGAGACTCTGACTCTGGACCAGCTTGCTCTCCGCGCCCCCACCGGTGCCAACACTCTCCTCCTCCGTGGCCCCAAGAACGCCCGTGAGGCCGTGAAGCACTTCGGCTTCGGTCCCCACACCGACAAGGTTCGTTTCTACACTCGGACCGTGGGATGGTTGGATTTACAGTTGCTAACTCAAAACAGAAGCCCTACGTTGGCAGCAAGGGCCGCAAGTTCGAGCGTGCCCGTGGTCGCAGACGCTCCAAGGGTTTCAAGGTCTAAGGGACCTGGGGAGGACAATTTGGTGTGTCTGTGTCATGGAATATGCACTAGTCGCATTGATTTGGTGCCTGGAATCATTCCAGATCTAGCCAGAGATCTCAAGTCTGTAACTAGAGAGGCGGGGGGTCTTTGGTTGGACGTGGAAATGAGAATTTTACGAATAAAGGGGCAAAAAATTGAATCAGGCTTTGTCCTAAGTTTTTTCTTATGCGAATATCACAACGAGGAAAGAAAGAGAAGAAGAAAAAAATCATATTTAAAATCATCTATCTACTCACTGTCTCGGGGCATATAATTAAATACCCGTTGATAGTAGGTTTGTATGGCGGTAAGTCCGTCCGCCTTGGCCGTAGTCCGATGCTCGGTGCCCATTTCCCCGGATCAGGTATTTATAGATCGTCAGTCCCTCCAGTCCGACGGGTCCACGCGAATGGATCTTGTTGGTGCTGATGCCAACTTCGGTGCCAAACCCGAACCGCATTCCATCGGCGAACCTGGTAGAAGCGTTCCAGAAGACGCCTGCGCTGTCGATCCCACTAGTGAAGATATTCGCTGCTTCTTGGGACTCGGTCAAAATAAGATCAGTATGCTTCGATGAATGCGAATTGATATGTTCCATGGCAGTCTGTAGAGCGGCAGTCGGGGAATCGCAGGCAGGGATTGTTTTAACTGCCAACTTCAGGCTTAAAAACTCCGTTTCATAATCGGAAGCGATGGCCGTTTGGATGAGAGACGATTTCTCGGCAAGCAGGGCCTTTGGCAGGAATTCGGTCAAGGCGTTCTTTGAAAGGTCATCACAGCGCAGTGTAACGCCTTTGGCCAGCAGAGCAGCGGCTACTTTCGGGAAAATCGATTCGAGAGTGCCCGCGTGGACAAGCAAAGACTCCAATGAGTTGCATGCCGCTGGATAGTCCGTCTTGGAGTCCACAATGACCTTCACGGTCGTTTCCGCGTCGGCGTCAGCGTGGATGTAGGCTGAACACAGACCGTCGGCATGTCCCAGCACGGGAATCTTCGTGTTGTCCTTCACAAACCGCACGAGCTCGTTAGAACCTCGGGGGATGACCAAGTCGATCAACTTATCCTGAGCTAGCAGAGCTGATACGGCATCGCGTGTCTGGACAAGCTGGATTGACGATTCCGGCACCACCTGAGTTGCCTTGATAGCAGCAGAGACAACGGTTGCGATCGCCTTGAATGACTCCGTAGACTCCTTCCCGCCTAAATAGAGCAATGTGTGAGAATGATACCGGGGGATTCCCTAGGAATGGCACACTTACCCTTCAAGATAGCAGCATTGCCCGACTTGATAGCCAATGCGGCAATGTTGGCAATGACTTCCGGCCGGGCCTCGAAAATGATCAGAAGCACACCGATAGGACAACTGACTCTTTCGAGGGTGAGTCCATCGTCAAGGAGGGTTCGGAGAGACACTTTTCCAACTACAGTTCATCATGTCAACAGTGTGGTGGAGATCCACTGAATGGAATACACTGACTGGGGTCATCCAAATCTCGCACGCTTAGAATTCCCTGAAGCATGTCGTTATATTTCTCCCCATGCGACAAATCTAGTCTTTTGATCACACTGTCGCTCAGGCCATTCCCCGCGGCCGCGCTTTTTTCGGCGTTTTCCCTGTCCTTGGCATTGGCCTCCAAGATAAAGTGTCGGTTTTCTTTCTTTGCCAAAGCTTCATGTAGTATCGTCAAGGCGTTACTGCGGTCGGCATTGGACAGCGTTGCGAGGCGGCGCGAGGCGAGAGATGCATCTTGAGCGACCGCATCGGCCGGCAAATCAGTCAATGCCATAATGACAGGGTGTTGGAGGGTAAAAGGGGCTAAGGGCGAAGGTGAAGAAGGTATAAGAAGGTGAAGGTGAAGGTGAAGGTGAAGGTGTAGAGGTGTCGAGGGCAAAATGAGTCAAAAGGTGCGGAGGGGCACGTTATCGGGTTTTTTTTATCAATCACCTTTCTACGTCACTCTGTTGTTCTCTTCCTACACCTCTACTCTACACCTGCAACACTTGCAACACTTACTACTCTTTTCTATCTCTTTCCGTCTCCCATCCTTTCTACGCCTCAAAGATAACGTGAATCGACCTATTCTCAGGAGAGGTCCGACAGCATGGCCTTAATGTCGGATCTTCTGTCCGCTGGGGCGCATTTACAAGCTCCTATGCCCAACGACGAGTACGATCGTCGAATTCGCGAACTCGTGGATTACCTTAAACGACTCTCATCCACCAAGACCCTTGATCCTGCGGCTTATGATGAATCCTTTCTTGATGTAAGGGCCGAGACCGCCTGCTTCGAGTCGCGTCAACCCCGGGAGCAACAGGCTAATAGGCAATCCTCAAATAGCATTTCGACCCGTCAAAAGACTCAATCACATATCTCTTCGTCCTTGGCATGCAGATTCAGAGCGCGCAGGAGCGAAGCGGCAACACCTGTCCGGCTGATATTCGCCCCGCGGGGAAACTATGGGCGCGCGCTGCCCAGTTCCTAGCGGGATTTGATCGAATCCAAGTCAGGCACACTGGACGAGAATGGCGACAGCTCGTCGAGATTGTTGCGCAGGCCTCGCTGGCGGCATCAAAGGCAAGTCCACTATGGTCAGCCATGGTGTTGTTCAACTACTTACTCTGTTGTAGCCACTTCTGGGTGCTAAATTGATTCGGGATGCGATGCTTCGTCTGGATCCATCCGCTGCCGTTCTGACATCAACTCATCTTTTGCTTGTTAAACTTTGTCTCCAGGCAAAGGCATATTCCTACGCGCTACCCATCCTGAACAAGCATATCTGTCATTTTCCAGATTTGCCTGAACGATCTTCCTCGGAGCCGTCTGCGATCTGCGTGGGGCCCGGTTCAAGTCTGTCCTTCATCACGGGTGTCTCCGGGTTTTCAGCGAAGCTCACCTATCAGGATTACCTGCGGTACTTTGTCTATGGCGGGATGATTTACATGACACTCAAGGAATGGCAAAGTGCACTTCACTTCCTCGGGGTTGTCATTTCCATGCCAACGGCCAATTCCGTGAGCGCGATCATGGTGGAAGCCTACAAGAAATGGGTGCTGGTTGGGTTACTTGAAAAGGGCAAGGTTAGTAGCACCTACCGACAGAAGAAAGGGAACATCGGGTGGAGCATGTGCCTTTGTATGGGCTCTCCAGGTACAAATTTCAATGAACTAATGCATGTCACTGCTAGCTATGCGCCCCGCCGAATATCACGGCGGCCCACGTGATGAGGGTTTATCAATCACTCGCGAGGCCATATGTTTCACTTGCTCAGGCTTTCGAGCGTGGCGATCTGAAGCGGCTTCAGGGCGAAGTTGATGCTGCGAAAGATATTTGGTGTGCGGTAAGTCTCTACTGAAGTGGATTTGTCAGGTCGGTGGGCCCAGGGCTGATCTCATTGACCAGGACAACAACTTCGGTCTTGTTTCCCAGGTACTTGATGCCTTTTTCAGGCAAAGTGTCATCAAGCTTGGGAGGACCTTCGCTGCTTTAACAGTAGCGGACCTTGCAAGACAAGTATTGCCCTCGCCTGCGGAGGAAACAGTGACTGAGTCTGCCGTATCCTCACTCATCATGTCTGGTGTATTGGACGCCTCCTTGGTGCAGACACAAGATCCCGCGGGACTTTCCATCCTACGCTTCTCGGCCGTTCCCTCGTTCCCTCGGCTCTCACACGAGCTTGAAGTACAATCTTGTTTGAAGAAAGAACGCCAGCTGATGGAGCATTTAGTGTGCAATCTTGAAGAAATCAATACTGCACTGGGCATGAGCGATGAATGTCTCGATAGTCTTCAAAGAGGTCAAGCATGGGCTGCCTCTGGTGGAGTCAATCCGACCCCTACGGAGACGGTCGGTCTTGAAATTGATGAAGACCTGATGGGTGATATGTCCTGAACTGAATTTGATGCAATTTCGGGGTCTGCCCAATGACGAATTGAATTTGTCGCTCATTATGGGACATATTGCGGGAAATGCTAAAAGCATGCGGGTAAAGTATGCAAGTTGGAGCAGAGTATCCTGGCCAATTTCAGACAGCCTGACCAAGGCACTTCTCAATATAATTTTGAAAAGGGTCTCTGATTCTATATGCGTCTGCGTTTTCGGGCCATTGCCGAATTTTTACTACTGGGACTGTTCAAAGCCTATGGAGTAACCGGTGTCTCCGGAAGGATACCTTTCGACTTAAGCTCATTAATTTAGGGGATTGATGCATCGACATCCTCGCGGATAGTATGACACCCCTTTGGATAATACAACACCCTTAGTGCATGACTTTGGCCTGACTCTAATATTGATGCCCTTCATAGTAGGCATCAATATCTCTATCAGTTATTCTGCCAGATTTCCCACGGGTTATTTAAAGTAAAGAAGCAAGCCTAGTCGAGTAAACAAAGTCGGTTCTTTAAAACAACACAGCGGTGAAAACTTCTAAACTATAAGGATATGGTTATAGAAAGGGCCCAGGGGAATAGAAAGAGGAATCGAAAATGCGATAAGAGAAAATGTCTATGGGAAGTGATATTTAAAAAGCAACAGTGTCATGATCAAATTGCACAATGCAGTCTATATGGATATAATAAAATTTGTAATTCTACAAAATAAACACTTACCTTTACCAATAGTTTATATTGTAAAGACAGATACCTTATGTTAAGGGGCAGAGCAGGATCAGATTCGGATAAGACTAGGAGCAGACACAGACAGGCAACAGACAGACAGACAGATAGCAGACAGTAGGGTATGGGATAGAGACAGGACGTAGCTTGAAGAGCTACAACAGGATGAGGAACAGTATGGCTTAAATATAGGAATAGAGGTGAATAGTTATAGCAGAATTTAGGCTAAGAAATATTGTAGTCTTATATTGTAATAGTATTTTTTTTTTTAAGATTGAGTTTTGTTGAAATTTAGGAAAAATATAGTTGAGGTTTATTAGGATAATAATATAAATAGTTGTTTATTAGTTAATGAATATTTTTTAGATATTTAATAGATTTTTTAATAGGATTATTATATTGAATTTATTTAATAATATATTATATTTTGAATTTATTATATTTTTAATAAATCTATTAGAAATTAAAGATTTTTTTAATTTTTAATTTTTTTTAATTTTTTAATTTTAATAAATAATAATAAATTAAAATATTAATTAGATAAAAAATTATTAATAATAAAATAAAGTAAAATTATATTAAATATAAAATATATTTTTATATTTTTAAATAATATTTTTTTTAATAAAATAAATAATAAAATATTTAAATTTAAATTTAAATATTAAATAAATTTTTTAATTAATTTTAAATAAAAATATTTTTATAAATTTAAAATAAATAGAATTATTAATAAATAGAATTATTAATAAATTTAATTATTAATAATTATTTAAATTAATTATTTTATAAGTATAATATATATATTTATAAATATTATTAATTTTGAAATAATAAATAATAGATTATAGATTATAGATTTTTAAATAAAATATTAAATATTTTTAAAAAATAATAATAAATTAGATTTTATAATCTAATATACTTAATTTTAAAAATTTTATTTTATATATAAAGAATTTATATTTATTAAATTTAATATAAAATCTTATTATTTATAAATATTTTAATATTTATTAAATATAATAAATATATTTAATATAAATTTAATTATAAATTAAAATGTTATTTAAATATATAATATAAAAAATAGTTATATAGTTATATAAAGTTTTATTAATAAATCTTTAGAATAACATTAAAATATTAATAAATCTAAATAATATTATTAAAGATTTAAATAGATTTAATTAAATTTAAAAAATAATAAAATATTTTTATTTCTTTTTTATTTATAAATTATGAAAAATAAAAATAATATTAATTTTGAAAAAATATTTTATTCTTTTTAAATTATTTAATATTTTTTTATTAAGAGTAATAAATAATGATTTTTTTATAATAATTATATTTAGAATTTAATAATCTATATAGAATTATAATCTTTTTTTAATTTATTTTTTTAAAATTTTTAATTTATTTTGAAATATATTATAAAGATTTTTAAATAATAGGATTTTTTTAAGTATTATTAATAATAATTAAGATTTTAATAATATTTTAGTCTTTTAAAATATCAAAATAAAATTTTTAATAATATCTTATATAATATTAAAATTTTTATAGATTTTAAAAATATATTTTAATATTTTTTATAATATAGATTTTTAAATAGAATAATATAATTAATAAATCTAATTTAAAGAATATAAATCTTTAACTAAAATAAACTAAAAATTATAAAAAAATATATAAATTAAATTATAAAAGAAATAATATTTTTTTTAACATCATTATAAATCTTTTAAATTAAATAAATAAAATATATAGTTTTATTAAATTTTATTAAAATATTAGTAATTCTTTTTAATAATATACAATTTTTTAATAATAATATTTTTAATTTTTAATTTATAGTTTAATTATAATTTATAAAATATTGATTTTTAATTCTAAAATTATTATAATAAAATTTAATAAAATTTTATTAAAGATTTTTAAACTTATAAATAAGATTATTAATTTAAATTAATAATTTTCTTTTTTTATTATTATTCTAATAATTATAATTTTTAATAAATAACAAAAATATTAAAAATATTTTTAATTATAGTTTAGATTAAAAATATTTTATTTTTTAAATTAAATAATAAAAAATATTTAATAAATAAGATTTTAAATAATAAAATATAATTAAATTATCTTTAATTAAAAAACAAATAATTTTTTTATTAAATAATTGGTATTATTATAATAATAATATAAATAATAGATTTAATATTTATATAATATTTATATAATAAACTTTTAAAATATATTAATATTTTATAAAATTATTTATTAATAATTTATTTTAAAATTATAAATAATACATTTTTATTTATTATTTTTTTTAAATATTAATTATTAAAATTTAATAAAAAAGATATTAAATTTATAATAAATCTATTTTAAATAAAAAAATTTAATATAAATATTAATTATAAAATTTAAATTTTTAAAAATATATTTTAAAATTTCTAATATTTTAATATAATTTTTTTAAATTATAAGTTTTTTTATATAAATATAATAAAATCTAAATATAAAAGATTCTATTTAATTAATTAATTATATAAATAATATAATTTTTCTTAACAAAAAATTAATTGAAATTTAGATTTATTTTTTTAAATTATTTAAAAAATAAATCTTTATAGATTATTTTATTAACTAATAAATTTATTAAAATTAAAAATTTATTTTAAAAAGAAAATTAATAAATAAATATATTAGTAAATAATAAAAATATTTTTATTAAAATAACTTTATAAACTAAAATAAAAAATATAATAAAAATAAAAATAAAAAATAAATTAATAATAAAAATAATAATAGTATAGATATTAATTAATTATTATTATAATCTTTTATATAATTTATTTTAATATATAATAGCCTCTTCTTTATAAAAAAGTTTTTATTAAACCTTAAAACCTTCTTATTAAAATTTAGAATTCCTCTTTTAAAATCTAATAGTTATTAAATAAAAGTTTTATAAATCTTTTAATTTATAATATTCTTTTATAATAGCAACTATAAAAAAATAAATTTAGGCTTGGATATATCCCACAGTACAATCCCACAGTACCACTCACACTGCAGTACCAGGAGCCTGGTACTGTACCTATAGTACCTTCTAGATAATACCAGACCCCTGATACTGTTATACATTCATACTGTGGTACTCCTGTAGTACTGTAAACACTATAAACATATTAATTTTTACAAATACATATAATTTGTATAAAATATATAGAAAGAGCATATATTTTTTGGTATTCAGGGTATATTTAAATAATATTTTAAAATAATCTTAGGAATGAATTTAATAATAAAATTTAATAAAATTACTAATATTAAACTATTATAAAATTTATTTTTTTTGTATTATATATTTATAAATATTGATATTTCATTAACACTTTGTTCCTTACTATAGCTGCTAATTACAGAAGAACTATATCTAGGATATAATAACTAATAGTAGTAGAAGTAGAAGTATATTATCTTTATATTAGTTAATAAAGTCTTGTATAGTAAGATTCTATTGCGAAGTAGAAAGTATATAAATAGTATCTCTATTGTTCTTGCTATATTCTATATTATCACTAATAAAGTTAATATTATTAGTAAATTTACTATTATTAATAAACTTATTCTTCTCTTTATTATTATTAATCTCAATTATATTATAGTTATTAAACTAATTCTTTTCTTTTTTATTAGCTACTATTTATCTATCTATATTTTTAGTTTTAGTAATATTTTAGATCCTAACCTATTATATATTAAACTAAATTATATAGTATATTATTATTAGATTTTATATAATAATTATATTTAATAATCTATATTTATAGTAATAGATATTGTAAACAAAACTAAATAGTTGTTCTACTTTTATTTTAATAATAAAAATAAAAAAAATATCTTATACTAAAATTACAAAAATTAAAAATTTTTTTTTATTTTTTTACTATTTAATTTATAGTTAAAATAAAGATTAAAATTATATTTGTTTAAATGAATTCTTTAGTTTATTATATTTTAAAAAAGCTTTCTTTTTATTAGTAATATATAAGTCCAACTAATATTAAAAATATTTTTTAATTTTAATTTATAGTATAACTTTGTATATATTATATTAATCAAAGCTTTTATTAATTTAATCTAGATCTTTGAAGTAGTTTAATTTATATTTAGAAAAAAAATAGTTTTTAAAGTATAAATATATTTATAAATAATCTTTATATTATAATAAATTTTAAACCTTTCTTTATCTACTTCTAAAATAACAAATAGTATTTTTTTTTCAAAAGATTTTCTTTTAAATAAATAATAAATATAACTTCTTAAAGTAATAAAATAATATATTATAAACTTCAAAAATTAAATATATTATAATATCTTTAATTACTAAAAATCTTATTATCTATATATAAAATAATTTGACAGTTAATAATAAATATTTAATCTATTACTATTTAATAATATTTAATTAAAACTAAGATTTATTATAAACTAAATAATACTAATTAAACTATCAAAAAAAAAAATTTGTTTTTTGAAATATAAAATATATAAAATTCTAATATATTCAAATATTTTATACAAATATAAACTTCAAATTACTTTTTTAAAGATTTAAAAATAACTCTTTTTATTAAAAACTAATATTAATAAATATAGTATAGATATTCAAATATACATATCATTATAAAGATAGCTATAATATCATATTAATATTATATCTTTCGAAGCTTAACATTATTTTCTTTTACCTACTATATAATAGTAACTACCCCCTGCGGACTGACATTTGGGAAACGCACGTCAGAAAACTAATGCAGGTTAGCGACTAGCGCAGTGTATTGTATGGTATTCATCCCAATTAGGCACTACTGCCATTATTTACCGCTCCCCCAATTCGGCGATCACATGATCCCATTTGGGGGGGGGGGGATTTTTCTATCTCATTTTGGTGGGAACCGTCGGAAACCCCCAAATTTGCTTGCTTTTTCGAATCCCTAAGATCAACTATATACATCACATCTCGCTCCAGGACAGACTGAGAGATCTCATGTCTTTCTCGCTTAAGAGAATACTAACCAAAATGGACAACTGTGATCCTCAGCTGTCATTGGAGAAAATCGTCAAAAATACAGATCATACAGATCATACAAATCAACCTGAAGCTTGCTACTCTCAGTGGTTAATTCTTCAAAAATACTGTACGTTTTTTTATTGATCTGTACATATGAATTGATCTTACAGTTGATCTTGGATATGAAGGAATTCTATAAAAGAAGCAGAATCTAGGACCAAGAATTCAATTCATTATCTCATTCTATATACATTCTTCTATACAAAGTCAGACATCAAAACCATGGAGTTGTCTTCCATTATTCAACACGAAGAAACTTCTCTTTCTCCACCTCCGTCTCGTCGACGAACCCTTCCCTGGATTCTTCCTAACGAGACCGATATTATAGATTCTTGGCCTTCACCAGAATCTGAATCCTCGTTGGAATATGATTTATATGATACTAAGGATCCTGAATTTACCACTCCTCCTCGATCATCATCTTTAGAACTAACAGGAACCATCGTCGTACGTAGTAAAAATATACCAAAATCGATAATCCAGGGAATCTTGATACTCCGAAAATGTTAATTTGACTACAACGAGATCGTTTTTATGGTTGAGCTACTATATGGCACCATATACAAGATCTGTAAACGCACTGAACGACTTATTCGTGATACCAACATGCCTCAAACCAATATACTTCAGAATTAGGATTCAACTGCTTTTGCCAATTTAAATCTTAAACGGATTATAACGTTTATACGAATTAATGCGGAAACATATTGTATACCTTTGAATCAAATAATCGAAAAGCTCTTTCTTCTCTATAGAGAGAGAATACTTCATCGCTTTCTTTCAATACATAATATTGGACGTTATATTGCTGCTAGAAAGCTAGTTTTAATTGATATCAATCGATAGAAGCAGTTTTAATTTGCATTAGAGCATCAATATTAGATGGTTAATCAGTGGCGCTTAGTATTATTTACTAACGAAATCTAGATCACTTTGGGTATTAATAATTAGATATTTGTTACTAGAGATTTTAGTAAACGCTTTGTATTTAATTATGTTTATCAGAAACCGCAATGTAAAGTCGTATGGATGTTTTGGGGAAGTATTTTTGCTGGTCAAAAGGGGTCTTCTCTTTTTTGGGAGAAGTATTGAGGTTTAATAAAGAATCCTAACTATATTAAGTATATATGTCCTTTGCTAATGCAATAGATCCGAGAGTATCCTGGAGGAGAGATTATGCAGGATAATGCTCCTCCGCACAAAGCTTAAGTAACCAAGGCTGCATTGCGCGACATAGGAGTTCGTTTAATGGTTTGGCCGCCATACTCACCGGATTTAAACCCCATTGAATCGATATGGGCGTAGATGAAGGACTGGATTCAGTACAATTATCCTAAGTATACTACAAATCAGGCAATGAATCGTCAAATCATATAAGAGGCATGGGATACTCTCCCTGAGAGCAGGATTCATGTTCTATTTGAGACGATGCCGCAAAGAATGGCCGACGTGATTACGGCGGAAGGGGGTCATACTAAGTGGTAAAAATCGCTGCTTCCAGGGGTTTTGAGGGTGAATCTGGGGGTGTATTTCGGGTCAAATTTCAGGTCAAATTTCTGTGGAACTCTCTTACTGCTTTCGGAATGTATTTAGGGCTCTAGGGCTACTGAGTCATAAAAAGAACTCATTTAATTCCTGTGTAATACGGGGGTAAAATTACTAAATTTAATACTAGCGGTAAGGATGACTTGCAGGCGGGTTGTACAAATATTTGACCACAGGGGGTATATCATTAGAAGAATAAATCTTTATCAAATTTAAAAGTTTCTTTAAACTTAATTAAATTATACAAATAGGATATAAGATTTATATAATTAATATATTATTTAATAGATCTAATATTTTAATTAATTAATATAAATTATTAATAAATATATAAGTATTCTTTATATTATTAATAATAATTATAAATATATAATTAATAATCAAATATTAATACAATATTTGTTGTATAACTTTATTAAAATAA
Source organism: Penicillium salamii (assembly GCA_911197225.1). Classification (NCBI taxonomy): domain Eukaryota; kingdom Fungi; phylum Ascomycota; class Eurotiomycetes; order Eurotiales; family Aspergillaceae; genus Penicillium; species Penicillium salamii. The sequence goes on along the minus strand of CAJVOY010000088.1, from coordinate 23,689 downwards.
ATTCTAATATATTTATTATAAATTAGTTTAAAAGTAAGAAGAATCTTATAATAATTTTATTTGATATTTAAACATAATCTATAATAACTATAAATATTTATTTAAAAAAAGAAATCTAATAGTGAAAAATAATAGAAAGTTTAATCCTAATTAGTAATAAAAAGAAAATCCTTTTTTAATTAATCTATACTATAATATTAAAATAACAACAAACTATTTTAAAAGTAAAAAAAAGGAGTATATCTTTTGATAAATAAATATAGCAAATATATTATAAATCTTAAGATAAATAAAGAATTAAAAAGAAAGTTAATATACTATAAGTAGATTAATCTAAGTATATTCTTAGTCGTTAATACTAAATATAGTTTTCTTAAAGATAGGATAGTTAGACTAATATATTAGTATAAATACTAAGTATACTAATAAATAGCAAATATCTTATTACAAATTATAGCAACTACTATAAAATTTACTAAAATATTATATTTGTATTTATCTTTATATATATCTGACTCTCTTAGTATTTTTTTAATCTACTAATAGTTCTAATTATAGTTAAATAAAATATAGTCTTATTATACTTCCTATATATAGCTATTAGTTCACTAGTTTTATAGTAGACTATTTGATCAAAATTATCTTGATATAGTAATATATACTCTATAGTAAAGTTAACTTTATACTCTAGTAGTAGTAGCCAAATACTAAAGATATATTATTACTATTTAATAAATTACTTTTTATTTATTTTAATATATTGAATCTAATACTTTCTATTTACAAAACCAATTTATGTAAAACTAAAAAAAAAAGATTAAAGAAATTAGAATATATATTTAAAAAAATTAACAATAGAAGAATCAAAGATATTAGAAGTTTATTGGCTAACCAACTAACTTAATATAAAAAGATCATCAATAAAATTAAGATCAAAAAATCAAAAAATTAAAATTTAAGTTCGAAAAAGTAATTAGAATAAATAATTTGAAAAGAAGAAGCCTAAGAAGATAGACCAATATTAGAGAACAAAAAGTAATTCAATATTTTATAAATAAATATAAATATAGACTTAGCAAAAGAAGTAAACAAAAGAATAAACAAAAAATTAAACATTTAAAAAAACAATAAACTTAGTAATCCAAAATAATATAAAATATAAAACATCTATCTTACTATTATTAAATAGATTTAATATAGAAAAATAGTTGATTGATAAATTATAATAGATTATTTTTTATATTAGAATGATAGAATTTAACTAACTACTACTCTACTATTATATATATACTCTATTAGAATTATATAGGATTCTTATAGGATTCCTACAATACTCTTGTATTACTTAATTTAATATTATATAAATAGAAGATTCAAAATTAATATTAGTTTCTAAAGTAAAAATTAGTTTTCTTAGATTATAAAAAATGTATTTATTATACTATAGGATTAAATTCTGTAAATAGAAAGATAATAGAAATCAAAAATACTAGAATATCATTAGAATTTAATTAGAAAATAACCTAAAATTATAGATGTCAGGAAGTAACAGGACTGTGACTTGAACCCACGACCTTGCGACCAGATTCCTGCTTAGAAAGGGACGGGAGCCCAACATGCATCTGCCTTAGGCAGTCCCCCCATTTGCATAGGTCCTACTAATTGCCCTCACTCTCTCTCTCTCTCTCTCTTCCTTCCTCAGTTCTATTATCGTCGTTTCTTAGACTATAATAGAGATCTTTTTCTTTTGTACTTTACCTACTTGACATAATAATAGAACTCCCTTCAACTTCCCATACTCGGTAGCAAACGCCTGTGGATATTCGTCTTAACGCCAACCGAATGACCAATCAGAAGACTTTATTGAAGTAGACTAGACCAACCAGAAGCATGTTAAGTCGACGAAATACCTCCGCCAATCTGACCGAGGAAAAAGATACGCAAGAAGAAAACACACGTGAAGAGATCCCTGCCGTTTTTAAGTCACCCATCTTGAATCCAACCTTCAAGCATGAGTATATCGAAAATTACCTAAACAAAGATGTGAGAAATCACTTGAAGAAACTCCCGAAGAATAAACGTGTTGTTGAGTTAGCTAAAATGTATATACAGATAGCAGAAGAGTACAAGGTTAGCCAGATTATATTGCAGGAAGAACAGAATAAAGTGGAGAGACTCCGTATTATTATGAATCGAGTAGATAATATAATTGATGAAGAGTAAGCCACTCGATTAGCCTACGAGATAAAGATTGCTCAACTTCGAATTGAGATTCAACATCTAACAGAGCAACAAACGAACAGCATATTAATTGTAGAAGCTGCTCCCTACAAGATTTAGAAGATGCCAGACCCTTCTATACTCAGCAATAGAAAGATAATTCACTTCGAGTATTAGATTATTAGAATCTGTTAAAAGCTTGAGGCCAACACCGACTACTTCTCAACCCCGCTTATCCGTAAGATCTATATAATTAGTTGCTGCAAAAGCAGAATCTATCTCTATATTAAAAAACGACTAGACCCTAACTCTAAGAAGCTATATACGGATATTAATAATATAATTACTTATTTAAAGACCGTTTTCTATAATCTGAATTATTGTATCGAAGTCTTTACTACTTACTATATTTTATAGATAAAGTTTAGAAACTCTTTTATTGATTTTATTATTGATTATTTATAGCTAGCGAAGGAAGCTAAAGTTGTTGAAATAAACTATAAAAAAGATCTCTTTGTTAAACTCTTATCTTTACTCTAGAATTTGATAATGAACTTAATTAATAATAATAATACTATATTAGAGTAGTTAATTAGTGTTTATATTAAAAACATATATTGGATTAATATTATATAAAGCAACCAAACTTAATTTAATTAGAACCAAAGCTTATCCTTTTCTTAGTCCTACGGAAGAAGCATAGATACTAGCATAGAAAAGACTTCTTTATTTCTAGTAGTCAAGAAGAAGAGGTCTATAATATCTAATCTACATCTCTTTTCTATTGAATATATTGTTTTATTTAAAAAGAATAAATACTTTTGTTACAAAAAGTATAGTTATTTAAATCGTAATTATTCTACTACTAAATTAATCCTAGCTATTATCTTTATAATCTAGTCTAATCCTTAGATTATTAAGTTGAAAGAGTTGGATTCAAAAAATGATTATATCTAAGGAAAGTCTTCCTTCTAGACTATAAGCTATTTACAATTATAAAGAATGGAAGAGAATTGTTTTTATATTATAATTTTATAGTTAATGTATAAATATTAATAAATTCTTTTTACTTTTATATTTAAATATTAGTAGACAACAAAGTAGATATTTATTTAATAATCTACTTCTAAATAATAAAGAAACTAAAGTAATATAATTTTAGAATCTAGAAATTGGATTAATTCAAAATAGTTATTACTTTTGATGGACATCTAGCTAAACTGATTATATACATAATATTGATCTTTTTTATTATTGAGAGCTGTCACTAAGAAAAGGTTCCTATATTAATCACTAACATAAAAAAACATAATATAATTCTTAACCACTTATAGTTAGTAGACCAAAATATAACAATTAATTGCAAAAAATTAATGATAACTTAATCTTCTCCTTCTATATTTATAGCAAAGATCTAGATAATAAAGAAAGAAGTAGCAAATTAATTAACAAAATCTATTTCTATTATAATTCTAAAGAAATTAAATCCTATATTTACAAAAATACACCAAAAAGACTATAAATAATAAAAGAATACGATCAGAAGAACAATAGTAACTACCAGATCTAAATTTAAGCATATATATAGCAGTTCTTATACTAATAAGACTATCTTAAAGATATATTAAGCGCTAGTAGAAGAGTTGTAATAATCTAAGTTAAGAAAGCTTTGTAAAGAATACAAATAACGAAAACAATCTTTACTCAAGCTATTAATAGGCTTTGAGATTACCTAGATCAAGTAAGTTGACTTCAACTGAATTGCGAAGAAGAAGGATGGTATCGAGACCTTTATAATCTCTATTAGAGAGATTTAAAAGATTATCAATATCGTCAAAGAACAAAAGGATAAAGCTGCTAAACTAGATACCATTTAAACGAATATTCCTAAAGAGTATTATAACTTTGCAAATGTTTTTTCTAAAAAGGAATCTAACACACTTCCGCCAAACTAGCCAGACATCGATTACAAGATTAAATTATTGAATAATTATAAATCTAACTATTATCTATTATACAAGATATTGTAAAAGTATTTGGAGTTTACAAAAGTTTATATCGAAGAAAATCTAAATAAAGACTTTATTATATCAAACATAATATTCTATTCTTTATTAATTCTTATAGCAAAGAAGTCTAAAGGGGAATTATAATTTTACGTTGATTTTTATAAGCTCAATAATATAATAAAGAAGAATATTTATCCTTTGTTATTAATTAAAGAGCTAATGTAACAAGTAGCAAAAGCATACTACTTCATTAAATTAAATATTCGATAAGAATTCCATCGAATTAGAATGCATTCTAATAGTGAAGATCTAATATTATTCTATTCAAGATATAGAATGTACAAATACAAAATAATGTCCTTTAATATAACAAACAGACCAATATCCTTCTAATACTATATCAATAATATTCTAAAAAAGAATTGTTTGGATAATTCCGCAATCATTTACATTGACGATATCCTCATCTTCAATAAAATCTTAGAAAAACACATTCAACACATTAGGACTATTCTGGAGCGTTTACGTATTGACGATTTGCAAGTTAATCTTAGGAAATATAAATTCTACAAACAGGAGACTAAATTCTTAGATCATATTATCGAAACCCATAATATCTCAATAGATTAATCGAAGTTAGCAATCATACAAGAATAAGAACCTTTGACGACTATAAAACAAATAAAATCATTCCTTAGTTTTTGTAACTTCTACAAACGTTTTATATAGAATTACAACTGAATTGTAAAACTATTAACAAACCTAACAAAATAAATAATCCCCTAGAACTAGAACAAAATCTATCAAAAGGCATTTAATAAACTAAAACAATTGATAACAACAATACCAATACTTACATACTACCAGCCTAAAACAAAGACAAAAATCGAAACAAACGCTTTAGAAGAGGTAATAGGAGGTGTTCTTTTTTAGAAAACTAGGGATCATTAGCATCTAGTAGCCTTCCTTTCTACCATAATAACGAATACAAAACGCAAATACAAGATCCATAATCACAAACTTCTTACTATTATCTATACATTAAAAGAGTAGATGTCGGAACTGATAAATCTCTAACGAAAAGAGTCCTTTAAAATATACATAGATTATCATATCTTGTAATGGTTCTGTACTAAGTAGCAACTAAATCATTATTAGATTCAATAGAACCAATTGTTCAAAGACTACAAATTAAAGATCTAATTCAAAGTAGACAAGCTTAATATTACTGTAGATATTCTTTCTCACAAAGACCTATCCAAGAAAAGACAACTAAAGGAATTAGTCTTGCTTTCTAGGAAGTTTTAATAATATAGCATCCACAACAATATATAGCAAAATCTTCTTTCTCAAGAAGAAGCGTCGCAGCAGATCTTAGCAGTACTGCAGATAGCTCCTATTAGTGAAGATACAAATATTATAGACCACATAAAACGCAGTAATCAAATAGATAAGCAGCTCGAAAAATTCCAGAAGTAAGCCTATAATAAAAATGACTATTGAATGTTCAAAGAAAATCTCTTTTTATTCGACGAAAGACTTGTTATAGCTAATGATAGCAACTTGAAAGCTTATTTGCTAGACAAGATATATCAATTATTAACGAATGCTTATCCAGATATAAAGAAAACGATAGATCTATTATCTCCCCGATATTATTAACTAGAAATAATACGAAATATTCAACGATATATCGAGAACTGTTAAGTCTATCGACAGACGAAGACGTAAAGAGATTGACCTTCTAGGTTATTGTAGCCTCTCCTAATACCAAAGTGTCTATAGCAACATATAACTATAGATTTTTACTTACTTCCTAAAGATTAATATGAATTTGACAACATAATAATAATCATTTGTCGTCTATCTAAGCAGTCTGTATCTATTCCCTATAAGAAAACAATAAACGCAAAGTAAGCTGCAAGGCTATTCATTAATCAAATTATACGATAGATGGGCCTACTAGACTTGATAGTATTCAACCGAAGGTCCCAGTTTATATCAACTTTCTAAATTGAATTTTGTCGGATTCTAAATATTAAAAGGAAGCTCTCGATAGTACAATATCCTCAAACAAATAGATAGATTAAGAATACCAACTAATTCATTATGCAACGACTATATCCTTATATCAATTACTATCAAAATAATTAATCCGAATAGCTATTAATTGTCGATTTAGCTACAGCATCACTTCCTTCAGTATCCATTAAGAAGTTTCCTTTCTTTATTAAGTATAAATATAAATCTTAGATATCATTTGATTGAAGTAATTCGATACTGCAAAAGCTACTGGAATCCTATATAGCATAGGATTTTATATAGCAGATAAAAATAATTTAGAATTCAACATAAGAAAAGATAACAAACTCATAGCTAATATAGAAGAAGTAGACGGATTGAAGATATCAAAATATTGTATTCGATATTGAAGACTACATTTATGTTACTATAAAAGGCCTAAAGTAGAAACAATCCAACAAGAAATTATCTAATCGAAGTACAAATCTATTTTTAATTATGAAGAAGATCAGATATATATTTAAGCTTTAGCTCCCTTCTAAGTTCAACATCCATCCCATATTTACCCCTGAGAAGCTATGCCGTACGAATCGCCCCGACCGTTTGCTACTAATCGGACAGCTATTTAACCTAGCCCCACTAATCAAAATCGTCGAAAACGATGAATAAGAGGTAAAGGAAGTCCTCAATACTTATTTGCGATGTAGTAGACTACAATACAAGCTAAAATAGGCTGAAGAAGATCCTAACGATATGTAGTATCCGACCGAAAACGTCCAATATACTTCTTAACGCATAAAGGACTTCTATAACCGTTATCCTAAGAAGCCAGACTCTCTAAAACGTCTGGACGAGTGGATTTAGGCTGCCTTAGACGAAGATAAAGACAACGAAGGAGTGTTTGATTATCCGGAGGACGACCTGCTAGCGACGAGAAACGGTGATTGACGTACTGTAGGCGAAACTAACTCTGTTTCCTCTTTAGAAAGTTATATAACCACATATCCTGCAAGCTTAAGGAACTGAGCTTGGATTTTGCTGGAGGGTAGTGTTAGGAAGTGACAAGACTATAACTCGAATCCACGACCTTGCGACCAGATTCCTACTTAGGAAGAGACGGGAGCCTAATATACGTCTGCCTCAGGTAGTCCCCCTATTTGCATAGGTCCTGCTAGTTGCCCTCACTCTCTCTCTCTTTCTCTCTTTCTTCCTCAGTTCTATTATCGTTGTTTCTTGGACCATAATAGAGATCTTTTTCTTTTGTACTTTGCCTGCCTGACAATAGATATTAATAAAATATCTAGAATTAGTCCTGTTTCTTGAAACTTATAAATATATCGAACTATAATAGAATTAATGTCTATACTATTTATAATAAATGTAATAATATATTAGTATATAAAGTCTTTTAGACCTAAAATCTATCTATCTAGAATTAAAACTAATATCTTAAATTAAATAAATATATTAAATATATATATTATATATTTGTTATATTTAAATATATTATATTATACTAGGATATATTAAGCAATAAAGAATTCATATTTATATTATTTATATTCACTACAGAAGTATACTAATATCCAATTTTTTCGAATCTAAAAATTATCTCTCTATACTAATAAAAGAAGATCTAGTTTGAATAGAATTTCAGAACTTTTATTATTTAATTATTTAATAACCATAACTATAACCACTACTCTCTTACAAATAAGAAACTATTTTTAGATCCAAAAAATTCTACTATAATTAATTATTAATCTTGTATTTTTATAAACTTATATTACTATTATACTTCTATAACATATTAATATCTTTCCTTACTATTTATTCTAGAATTAATATTAATATCTTTATTCTACTATATTATCTCACCTATAAAACTCTCTCCTTAACCTCTATTAAAAAGAATCTCTTCTTTAATTCTAATATTTAAATAATATTTATTAAAAGATTTTATAACTTTTATATCTAATTTTACTTTTAGAAAAGATTTCATCTTAAAATCAACTATATTAATCAAATTTAAATATATAAAACTTATATTATTTATACTTCATAGAAATATATAAGAAAAAAAAGATATATAAAGACTCTACCAAAAAGAATATCCTTATCCCACTACACTATCTTACTTATAAGATCTTTTCTTTTATCTCTATTAAAAAAGATCTTTCTAATTATTTTAAATAGATCTCTTAGACTCTTTCTTTTATTTCTATCAAAAAGAACCTCTCCTTAGTTTTTATTAAAAAAGAAGGAAGAGAGAGAAGAAAGAATATCTTCCTTTAGTATTCTTTTCTCTATAATCTCTTCTATCCCTCTTTCTTATAGTTTTAAATATGTTTCATAATATAACAAAAAATATCTTTTATTAAATATATAAATATAAGTAAATAAAAAAAATAAAAAAATAAAATTATATTTATTAAAATTTACTACTATAGAAATCTTACTTTAAATTTATTCTAACTTTAAATTTATTTATAATATCTAAAGCTTTTTAAATTTAAAAATTATCTTTCCTATTAAATCATTATTTTTAAATCTAAAATATAGTCTTCTTCTTATAGTAAGTATAGTAGATCTCTATATTAGATCTAGTATTAAAAGTTATATAAAAATAATCTATTCAGTTCTAACAAATAATCTATTTAATTTCAGTAAATACTCTCTATTAGTTTCTATTACTTTAAGATTCCTATATTTTACTAATAGTTGATTTATATTAATTATATTTATTTAAATAAATATATTATTAATATATCTTATTAAATTTTTAAATTAAATAATATTATCTAGTTTAATTTTATATATTCTTTATATATTTAATAATAAAATTTTTAATATTATATAATCTTAATATTTAGAAAATATAAAATATTATTTAATCTTATATTTTTAAATTTCTATCTTTAATCTTATTTAATATTTTTTAATCTTATCTACTTTTTTTTTATTTTATAATCTTATTTATTTTAATTCTTATCTTTTTTAATATAGTATATATATAACTACATTTATTTCATTTTTTTTTATTAATCCTATTATTACTTTATTTATTCTATTATTATTTATTGAAATTCTAATACTATAAGAACAAAAAATTTATTATCAAAATAATAGATTATATTTAATAAATCCCTATAATATCTAAATCTTTTCTACAATCATTTATAATTAGTAATTAAAATATATATACCATTATATAAATACTAGATACTTTTATATATACAAATAAATTAGAAATCTATAATCTAATAATTAAATATTTTAACTATCTTAATATATACTATAATAAAATAAAAATAATATATATCAATTTTATAATTTTATTAATATATAGAAGCTATAGAAAAAATATAAAAAATACTATATCTTCTAATAAAAATAAAAAAAAGTTATTATATTATAATAATATAGAATAAAGAATACAACCTTTATTAAGAAAATTTATTAGAAAACAATCTTTATCTAGAATATAAATGATATAAATCTACTATTCTTCTATATTATAAATTATTCTTTAGTAATATAAATTATTAAATTAATATATTCTAGATTAAGCTTTTCTAATATATAGAATATAATTAATAATAAAATAATTGAATATCTATAAAATAACTACTATAGTATATACTATATACTAAATATAATTTTAATAAACTTAATAAATATTATCTATAATCTAATAATAATAAAGCTTATTTTATAACTTCTATAATCTATTAATCTATAAATTAATTAAATAATTTCTATTATATCTAAAAAGGAGATTTCAATATAAAACCTATTATTTTAATATAAATACTATATAATAATAATAATAATAAAAAAATAATTAATCTTAATAAATTTACTAAAATAGAATCCCTATTATTATCTAATAATTATATTTCTAAATATTATTCTACTACTATAAAATCAAGTATAGAATCTAATATAAAGCTTAATATAAAATCTAATATAAAACCTAGTATAGAATCTAAATTAGAATCTAATAAATTAATATTAAATAAATATAAATATATAATATATAATATTTTTTATAACTTTCTATCTATTAATAAATCTAGAATCAATAACTATAAATATTTAGTAATAAATTAATTTATATAAATTTAGTTATACTTTATATAATAAAATAAAGATTTCTTTTGCTATTATTTATAAAGATTATATAATTTAAATATTCTCTATATTTAATCTTTATATAAAGAAAAAAATATATTAGTAATTAATTAATTAAATTAAATTTCTATATATTAATTCTAATATATAAAATAAAATCAAAATTAAGCATTTTTATTAATTTATTAATAATAAAAGAAAGCTTAATCTAAATTACTTTTAATTCTAGTTTTTAATATTACTTTTTATAATTATTAGTTTTAAAGATACTAATATCTAGTTCTCTATTAATATTTTTTTTTATAGGATTTATTCTAATATATAATAATCTAATAGTTAACTATTTATAGAAATATAGAAAAAAAATATATAATAGTATTAGATTTATATTATTAATTAAAATAAGACTTTAATAATATATATTTAGAAAGTATACTTCTATTAATATTTAATAAATTTATTATATATAAATATTATTATTATATAAAAAAAGGAAAATCTTATATTAATTAATAATATAATATATAATATTCTTTGATATAATAATTTATCTATTAGAATCTTATATATTATATATTCTATATATATTTTTTAATTTAATTATATATAGAGATTAATATTATTTTTATATTATATTAAAAATACTTAGCTAAATAAAAAAAATTAGATTCTATTATATTAACATTAGTTATAATAAAAATATTATACAAAACTCTATCTTCTTTACAGATAAAGATATCTAGAATTATATTAAATATATATTTAAACTATATAGAGATAATACTTTATAAACTTAATAAATAAAAATAAAATATATTCTTTATTTATATATATTTAAATATATTATTTAATACTAACAAAAAAACGATTTGTTATTATATTTTTATTTAAAAGTATATTATCTTCTATAGCTATCTATAATACTTTATTAATATAAAATATACTAAATAAAAGATATATAACAAAAAGTCCTTTTTTATATATAGAAAAAAGAAGCTTCTGAGTAGTTTAAAAAATCTAAAAGAAACTTAATTTACTATACTTTAATCTTTTATTTATTAAATTAGTAAATAATATATTATATATATTTTTAAAAACAATATTCATTTTTTCTTTAAAATATATTAAAATATTTAAGTCTATAATTAGAAATATAAAAAAATTACAGATTACTTAGTATATTTGTATAGCTAAATTAGAAAATAGAAAAGTAAGTTGTATATCCAACGATATTAGTAGAAGTACTATAAATATTATATAATCTTATGGTATTACTATAGGAATAGTATTAGAATTTAATAAAATCCTACAGTATCTGTGGTACTAAGTAATAGTATCAAAAATTCTTAGATCCTATAAGATTTATTTAGGTTTAAATAAATTTGAATAATATCTTTAGTTCATACTTAAAAAAATATAATAATAAACTAATCAATTCCTTTAAAAAACTTAGAAGATTCAATAAATATAATAATTAATAATTAACTTCTAATAAAAAGAAGCTATATAATATTAAAAAATAAAACAGATTCAGATTCAAATAAAGCTAAGAACAAATACAGACAGACAGATAGACAAACAGACAGACAGACAAACAGACAGATAAACAAACAAACAAACAAACAGATAGACAGACAGACAGCAGGATACAGAATGGAGACAGGATATAGCTTAAAGAGCTACAACAGGATTAGAAACAGTACAGCTTAAATATAGGAATAGAGGTAAACAGTTATAGCAGAATCCAAGCTGAGGAGTACTGCAGTCTTATACTATGATATTAGTGATCTATTTAGATTATAGGTTTTTTTTATATTTTAATCTATATAGGCCTTGACAAATCTTATAAGACTATCTTACAAGACTAATCTTATAACAATACTAAAGATCTAATCTCATATTTATTAGATCTTTTTAATAATACTAGACCTAAATAAATCCTATAAAATCTAAGAATTTTTAATATCACTACTCAGTACTACAGGTACTATAGGATTTCGTTAAATTCCAGTACTATTTCTGTAGCAGTACTGTAATATTATACAGTATTTATGGTACTTCTATTAGTATTATTAAATATATAATTTACCTTTCTATTTTCTAATTTAATTATATGATTATATTAAATAATCTATAATTTTTTATATTTCTAATTATAAATTTAAATGTTTTAATATATTTTAAAAAAAAAATGAATACTACTTTTAAAAATATATATAATATATTATTTATTAATTTAGTAAGTAGAAAACTAAAATATAGTAAATTAAATTTCTTTTAAATCTTTTAAACTATTTAGAAGCTTTTTCTTTCTATATATAAAAAAAAATCTTTATTATATATCTTTCGTTTAGTATATTTTATATTAGTAAAATATTGTAGATAGTTATAGAAGATAATATACTTATAAATAAAAATATAATAATAAATAGTTTCTTCATTAATATTAAATAGTATATTTAAATATATATAAATAAAAGATATATTTTACTTTTTAGTATTTACTAAATAGTTTAAAATAAGACTGAAGCTATAAAAGTATGCTATTATTAAAAACGAAAAAGATGACTTTTAATATGAATATTTGTTAGTTTAGAAGATATATATATTATATTTAAAAAGTTTTAGTATATAATAAAGATATTTTTTTATAACTTTGATTTTACTATATCTAGTATAGAGCTATCGTTTTATATTACTATAAACTATAGGAATATAGTTTTATATATAATATTTATTAGATATATAGATCTATATAATAAAATAAATAATATAAGTTTAGTATCCTTTGTTTTATATAGTTATATTTTTTAATTAATATTAAATTTTATAATATTATTTAAATTTTATATCTAATCATAAATATATTATACAAAACTATTATTAAAAATGCTTTATTATTTTACTTTTGTTTACTAGATCTATAAAGTATTATTCTTATATAGTTTGGATATATATTTAATATAGTTCTAAATATCTTTATTTGTAAAGAAGATAGAGCTCTACAAAATATTCTTATTGTAACTAATATTAATAAAATTTTATATATTAATATTAATATAATAGAATCTAGTTTTTTTATTTAGTTAAATATTTTTAATATAATATAAGAATGATATTAGCTTTTATATATAATTAAACTGAAAAAATATATAGAATATATAGTATACAGGATTTTAATAAATAAATTATTGTATCAAAGAGTACTATATATTATATTATTAATTAATATAAAGCTTTCTTTTCTCTATATATTAAATTTATTATATGTTAATAGAAATATACTTTCTAGATATATATTATTGAAATCTTATTTTAGTCAATAGTATAAATCCAGTATTATTATACTTTCTCTCTTTTATATTTCTATAAATAATTAATTGCTAGACTATTATATATTAAAATAAATGCTACAAAATAATATATTAATAAAGAATTAAATATTAATATCTTTAAAATTAATAATTATAAAGAATAATATTAGAGATTAGAATTAAAAATAATCTAAATTAAGCTTTCTTTTATTATTAGTAAATTAATAAAAAAAATTAATTTTAATTTTATTCTATATATTAAAATTAATATATAAGAATTTAATTTAATTAATTAACTACTAATATATTTTACTTTTTATATAAAGATTAAATATAAAGAATATTTGAATTATATAATTCTTATAGATAATATTAAAAGAAATCCTTACTTTACTATATAAAGTATAATTAAGTTTATATAAATTAATTTATTATTGAATATTTATAGTTATTAAGTTTAGATTTATTAATAAATAGAAAGTTATAAAGATACTATATATTATATATTTATATTTATTTAGTATTAATTTATTAGACTTTAATTTAGATCCTATATTAGATTCTATATTAGATTTTATATTAAGTCTTATACTTAATTTTATAGTAGTAGAATAGTATTTAAAAATATAATTATTAGATAATAGTAGAGATTCTATTTTAATAAGTTTGCTAAAGTTAATTATCTTTTTATTATTATTGTTATTATATATAATAATAGACTTTATATTAAAATCTTTTTTTTAGATATAGTAGAAATCATTTTAATTAATTTGTAAATTAGCAGACTATAGAAGTTGTAGGATAAGCTTTATAGTTATTAAATTATAAATAGTATTCATTAAATTTATTAAGATTATATTTAATATATATTATATATTATAATAGCTATTTTATAGATGTTGAATTATTTTAGGATTATTTTATTATTAATTATATTCTGTATATTAGAAAAGCTTAATTTAAATTATATTAATTTAATAACTTATACTATTAGAGAATAATTTTTGATATAAAAGAATAGTAGATTTATATTATTTGTACTTTAAATAAAGATTGTTTTTTAATAAACTTTTTTAATAAAGATTATATTTTTTGTTTTATGTTGTTATAGTATAATAATCTTTTTCTATTTTTATTAGAAAATATGATATTTCTTATGATTTTTCTATAGTTTCTATATATTAACGAAGTTATAATATATAATAAAAAATTTCATAAGAATTAATAAAATCAATAACTATTTAAATTGCAAATAGAACTTTATATAAAGATTTTATATAAGAAGTGCCGACTTCATACAAGGTGAATACGGTTCGACAGATATTAGCAAAAGATCTCCTACGATGCACCTGAGGTAGGCCACCCGCGCCTACTACGCAGGAGTGTACTACCCGCACTAACTCCGCAAGAGTATACTGTCCGCGCCTACTACGCAAGAATTCCAGGACATCAATCTTTGTCGCATTCCCATTCCGAAAGCGCATGCTTTCTCCGAGGGAACTAGCTTCTATAAGGGATTTACTTTATAGTGAGCAACATAGAATAATCGTCTATCTGATCATACTAGCACCCTTCTTGCAGTATAAAGGGAAGGCCTTTCCGGGACCTTATCCTTCTGCAAGAATCAATCTTGACAAATATTATTATGTCTATTATGGATATATTCTTAGATTTTTACTCTCTTACCGATAATAATTAAATCACCTACGATTGGATAGTGATTCCTCTTTTAGTCTACTATTAGGTTAATAGATGGTATATCTATATTTGTATATCTATTACAATTCCTGATTCTTCGTCTTCAACCTTTTAAAAGACTAAGAAGGATAAGTTCTTACATTCTACGAAACGGAAAAGAGTAAGACTCTAGAGTATCCTTACGATATATTCTAGAGGCTGTACGCTTACTTGAATCTGAATTCGAACTAATACTGAACGAACCTATACCTACCGAAGTTCCTCAGATTCCCGAGCCAGTCGTCATCGATTCCTCTTTAGAAACTAAGACTATTCTACTATTATAGTTAGTAGTACTTCTTTTAGTATTTAGATTAAATGAATATAATACAACTATTACTATACTTAAAGTAGAGAACTTTAGGTTTAGATATAAGAAGACTAATACTTATAAACAAATAGAAGTTGTTTATAGTATTTAATTTAACATTTTAAAATAACAATCCGCTAAATATAATAACTTAAAATAAAGATTCTCTATTATAGAAAAGATTAAGACTACTACTAAAGAGAACCTACTTTTTAAAAGCGAGATTAAAAAAAAGATTACTATGTTTGGTAAGAAATTCTTTATTAAGGATTGTTAGTAATAATTAAATAATCTTTAGACTCTATTTAAAGGAATCCTTCTAAAATATAACAGCAATATTAACAAAATTCTAACTAGAATAGATTACTTAAACAAGAAGTATTAAGATTAATAGCAAATAGAAAAAAAGTATATTAAAAACAATAAGGGAAAAGTAAATAAATAGGACTACTTCTAAAAATAGACTTTAAAGTTTTTAAACAACAAAAAACAAGATATAGAAACAAATATACAAGCAAAATTTACTAATATAAGGGTAAAGTTCTATAAAGATCTTTTGTATTTCAAAATCTACTTGATTACTATCGAAAAGTATTTAGATCCTTAAATCAAAAAACAAAAGGACTATAACTTCTACAATTAACTATAGAAATTAATCTAACAACAAATTAAGCTATTAAATAAAAGATCTATTAATTAAATAAAAGTTATCGAAGCTATTTCTTAGATTTAAGAAATCTAATATACTAAAACCAAAGAGGCTAAAGAGTTTATAGTATATATTATAAATTAAAAGAAATATATTAACAAAAAAGATTATAATAAATCTTATAGTAATGATATTAATATAGAAAAGTTTGCTTTTAAATCTAAGTACTTACCAACAAAAAAAAAACTAGAAAATAATATCTATAAAAATTACAATTAAAATCTTAAGAAAAGAATAAAACCATTATATTTAAAATCTTTTATAAAGATTAAGATTAAAAAACTTAAAATATAGAAGATTCTAAAAAGAAAAGTAAATATAATTATTATTATTAAATTAACTATTAGAAAAAGGAATACTTTAAAAAATATAGAAAACCTGTTCGAATTTAAAATATAGAGATTAAAGAGGATAATAGATCGTTAAAAAAAGGATTGGAAATAGATTAGAAGCTAATATTAATATATCTTTTTATTCTATTATTAATATAATAATTCAATTATATATTCTAGTGTAATATAAAGAAATAGAGACTTATACAGATCTAGATATATATATGGAGATAGATATTATTAATATAGAATTTGCTAGAAAAATGAAATTAACTTCAGCTTCCTATTTAGTACTAGTCCTAAAAAATATAACCTTTTACCAATTAAAGATCTATAAAGCTTTCTTGATTCCCTTCACTATAACTGATTCCCATAATATTACTAAAATAATCGAATAAGCTTATATAGAAATCGATTACGATTCTTATATAAATAGTAGCCTAATCCTACTCTCTTAGATTACTTTTAATAAATTTAATATCACTTTATAACCTATGGTTAATAAATAATAATTTAAGACTAAGAAATTCGAGCTATATAATATATAAAAATTCACAAAAAAGTATAAAAATCAAACTATAATTTATATCCTTTTTAAAATCTTTAAGGATATTTAGCTATTAAATAAAAAAGAGGATTTTAAAGCAAAGAAAGACTTCTAAATTCTTAATAAACTACTAGAGTACTATAATATTTTTAATTATGAGAAAACAAAAACTCTTCTATCGAATCGGAAAACAGATTATATAATTAATCTTAAAGAGGGCTCTAAAATATTCTACAGACCAATTTATTCTTTATCCTACAATAAATTAAAAGAATTGTAGACATATTTGGTAGAAAATATAAACAAAAATCTGATCCACCTATCAAAAAGTCTAATAGATACATTAATTCTCTTTGTTCCAAAGAAAGATAGTACTCTCCAATTATATATTAACTACTAAGGACTTAATAAAATATCTATTAAAAATTAATATTTCCTATCGTTCATTTTAGAGATCCTAGATCGTCTATTAGATTCAAAATATTTTAATAAAATCGATCTAAAAAACATATATTACTAAATTTATATATAGGAGGGAAATAAATAAAAAACTATATTTAGAATTAAATATAATTATTTTAAATATTTAGTTATGCCTTTTGGGTTAACTAATATATCTATAACTTTCCAGAGCTATATATACTATATCCTTCGAGATCTTTTTGATATAGTATGTATTTGTTATCTAGATGACATTATAATCTTTAATAATGATCTAAAAAACCATACTACTGTATTGAAGTAGATTTTTTAATGGCTTTAGGAATATAATCTATACACTAAACCTTTTAAATGTATCTTTTATCAACACAAAGTTAAATTCTTAGGCTTTGTAATTAACAAAGAAAGAGTAACAATAGAATAGAAGTGAATTGAAGTAATTTTTAACTAGAAAGAACTGAATTCCTATTATATAATATAAGTTTTCCTAAGATTTTACAACTTCTATTATAGATTTATCCTAGATTATTTAAAAATCACACTTTTATTAACTTTAATACTTAAAGGAAATAAGAATAGTAAAAAACCAGATTTAATAGAATTAAATAAAGATTAATAGGATGCTTTTAATACTCTAAAACAAACATTTACAAGAGCTACACTCCTACACCATTATAACCCTAAGAGATATTTACAAATAAAGACCAATACTAACAATAAAGAGATAGGTAATGTTTTATCGTAATCCAACAATAATGATATTTGAAAACTAATTACATTTTGATCTTGAAAATTCACTAGTACTAAGTTAAACTATAGCATTCTAAACCAGAAGCTCTTTGCTATAGTGTATTTATTTAAACAATAATGATACTATCTAGATAGGAATAAATATCCTATAGAAATCCTAACTAATCATATTAATTTGCATACTTTTATATTACAACTGAAACTCAACAGAAGACAGGCTAAATAGTATATATACTTAATACTATTTGAATTTATAATCTACTACTGAATAAGTAAATCAAATCCTATAAACAGATTATCCAGAATTCTAAATTCTAAATAAATGATATTAGGATTAGATTTACTATCTACAATAAAGAAACAAATTATGAATAAATCCCCTAAAAGAAAGATCAATCAAATCGCGCTGGTACAAAATATCAGAGAAAGCCTAGATATAGATAACAATTTATTCAATTCGAATCCCGAAAAAGAATTAACAAATCGTAATCTATTTAGAGATCTTACCAAAGCTATAACTACTACTACTAAATAGAATAGTCTATCTGAAACTCTTAATATCTAAAGAATATGTAATACAAATATGATTAAGATTTAGATTCTAAACGCTCTATTTAAAAAGAATATCCTAACTAAGATTAAATAGATTTAATCAACAAACAAAGAGTCAAGATATAGGATAGCCGCTATCAAACAAAAAGGGGCAAGAAGTTGATCTATTAACAATCTAAGAATTTTATGTTTCTATTCGAAAACTTTTGTTTCTAAAAAAACAAGACTTTAAATATAATTATTGGAAAAATATTATAATAATCTTATTATTAATTATTTTGGTTATATAAGAACAGAAGAGTCTCTATAAAGAAACTTTTATTAATCAGGAATACAAATAGATATTAAGAAATATATTATAATATATATAATATATTAAATAAATCCCTTAAATACAAACTATATAGAGCTTTTAAATTATTATCTATATTCTTAAGACTTTTTATAAAAATCTTTATAAATCTTATTACTAGACTATTATCTATAATCTAGAATAACTACAAAGTAAACACTATTTTAATAGTTATAGATTATTTTACAAAGTAGAATATATTTCTTCTAGTCTTTATAACTATAGATATTACTAAATTAGTAGAAATATTCTATAATAAAATAGAATTGTAATATAAATTATTAAATAACATCGTTTTAGATTAGGAATCTCTCTTTACAAATAGATTTTAATTTTGATTATATTTTTTAAAGAATATTAGAAATTAATTCTTAATAATATTTTATATACAAACTAATAGCTAAATAGAAAGAATAAACTAGATATTAAAAACTTATTTATAATATTTTACTAATAAATATTCTTAAATATAACTAAAACTATTTAAACCAGCTTAATTTATATATAATAATACAGAAAATACAACTATAAAAAAAATCTTATTTCAAATATTCTTTGTTTATAATTCTAATTTCTAGATCTAGATAGAGAATCTTTTTAATAAATAGACTACTCCAAGTACTACGTAGCGCTATAAAAAGCTATAAAATCTATAAAAATTGATAACAAAAAAGTAGAAAATTACTATTAAATCATAGATTAAGTATTATAATTAATACTATAAAAAGATTAATTTCAAAGTAGAAGATCTAATTCTGCTATCTATAAAAAATCTATATTTGAAAAATAGAAAACTAGCTCCTCAATTTATAAGACTTTTCTGAATTCTAGATTATATAGAAAATCAAATTTATAAATTAGTTTTGCTAAAATAATATTCTTTACTGTATAATATCTTTTTAATATAGCTATTAAAAATATAATAGATACAGAACAATCGAAATATTTGCAATTTAATATTAATATCTAAATTAGAAAACGATAATAAATAGGAAATCGAAGAAATTGAAGATAATGCTAAATTTAATAATGAACTTTATTATTTATATAAATAAATGGAAAAATCTTTAAAATATAATTAATAAGTCTTTATTAGTAGTATAAATATTTTCAAATTAGTTATAAACTATAAGAAGAAGCTACAGAAAACTATATAACATAAAAATAAAGTTTTAAGTTGTTAGATTAAGAAAATATTAAAAATATCTATTTTACAAAAAAATAATTTTTTTTTTCTAACTAGTTTACTATATTTCTATAAATAATAAAAGGAAATCTTACTAAATATTTTCTGAACTATATTTTTATATTATTTGTATCTAATATATTTAATATTTTTTTTACTTATTATAAGATTATATTCTAGAAATTGCTAATAGTATTATACTAGAATTGAATATCCTTTTTTGTATTTAGAAGACTAGGCTATATATTAACAGTATATACTATCTATATTTAAGGATTATAGAAGGGATATGTTAAGGGTATTTGTTAATAGGAATTAGTAAACTATTAGTATTTGATATATTCGTTATATTATAAATAGTTAATCGATTCACAAAAATATAAAGATAAATTACTTATAGTTTATATTATATTTAAGTAATAGTAAGTTAAATAAATTATAATAAACTAATCTAGATTATTAAACAAATATTAAAAGTTCTTTATAAGTATTTATTAAAATCAATTATTAAGTAAAGTATTATTAGATAGTCATCAGAATTCTACTAATTAGTATGTAATAATCTATAACTTTAATTGATAGTCTGTAAACAAATTAAAAAACTGAAAAATTAGCTATAAAAAACCTATAAAATAAAGTAAAACATATCTCTTTATAAGTATAATCTACTTCTATATAACCTTAATAACTTATAATAACATCTTAAGTTTGTATATAACGAAATTTAAAAAGAGTTTTAAGTTTACTAAATATTTATAAAGTAATAGAATATTTTAAATAGTTTTAATAGATATTAATAGAATAGATATATAGAAGATCAAAACCTTTAAATAGATAGTTTATATTATATACAAAGGATAACTGTATAAAGCAAATAAAAGAAAGAAAGAATTTAAAGAGAAGATAGAAGTAAAGAAGTTAGAAAATAAAAAAAGTAAAATTATATTTGCTAAAATTTACTATTCTACAAATCTTTATTTTAAATTTATTAAATTTATTCTAACTCTAAAACTTATTTATATCCTCTACTTTCTCAAATCTTTATTTACAAAAAACATATGAACAGTAATAAACACATTTATAAATCATTTTTAGATTATAAATCTAACCTACTTATAGAGAATTCTATATTAATCTTAACTATTAAAATATTATAGTAGTTGGTAGTACCCCTAACCACTACAGGAGTAATAGTATTTCTATTAATATCAACGACATCAAACATATATATATAACAAGCATTAGTTGCAGCTAGTATCGTTGTCAAAAGGTTATGTTTTATCTAAGTCTAATAAATAAATCCAATATTCCTAAAGTGTAATTACAAAATATTTTCATTATTAAATACATTCTAATTTGTTATTGGAGTATCGATCTATGGCCTAGATATTAGGTTAATTGTTGATTAATAGTATATATAGATAAAATCTTAATATTCTGTTTTATTAAACTATAGAATCATATGGGATTAGTACAAAAAATACCCTTGAATTAAATAATAATACTTATATATTTATTTCCTATATTCTTTACT
This sequence comes from Penicillium salamii, assembly GCA_911197225.1. NCBI lineage: Eukaryota > Fungi > Ascomycota > Eurotiomycetes > Eurotiales > Aspergillaceae > Penicillium > Penicillium salamii. The sequence goes on along the minus strand of CAJVOY010000088.1, from coordinate 1,540 downwards.
TTAAATACTTTAATATACTTTACATAAACATTGTTAAATGCTATTATAAAATTCCATAATATATTATTAAAGATTATACAATATATAGTATCCTATACAGAATAAGACCAGTCTATAATATAATTCGATCAAACATTCTAGAATATCCCAACTTATCGAATGAGGATACTCAAATCATAAGTATTACCTATTATCATAGTTTTCGGCTCTATATACAAACCCTTGGAAACATAGCAACATCTATATAAAATAGAATCTTATATAGTTAATTAACAACTGATACTAAACACTAATATGGCGTTAATGTTCATTCGAATAGAACGCTGAAGACAAAATATACACTAATAACGAGCTAAAGATACAGTGACTGTACAAAGAATAGAACCGCCTACAGCAGTAGAAGCAGAAGCGACAGTAGCAAAAGCAACAGCAGCCATTTTGAAGGAATCTTGAAATATTAATAATGTTATAAAATAAACGTCGACGACTTTATCTATATACTATATAATACAAAGAAGTATTACTGTTGAAAATAGATCTTCAAATAGTCGTTAAAGCATAAAGAAAGGTTTTAGATTAAACGTCTAAAATACACTAAATTGTTCAAATCCGAGGTCAAAGGATTCAATTTCTATTTTGAAGACAAAGGAGGGATACTCTTCTCTTTAGTATTTTTCCTATGCTGGATTTTTTAAAAAATTTAATAAGATTTACTTACTACTGGCGCTGCCTTTGTTTACTACTGATACTATACAATACAGAAACTGCAGATGAGGACGTCTATTATAGAGAGGAGGATAATTGTAAGAAGTGCTAACTTCATATAAGATAAATATAGTTCGACAGGTATTAGCAAAAGATCTCCTACGATACATCTAAGGTAGGCCACCCGCGTCTACTACGCAGAGATATACTAATTCGCACCAACTCCGCAGAAGTATACTGTCCACGCCTATTGCGCAAGAATTCTAGGGCATCAATCTCTATCGCATTCCTATTTCGAAAGCGCATACTTCCTCCGAAGAAACTAACCTCCATAAGGGATTTACTTCATAGTGAGCAGCATAGGATGATCGTCTACCTGATCATACTAGCACCCTTCTTGCAGTATAAAGGGAAGGCCTTCCCGGGACCTTATCCTTCTGCAAGAATCAGTCTTGACAAATACTATTATGCCCATTGTGGATATACTCTTAGATTCTTACTCCCTTACCGACGATAATCGAATCACCCACGATTCGATAGTGATTCCCCTTCTAGTCTACTACCGGGTTGACAGGTGGTACGCCTGTGTCTGTACACCCATTACATTTTAATTAGAAAAAAAATATTTTTAATACTTAAAAAAGAAATCAAGATTAGGATATTTAAAATATATAAGGTAATAGAAAGAATTAGTTACTAAAGTTGAAGTTTTATTATTATTCTTTCTATAAGAAATAGATAATATATAAATTCAATAATGTGAAGGTTGAAGAGGGTAAAAAGATAAAGGAGACTTATTCATATGAAAATGAATAAAAGAAGAGTGGGAAGGTAA